>CM070821.1:14531804-14951804 GCA_036326025.1 Chrosomus eos
GAAAGTAGGCTATACTCCCATAATACATCATTCTAACTGGTTCTTGTTCAGTGGGTCAGTCACATCATGAATGAGCTGTAGAAATTTGACTGTCTGACCTTATTTCCCGTCTCTCAGGAAATGCCCCTGTCTCAGGCTAGAGGTGAAATTAGCAGCTATATTGTGACACTGAAGCTTAAAAATGGGACTGAGATCAAGCAGGTTTCCAGGCAGCCGAGAGACACAGGAAGTCAGCATCGCACCGAGCAGAACTGCCCACAGCTCAGACGATTCCCTCTCAAGATGGATGTTATTGGAGTTTTTGTGTCAGCCAACACCTCAATGGGCACGTCCATCCCCACATTCATGCCGTTTCCTCTGTGGGGTATGTCAATGCAAAATTCTGATTAAAAGTGATGTTATGTTGAGTTTATAATTGATATTTAATTTGAATTATTAGTCGTTTGCCATTGTCTCTCGTTTTGTTCAAGTTCTACTTAAAATGCAAAAGTTTATATGCAAAACTTTACATATATATATATATATGTATGTATACACAGTTGCAAAAATTATTCAACCCCCATTGCAAATCAGGTTTATTGGCAAAATGTACAGATTTTCAGCTGTTTGCAATGAACAAATCAAACAAAAGTAATTGAAATAGCTCAACACAACAAATGTGTTAGGTGGTTTCCCCAAATTTAACTGAAATTGCAACTTTTAATGACTTCTGCTGTTCTGCTGTTTCAAAATTATTCAACCCCCTGAATAGAATCCCTCACAGCAGCACAAATCTGCAAAAAGGGTGATGTCTCAGGCTATGTTTACACGGAAACGATCTAAAGAGAAAACGCAAAAGTGGCGTTGCGTTATCATTTTTTATTCTGCGTTTAGATGAGCGTTATGGTTGGGAAATCCGCGTGCATACGGTGACGGAAAAGTGTGTGAAATTCAATGTAGTATGCACTCCAGGCGGCTAGGTGGCAATGTGAAGCACTGCCAAACAACACCAATATCTGAGAATATTTTGTACAACTGCTGAAAAGACTCTTGTATGTTTTTCAGAGCTGCTAGCACAACTTGAAGGTCCGACGTATGGAAATAATCCGACATGTTGGTTGTTATTTTCCTGTACTGGCCCATGCCTGTGACGTATACGCATACGCGACAAGAGCCAACGTGAGCAGATTTGCGTTTTCACCGTTTAGACGGGAACGCGATGGTGGAGCGTTTTTAAGATTTCCACTCTGGAGGGTGGTTTCATTTTTTTGCGTTTTTAACCCCCCAAAACGCTGCCGCCGTGTAAACGAAAGGCACATCCGATAAAATATTTTTACGTTTTCACCCGGAATCGTTCTCGTGTAAACAGGGCCTCAAGCACACCTGATGCAACTAATCAAGGCCTTCATTAGTTGCACCAGGTGTGCTTGAGCTAGAACACTTGAAATATCTGAACTGGTTAGGTTTGTTAAGTGTCACATTTGACTGCAAGTTAGAAATATGGCCAAGTCAAAAGAATAGTCCAAAAAGTTAAGAGAAGATATCATCGCCCTTCACAAACAAGGAACATGATACAAAAAGGTACCAAAGGCACTAAATGTTCCTAGCGATACAGTTGAAAGCATAGTTGCAAGTTCAAAGTTAAAGGAACAGTGGTTAAACTACCTGGACGGGGCAGAAAAACGCAGCTATCAACTGCTGCAACCAGATTTCTGAGAAGGCAGCTTCAGAAAAACCCTAAAGTGACTGCAAAAGACCTGCAACAAGATGTACTTAACTCATGCTGTTTCCATGCCAGAGCTCCAAGACGTACACCACTACTGAGCCAAAAGTGCAAGAAAAGTATGCTCCAATTTGCTCAAAATCATATAAATAAGCAAGCCAAAGAAGTTTTGAGATTCTGTTCTATGGACCGATAAAACTAAACTGGATCTTTTCGGCTCTATGGATCAGCGGCGTGTCTGGAGGAAGAAGAATGAAGCATATGCTGAAAAGAACACACTGCCTACAGTTGAGCATGGAAGGCTCAGTAATGCTCTGGGGCTGATTTGCATCCTCTGGCACTGGAAACCTGCAGTGTGTGGAAGGCTAGATGGATTTATTGAAGTATCAGGAAATCCTAGGGAAATACGTCATGTCGTCAGTGAGGAAGCTGAAGCTTGGGCGTCATTGGATCTTCCAACAGGACAATGATCCCAAGCATACCTCAAATTCCACTAAGGCTTGGTTGCAGAAGAAGTCCTGGAAGACTCTACATTGGCCATTACAGTCCCCCGACTTGAACCTATCTCTGGTGGAATTTGAAGAAGACAGTTGCAGCACGCAAACCCAGGAATATGAACTGGAGGATTGCTCATGAGGATTGGGCTAAGATTCCTCAGAAACGCGGCCAGAAGCTGGTGTCTGGATCTATGTCTTGTTTGCAGCAGGTCATAACAGCAAAAGTGTGTTCTAAGTACTAAAGATGCTTGCCATGAAGGGGTTGAATAATTTTGAGACTACAGAAGTCAATGAAAAGTTGAATTTTCCGTTGAATTTGGGGAAATCACTTGAAACACTTATTGTGTTGAGCTATTGCAATTAATTTTGTTTGATTGGTTCATTGCAAACAGTTGAAAGTCTGTAAATGTTGCCAATAAACCTGATTTGCAATGGGGGTTGGAATAATTTTGATTGCAACTGTGTATATATATATATATATATATATATATATATATATATATATATATATATATATATATATATATATATATATATATATAACACTTTTATTCAGCAAGGACACATTTAATTGATTCAGCATTGAAATTACAGGAATAAATTATATTTGAAAACCTATTCAAATAGAAAAGTTATTTTAAATTGCAATAACATTTCACAATAATACTGTTATTACTGTATTTTTAATCAAATAAATGCATCCTTGTTGAGCATAAGAGACTTCTTTTAAAAAAATCTTGCCAATCCCAAACTTTTGAATGGTAGAGTAAAATTATATTTATATTATATTTATGCCCTGCAGGACAGACAACACCTGAAGTGAATCTGAGTGTAACGGGTGAGAAACGGACGCTGCGGGTCTCATGGTCTGCACACCCACAGTTCTCTGACAGTGTCCTGGAGTATGTGGTCCAGCACGTGTCTGTAGGACCACACCGTCCGTGCCTGAGCTGGGTCAGAGTAAACGGAACCCAGACATCCGTCACAATCACAGGTGTGTGTGTGTGTGTGTACAGGTTTTAGCTATACTTGTTGTGAGGGCCAAACGTCCTCAGTGAAATATTATTACAACTGACTAGTGAGGACATTTTACTGGTCCTCACTAATAAAAAAGTTTTTATTATTTAAATCTAGTGTTTTGCACATGGTTCTGTAATGGGTAGGTTTAGGGGAAGGGGTTTCTTTAGGCCATAGAAAATACCATTAACCTAATGTAAAATCAATGCAGGTCTATGCAGTGTCCTCACTAACATAGTGAAACAAGCATGTGTGTGTGAGGATGTGTGAAAGCGAGAAAGCTGTAATTTGTTCTGACCCTGACAGTGATTTCGCGTTTGTCTCCATCCACAGGTGACTTCAGGAACTACACAGCATATAATGTGTCACTGTATACTGTCTTCAACAACCACAGCACTTTCCTCAAGTCAGCGATTGCATACACAGTTCAAGGAGGTATGACATCCCTTAAATTACTGACTGAACTTTGGGTTGTTTTATTAACAACAGACCAAAGTCCACAAGACATCAAATAAAATCTCGCTTTTCCGTTTTAATTGCAAATTGTCCAATACGACAGAGATCCAAAATTCAGAAAAATAACACGGATATTACAATTAAGTAGTAGTGTGTATTTACAAACATACACCCCTAATTAACAGTTTTAATATTAAGCTTATTCGTCAAAAGACACATCCACTGTAGAAGTATATTGCATTGTCAATAATTAGCTTGTATAGTGCAACATTTCCATTCACCTAGATTGATTTTTGAGTTGTGGCAGTTTTAGGCCACAAAGTATCCTGTAATCAGATTTGCTATTCATCAAGCCTTCATATTGGTATCATCTCTTTATCTCTCTGCCCAGTACCTCCTGAAGTCCCACAATTCCATGTGAAGATCATCTCTCAGTCTTCTGTCATTCTGATGTGGAGCCCAATCCCTGTGCATGAGAGCAATGGTGTCATCCTGCAATACTTGGTGGGCATCAATGAGACAGGTAATCCATTATCTCTCCTTTAATGTTAATCTAAAGCTCAGGACAATCCGAACTAATGTAGGGCCGTTTTTGAGCGTCGAGGGCTTCGTTATTTTAGTGTGTTCTGCACCGTTGGCTCTAGCCAGACGCCGTCTGGGTTTCTTTGGCCGATTCTGCGTGTTGATTGAACAGCCAACCAACTCTGATTGGCTGTTCAGCTTATCGAATGAGAAAAGTGATGAAAGCGAGCAAAGACGTCAAGACGGTACAGACAGAAGGCTGTTATAATTTTACATCATCTTACCTGAGCATTGGAGTACATTAATATATTTTCATAACATGAGCCAACTGGAATGAAGAAAGTGACCGTGTGATTGATATTCAAAATGGTAAGCAAGCGCTGCTTTGTTTACTGTTTGTATATCTGCAGTCCTAGTCTCGGTTTCCCTTTTTAAATGTAAAAAATAGACTATTAATACCTGCTGATATAGCCAGGTATTTCCTCACACGCAGGAGCAGAACACACTTGTGTTCAAGCGCAGCTTGTTGGCCGAGACGCAGCTGATGAGAGGCGACATTATATTGTTTAGACTTTCATTATATTGTAGACCCTGAGATTCTATTATTTGACCAGCATTGCAAGATGAAATATTAATACTTACCAAGTTTTTGTTTTGTTTTGATAGAAATGCTTTTATTTATTGACCAAAAGTGACATTTATAATGTTACTAAAATAAGCATTTTTCTAATAAATGCTGTTCTTTTGAACTTTCTATTCATTAAAGAATCCTGGAATAAAATGTTTCATGGTTTCGACAAAAATATTGAGCAGCACAACTGTCTTCAACATTGATAATAATAAGAAATGTTTCTTGAGCATCAAATCAACATATTACAATAATTTCTGAAGGTTCATGTGACACTGATAACTGGAGTAATGATGCTTAAATTCAGCTTTACCATCATAGAAATAAATCATTATTTATTATTTTAAAATGTCATAATACTTAACAACATTACTGTTTTACTGTATTTTTTATCAAATAAATCTGGGGTATTCGATTAAAGTTAAAGAGGTTCAGTCCCAGCAGAGGTCCAGACAATTCCGTAGTAATATCGCAGCCATAGTACTGTAAAAGAATAAATCATGAACACTCAAAATAATTATTAAAAATGGGAATCTTGGGCCCCGAGAGCCAAAGCATAGATGTATAAGAATGTTTACCAATATTTACAAAAAAAAAAAAAAGATTTCTACCAACTGGATATGGATATAAAGAGGTCAGATGTTTTATCCGGCTATTATTTATTTATTTCACATTTAAACCATGTATGACACATAGAAGGCATTGGGGTTTACCTCTTAAGAAAAGCATGGACCTTTTTTATATTTTGCATAAACTACTAAAACAAACAATAATAAAAACTCTCATCATGGGCACAAAACAAAGTTAACTAGCAATTTCAACGTTTTTTGTTTTCTCTTGTCATCTCTAAATAATTTTCCAATTTGTAACATTGTTTAGTATGAAATGCTTTTAATAACACAATGTAAAAATAATTGTAATCACTGCGTTCTCATTTGATTTAAACTGTTGAAACGGTAAAATGGCCCGGTACAAATATGTACTTGGTTCCATCTGGACCGCAGGACATCATTTTACTGGGCAATTTTACCGTTTCTACAGGTCCACCATTTGAATACCACTGAAATAAATGTAGCCTTGGTGAGCAGAAGAGACTATATATTGCTGACCCCAAACTTTTTAACAGTAAGAGTATATCTGTGTCCTCTAGCCCCTTTAACAGGGTATAACGTGAGCAGTGACAGGACCAGCATGCATCTGTCAGGCCTGCAGCCGTCCCGGCAGTACCAGGCCTGGGTGAGCGCTGTGAGCGCTGCTGGGGAAGGCATGAGGAGCATCACCACTTTCTCCATCCCTGAGGAAAACAGTAAGACGAGCTGTTTCTTTCTTTCTTCCTTCCTTCATTCGGGTTACATTGTCCAAAATACTAAGAGGTCTTTGTTTGCATACAGTATGATTGTTCAAAAATTCAGCCTCAGGTATTTAACCAGTCATTTCTTTCCATCTCATCTCCTAGGTTTTGTTAATTCAATACCGATGGCTGTACTTATACTATTGTCTTTCCTGATAATAGTTATTGCTTTTAAATTGGTATTGTGAGTATTACCTTTCATTATAATTCCATCATACATTATATGGCCAAAAGTATATGGATACCTCTTTCTAAATAGTGAGCTTGACTGGTCTAGTCATTTCTGTGAGGATAAATCTTAACCTTAATCTTAATCTTCTACACTTAATGAGCAGGTTAGGGAATCCACATCATTTTGGCCCTGTTGTGAATTGCATTCCATTCAATTATCAGATAAAAATTATACTACAGTAGTCAACATTTGAAGTAGTCGCATCAAAGTTATACATGAATTTTGAACAATACCCATTCTTGTCTTAGGACAACTTTGATGAACTTTTTTGATCCACTTCAAATGTTGACTACTGTATATCACTCTATTTACCATTGCCAAGCTATCTATTGTATGAAGAGCTATATAAATAAACATGCCGTGACTTTACAGGAGTAAATGAATATCTGCTGTCTTGGTACAGGTTACGTTACTGTTCCCAGAAGATCCCAGATCCATTAAACAGTAAATCGTTTAAACATATGAACTTTCCGGTAAGAATCTAAAGTTTTATAAAGCTATACGAAAGAGATTGTCACCCATATAAAAATGGTAGAATATTTGCCTGTCTAAACAGTGAGCTTGGCTTTTCTTCCAGCATGCGTGGCCATGGCTCTGTTCTCCGTCGGAATCGCCTCTGAAGATCTCCGAGCTGGAGATCGTGGAGAACCTCTATCCCAAAGAGACTGAACTGGAGAAGATTTTAATCGACGTGGAACCAGAACATTTCCAGGTGCCAGATGGACTGGGCAGAACAAATGTAGGTGGGGAGAAGTGGTTCGAAGACTCTGAGGAATCAAACAGACGAAACGTTTCAAAGCAGGACAGCTGGAGAAAAGAGTACAGTGAGATGGTTGATACTGATGAAGAGGAGGGCGCTGGTGGTGAAGAGTGGTGGGACCAGCAACGTGTCTCGGACTATGAAATCCATTTTATGCCGTCTGTTGAGGCGAATTAACTCTGCCATTTTATACTTCACGATGTTTGATCTGTACTGTAGTGCCTTAAATAGAACGATCAGAAATGTTGATGGTTTTACTGAAGAACAGCATGTATTGTACTCTTTATAGATGCACTGAAAAGAGTATTAAGATGTGTCTGTGGGAGAGATTTTGCAGAGCTATGCACAGATTTCCACACTATGCAGATTTTTCCAGATTTCATCAAATGGCATAAGGACTGTTTTCAAACGGGTTTTCTAGAACACTCCGCTTTTGCCATTCGTGCAGATAGATGTTCCTGCCACAAACTCACGCCATTGGTTGAGCCAATGTTGGGCTGTTTGGAACAGAGCTCGGATCCACAGTCCCATGTGGCTTACACTTTTCAGGGAATTCAGACTACAAATGTCTTATAGTCTCTGCTCATTAAACCTTGTTGGAAAGGGGTATTTCAACATTGAAAACAATGCATTTATGATACAAATGAGACTGTTACTGGTAGTTATCTTCAATGGAATGTAGATAATTTAATGTTTTTGTACATAATAAATCTTTTTTGTATGGATGTGCTTCTGTAAGAGTACTCAAATGTTGTGTGAATTTCTCATGTGTTTTGCAATCATTTGTTTGACGTGATGTTAGGTTTGCATGGAAACAAGTAGTCACTATTATTAGTCTGTGATGTAGTCTACCTTTATTTTGGAAGACTTTTTATGCCTGAGGTTTTTTTTCTCTAACAGGCTTCCATACCATATAGCTTTTTTGAGGTTGTCTCAGTCAAAAATAAGGAATACCAGCCCAGAGCCAGCATGTTTATATACATAAATATTTTAAGACACATCAGCTCAAACTTCTAGCCCCTTAACCCTGACTATTCAATAGTGCCATTACTGTAAACACTTGTTTGTATTTGACGATCAAATGGAGGAAAGGTTGAGGATTAGGATTATAAGTCCATTTAAATAACTAAATTTGTTAATGTTTTGTAAGAAGTATCTTATGTTCAACAAGGTAGCATTTTTGATTTAAAAAAAAACAGTAATATAGTGAAATATTATTACAATTTAAAATAATTCTTTTCTATTTGACTATATTGTAAAATGTAATTTATTCTTGTATTTAAAGCTGAATTTTTAGCATTATTACTCCAGTCTTCAGTGTCACATAACCTGCAGGATCATGTGACACTAAGACTGGAGTAAAATGCTATAATATAGCTTTAATACAAGATAAATTAAATTTCAAGAAACATTCTTTTATCAATGTTGAAAACAGCTAGTGCTGTAGAAACTGATGTTTTTGTAACATTGTAAATGTCTTTACTGTCACTTTTGAACAATTTAATGAATCTGTTCTGGATAAAAATTAATTTCTCTCTAAAATGTTTTATTTAATCATCTTTCTTTGTTCATTTATTGCATAAATATTGAGAAAGGAAAATCGAGATAATTTAATTCCTCGTTCAAAAACATTCCAACTCAGAATCTTATCTTTGGTAAACATACAGGCAGGCTTTCATTTTTACAACATTCATTCTCAGAACCTGATTTACTATGCTTCAAAACAAAATTTGACTGCTACAAAAACTAAAAATATATACAGATATAAAAAGTGATATTCGTAGATATATTCGTATCCAGCAGCAACACCCATCCCCCATTCCGCCATGCAGTCTACATTCCATCCTACATGATGATGAGGCTCAAAACCCAACGGCTTCCGGTCGTTGATGTTAGGGGGCGCTCGCGAGCCGCTGACTGATGCATTCACAGGCCGCTTGCTCTAAGATGCAATCAGACCAGATGGGAGGGGGGAGTGAGAAGGAAAAAGGAACTAGCTGTGCTGCCCTTTGTTTCTAGATTTGCCGAAGAGTACGGGGAAGAGACCGGCGCGAATCTACACTGTAAGTCACGCTCTAAACACGGGACAATGTTTATGGAACACATGACGTCATGGCGGACTTTAAAAATTGATACATTTTGGAACGGCGATAGAACGCGAGCGAGTTCTTTTGATCGCCGGTTTGCTGTGCTCCGATCAGTCCGACATTACAGTGGCAGAGCAGCAGCAGCGGCAGAATGAATGAATAAGTTTTGGGAATGTACTCGCGTGGGGTACCGGGGTCAAGCGTACGGAAGGCGAATGGGATCAATCATCTTTTAAAAGATACTCGCGGTATTTATCTCTGTGCACGAGTTGGATATCTCAAATTATTATATATTTTTAAAGCGCACACAGACAAGGAGAAGCACAGCATGGCCGACTGTAATCACACATACACACAAACCGGCCTTTTGCCCTTCTTTGTCTTTCCTTTTCGCTCTTGTTTATTATTGTACAACCATTTAAAATAGTGTATATATAACGTTTAAACTCTGCTCCAATACATACCGTCTTGTGAAAACATATCGGCAATGTTTTAACCAGTTAAAAGTAGTTTTGTTTTATGTCTTTGGTTTTAATGGAGCTCTAATCTTTCTCTTGTTCCCTAACGTTAGTTGGTTCACGTCCTCTAAAATCGCTAAAATAGTTATCGCTAAAATTTCCTGCTGCATCATATCTTGATTTATTATAATGTTGAAAACAAACATTCGTGAAGTTAATGGGATATTGTTGGCTAATGTTTAGCTATTCGGTGTTAGCAGGCTGCTAATTTTTTGTTAGCCTTTGGGGGGGAAATTTGACGTTTATTCATTTATCAATGTTTCTTTTGCACCAATATTAATAAGAAGTGTTAGTGAATATTTTTTATTTTTTAAAACACAAACTCGCTAAAAAGCTTGTTAACCGGCATATGCATTTGTAGCTAGTAATTAATTACCTCATTAAAGTGAGTTGGATTGCATTATTTAGATCTCAGAATGTATTTTCAGCTGTTTCATAAATAAAATCCTATTATGAGAACCGGTAGAAGACGTACTTATTATTATTATTATTATTATTATTATTATTATTATATAGTTAATGCCGGGGCTAGTTGTCAATTTTGGTTCCAGTAAATAGTTCTCAGGGTGGGTTTATTTGTGTCAGTGTTATACTGGTTCTATGCTACAAAACACTATTGAGCTTTTCGTTGTCATTGCCTACTTATTAAAATGATACATTTTCCGCATGACATTAAATAGGTGACTGCTGTGTGGATGTATCCCGGTGTGTTTTTTATAACAAAATAAATAACATTTTTATATTTATGTATATATATTTATTAAAAAAAATGAAAATCTCATTTTATATTGTTGTAAGCTGTAGTTTATGGTCAAGTTTGACTTGTTTTAAGATATAATAGTCTTTTTAAAAACATATGGCTTTTTTATTGTTGTTTTTCATGTTTTAAGGCAAGGTAATTTCTTACGACTTGTGATTTTACAAAGTCACTTTTGAACAATTTTTAATATTTTAAAATAAAAATGTGACACAAATGTTGATACAATAGGTAAAATTAAATATTATCTGATTAAAAAAAAGCCTCCGTTGGGGTCTTCACTAAAATGTAGTCATTGACATACATTATGGCACAGATTAATTAACCCATTTTCTTGTCTTATTTCAAGTACCACCCTTTTGTAGCCATAACTGGATTAATCCGAAGTGCGGTTTTACAGTTGTACAGAAAATTAGCTTTTTAATAATTGAGGGTGATGGTTGGTATATACATGAGTATGAGCTTGTGAAAAGATTTTTATTTCTCCTTTCATTCCCATCATTATAATTAGCTAAAATTGTTTTATACAGTATATATTATACACGAGCTGTTTTTGAGCTAGTTTTGGCATGTTTAATGTGTTGTTGTTTATCAAGCTGCTGGAATTCCTCTTATTTTCTTTCCCAGGCCTTCTGAAAACAGATACAGAACACTGTTTTTCCGCCACTTGCTACATCTGGCTCTGCTGAGCGATGTCCACTCCTGACCCACCTATGGGCGGGACCCCTCGGCCGGGCCCTTCCCCGGGCCCTGGGCCGTCTCCAGGGGCCATGTTAGGGCCTAGTCCTGGACCCTCACCTGGCTCTGCCCATGGCATGATGGGCCCTAGCCCTGGGCCCCCCACCTCAGGACACCCACTACCTCCACAGGGCCCCTCAGGTTACCCCCAGGACAACATGCACCAGATGCACAAGGTACTGACAGGTTTTATCAATATGCATCTGATTAATTTGTAGTTATGTTCCATGTTTCATTTATGCTGTTTGGTCCATATCATTGAGTCATTCTTAAATTTTTTTATTGTTTGAAGCCCATGGAAGGCATGCACGAGAAAGGCATTCCCGAAGATCAACGCTACGGTCAAATGAAGGGTATGGGCATGAGACAGGGTGGGCACAGTGGCATGGGACCCCCACCCAGTCCTATGGACCAACACTCTCAAGGTAATGTATCTATTGTTCTGTCTGTTGTTATTTTTAACTATCTGTCATTCTATTAATATTTCTAACTTCATATATTATGTAGTATGCACATGTGTGAAATGTAGGATATGCAGATGTTTGGTGCGCTGTGTGTTATATGGCAAACAGATGATGTGCTCGCTGCTAAACTGTTTAGACTGGGTATAAAAAAGCCATCCAACCTGTTTGCTCACATTTCCCTTTGATGTGCACTTCCTCCGCTGGGGCCGCTCGCGCACTTGTTTTCCAGACAGAGAGAAATGTAGAGTGAATGGGGTTACCCTTTTGAAACAGAAAGACAGAGAGTTGTTGGAAACCACAAAGTCATGACAGAAAAAGAAACAAATATTACAAGCAAGCAACAGACATGAGCGTTTTGTTTTCTGCAGCTGTAATTGTCTACATGCCTAAATTTTACAATTAATGGATTGACATTTTTGTCCAGAAAATGTGACTTTTTATTTAAAGTTTGCTTTTATATTTTGTATAACTTTGTTATAATCTACTAATATAATCTAATATCTTTGTATTTGCCTTAAAGCAAACATCACTGTTGTAAGTGATCATACTTTTACCCCATCCCCAAGTATTAAACTGGTGCATAACAGACATGAGTGACACCTCAAATTGGGATTTGTTCACTATAATGCAATTCAGAATGCATTCGCAATTACATTAGCAATGCATTAAAAAACATCCATGACTCAGCAGTGAATTATGTGAGGGGTAATATAACTAACAGTTACATAAAAATAAACGATTGCATTTCTTCCAGGTTATCCCTCTCCTCTGGGCGGTTCTGATCATGCCCCCAGCCCGGTACCTTCTAACGGCCCTCCATCTGGCCCCATGATGCCTTCTGGTCCTGGTGCTGTCCCCATGGAGGGGGTGACCTGCAGAACCGGAGTGTAGGTGCAGGTGGTGTTGGAGGTTCGGGGCCCAGCGGAGGACCTCCAAATCCAGGTGGGCCTGGTGGACCGGCGGACCCACTCCTTTCAACCAAAACCAGCTTCACCAGCTGCGGGCACAGATCATGGCCTATAAGATGCTGGCGCGTGGGCAACCTCTACCTGACCACCTACAGATGGCGGTGCAGGGAAAGCGGCCCATGCCAGGCATGCAGCAGGGGATGCCCAACATGCCACCTGCTTCAGGACAAGGAGCAGGACCTCTTGGACCAGGTGGCCCTGTTCCTGGAGGACCCAACTACAATCGACCTCCTGGTAAGGTGACATTTCATAAAAATGTCATAGCTCTCCAAAAATGCTGAAATAACCACCTACTGTCAGCCTACAGCGTGAAATTAAAGCAAAAAAAACTTCAAGTATTTGTAAATAACAGAATCTTAAAGTATTTTAATATTTTATTCTTTTTAAATAAGCTTTCAGTCTTTCAAAATGCAAAAAATCTTCTAAACGGTCTAATTGCAAAGTAAAATTTAGCAACTTTTACTTTGGTCTTAAAATGTTTTGGGCATGTTCTTGACAGATTTTGGCAGATTCTTACAATTAATATATTTTAATCTTATTCCATAACAATTGTTTGGATGTTTCAGGAATGGTCGGTCCAAACATGGCTCCTCCAGGACCCTCTGGTGTTCCTCCTGGCTTGCAGGGACAACCCACCAATGGACCACCCAAATCTTGGCCTGAAGGTCAGTAAATTGTGAAAATTGTCCTGTCACTACCAATAATCAATTTAGATGTAGACTTTGTATTGTATCTGGGAAACCTCAACAGCTTTCAGGGTTGTATTAAATTAATTTCTGAGAAAGTAATTTCTTATAATATTTACGAAGCATTTGTAATCCCAGGGCCCATGGTGAACGCTGCCGCCCCTGCAAGTGCCCCACAGAAGCTGATACCACCTCAGCCCACAGGCCGCCCTTCTCCAGCGCCACCTTCAGTTCCACCCGCTGCCTCTCCCGTCATGCCCCCTCAGACCCAGTCTCCAGGACAACCGGCCCAGCCGCCCATGGTCCTGCATCAGAAGCAGAACCGCATCACACCCATCCAGAAACCTCGGGGTCTTGACCCAGTGGAGATCCTCCAGGAGAGAGAGTACAGGTAAGATGAGGGTATCCTGATGTGTTTTGGCAAGAAATATTGATGTTTTAGAGTAAAACGCACTTATTAAATTCAATTCTGGGACACCACCTTGTTAACTGGTTTCACCGACATTTGATGATGTTGTTTCCATCGGTCAGGTTGCAAGCTCGTATTGCTCATCGTATTCAGGACCTGGAGAACCTTCCAGGCTCTCTGGCTGGAGACTTGAGGACCAAAGCCAACATTGAGCTCAAGGCACTTAGGCTCCTGAACTTTCAGAGACAGGTATGACTTGCATCATATTATTTAGGGATGTGCCCGAAGCCAAATAAATACCTTATTCGGACAGTGACTAATGCATTCTACGGATTGGATATTTGCGTTCTCTCGCAATTATGTAGTCGGGTTATTATATTTCATATAATTTGCAGGCATCAGGGAGCCGCTATCAATATGCAGGGTATTAAATGCTGTCGTAGGGTATGCAGGGTATTAAAACTCATATGAATCGGCTTTTCAATTTCACTTTGAATTCTCGATCATGCGTTCTCTGTATTAAAGGGATACTCCAGTTTTTTTTGGAAATAGGCTCATTTTACAACTCCTTCAGAGTTAAACAGTTGAGTTTTACCATTTTCAAATCTATTCAGCTGATTTTTTGATATTTAGAAGAATATCAGTAACCAGACAGTTTCTGCTCCCATTGACTTCCATAGTAGGAAAAAATATATACTATGGAAGTCAATGAGACCAGAAACTGTCTGGTAACTGATATTCTTCTAAATATCAGAAAATCGGTTGAATGGATTTGAAAACGGTAAAACCCAACTGTTTAACTCTGGGGGAGTTGTAAAATGAGCCCATATTCCAAAAAAAGTGGAGTATCCCTTTAAGGGAGCGCATATTTTATTTTTATTTTTTGCACCAAATCACCCTGTCAGCTCTCCTTAACTCTCGGCTCCTCAAACGTATTTTTTGAATAATGAAAATTCTTTACTTATTCAGAGAACCAGTCATTCAAATAAACCTGATTTCCCTAGAAATAACTCTCATCTCAATAATTATAATGCTCTGGAAGGTGGTTGTAATTGATTTCAGCCAAGTCCTGCCTCATTTTAATGGTTTTTGACCCATGTTGTCCATGCCAACACTCAGCTCCGGCAGGAAGTCGTAGTGTGCATGCGGCGCGATACGGCCCTGGAGACCGCGCTGAACGGCAAAGCCTACAAGCGCAGCAAGAGACAGTCCCTGCGTGAAGCTCGTATCACTGAGAAACTGGAGAAGCAGCAGAAGATCGAGCAGGAACGCAAGCGGCGACAGAAACATCAGGTACTGGACCGTTCTGGCTTGTTCTTTTAGTGTTCTGTCATGAGACTGTTTTGCAAAAGATACTAAACCTGATTCACAAAAGACATTGTTTGTGACGGAACCGCTGTTCTTTTATTGCATTTGTAGGAATATCTCAACAGCATCCTGCAGCATGCTAAAGACTTCAAGGAATACCATCGCTCCATCACCGCAAAGATGCAGAAAGTGACCAAAGCCGTGGCCACGTACCATGCCAACACTGAGAGAGAGCAGAAGAAGGAGAACGAGCGTATCGAGAAGGAGAGAATGAGAAGGCTGATGGTGAGGAGATGCAAAGACTTCCCATATTTTCTTGAAATAAGAAACGTTTTTTTTTTTTTTTTTTTACTTGACAACAACTAAACTTTAAACACAAAATGTTTTTGTCTGAACAAATGTCTAAGAAAAGTCTGTTTTGTGTGTTTCTCCCAGGCTGAAGATGAAGAGGGTTACAGGAAGCTGATCGATCAGAAGAAAGACAAACGTCTGGCTTACTTGCTGCAGCAGACGGACGAGTATGTGGCCAACCTCACCGAGCTCGTCAGAGCTCACAAAGCTGTCCAGGCCCTCAAAGACATGAAGAAGAAGAAAAAGAAGAAGAAGAAGAAGGTGAGTGGATTTAATGGAATAGAAAGTGTTCCGTAATGGAATCTAAATGGAGTTGTCCTTGTTTTTCCAGTAGTGTGTGAGAGCTTTCTGTCTGCTTTTCTCCTCACAGAAGCCAGAGAATGCAGAGGGTGTTCCTGCTCTCGGTCCAGATGGAGAGGTGAGATCATTTAAACAATTTTGGGTATATCATATCTAATTGCAGATATTGTCCTGGACATTGTGCAACTGCAGTTGAGAATCAATGTTACATATTGTAAACTCAGGCCTCTGACTGGAATTTTAAGATTGTAAAATATTTTATAATATTTTTTTGTCTCCCATTCTAGCCTCTGGATGAGACCAGTCAAATGAGTGATTTACCGGTGAAGGTGATTCACATAGACAGTGGTAAGATTCTCACCGGCATGGACGCTCCTAGAGCTGGACAGCTGGAAACTTGGCTGGAGGTGAATCCAGGGTGAGTGAGACACACTTTGGGCATCACATTCTTTCAAAATATGAGTATCTGCTAATGATAAGGGTTGGAGTAGCACATCACAACATTTTTGTCCATAATATAGTGTATTTATATTTATCTGACTAAAGCAGTTGGTTTGTTTGAATGTTATTTTGTTGATTTTCTGAAGGTACGAGGTTGCTCCGCGGTCAGATAGTGAAGATAGCGGCTCAGAGGAGGAGGAGGTATGGCTGTTCTTCAGCTCTCATATCTGAATGTTCAGCATCTCTTGAGCAACACACTGTGCTTTCTGAAACGGGCTTTAAACGCATTTGAAGAGAAAACTCTAGCGTGTGTGTGTTCACAGCCTTGAGCTGTCGGCAAGTAGGCCATCATCAGAATAAGATTAATGGCTATTTTACCCTGAGATAACTGCTGCCATGACCTGATACAGATAGCAAATGTTTGTCTTTATACACATTTGAACCTTCTGATACTGGTGTATCATGAATACTGTACTGGTCCAGTACAGTAGGCTGGTATTTTAAACAAATTCACAATACATTCCATCACAAATGAATTATATAATATAAAAATATATAATTGCAAAATTTGAAACAATCTATTATTTTTTATGTGGTTGTCTAGTAGTTTTACATTTGTATAAATTTAATAACCTATTAATTTAATTATAGTTATGAACATAAATTATGTAGAATTAAAAAAATGTAAAATGTGTAATTAATTATAAATTAATTATTTGCAAGTTAAATTAATTAAATAGATTATGCTATGTATAAAATATAAAACTACTGGACAACAACAAATAATTTTTCGAAATGTATAATTAATTTATACATAATAATAATTATAAAAATGTTTTGGGGGGAGAACCCTGTTATTTATGTGGTTAGTAGTTTTACATTTCATAACCATTATATATAATCACAAAATGCATACAATTTGAAAAATTTTACGTATATGTAAAATTAATGATTACAAAAAGCATCTAGTTATATCAGCATCTGTTTAACTTATTGGAGTTGAATACATATCTTTATATTTTATTGTATTAATGTACCATTTGTATTTCCTTCTTAAAGGATGATGACGAGGAGCATCCGCCCTCTCAGGCCACAACAGAGGAGAAGAAGATCATTCCAGATCCAGACTGTGAGGATGTGTCTGAGGTGGACGTCCAGCACATCATTGAGTATGTTACTGGCTTAAAGCTGCATTTTTTTACTTCATACAAATGGGTTCATGTCTGACCCGTCCCATGGTCCTTTTGTAATTCTATTCTGTCATAATGGTGTATATAAATAAGATCCCTCTCTCTCGCAGGCATGCCAAGCAGGATGTTGACGATGAATACGGTAGCGCAGCGTTCGCTCGCGGCCTGCAGTCTTACTACGCCGTGGCTCACGCCGTCACGGAGAGGGTGGATAGACAGTCGAGTCTGCTTATCAACGGACAGCTCAAACAGTACCAGGTACACGCATAAGACCAAACAAACTGCAAATACACCTAGGTATACTGCTGAGATTTGATAAATGGCATGTGCTGAAGTTCTTGCATCTGTCCTGTCTGCAGATCAAAGGTCTGGAGTGGCTGGTGTCTCTGTATAACAATAACTTGAATGGCATTTTGGCTGATGAAATGGGTTTGGGTAAAACCATCCAGACCATCGCACTCATCACCTACCTCATGGAGAACAAACGCCTCAACGGACCCTTCCTCATTATCGTCCCCCTCTCGTGAGTCACTTTTCACACTCTACACCAGGTATTCAAGGTACACTATTCAATAAGCTTCATTCGAGGGCCGGATTATCAAATCAAAAAGTTGAGGTGGGTTTAGCTTATTTTATTAAAACAAGTTTCAATAAAGTAGTGTATTTACTTGGAAATGTGGTACCCAACAGTATGCATATATATATATATATATATATATATATATATATATATATATATATATATATATATATTATATATATATATATTAGGGGTGGAGCCGAACCCGAATACGGTATTCGGAAAGGCACAAATAACGTGTTTTTTACGAATACTTATTTCGAACAAATACTTAAAAAAATATTTGTATTTGGGAACAAGAAAAACTTTATATCAAAAAGATGCGTCTTCTCACGAGACCGCATGCCCGGATGAGCGAGTTAGAGTGAGTGAGTAACGTTCAGGAAGAGGTGACTGACAGCTGCACACAGCAACAGAGAGGGCTCGGCTGCAGCGAAAAAACACTTAACTGCTTCACTATTTTTGTTGAATAGATTTGTGTACCTTAACTGGGTTCCGGAGGCAGTTTATAACGGGAAGCGGAGTTTGATCGCGAGATTATTCCATTACGCTGCATTATTGACGTCTGCAGTCAGATGCTCTCATGTTCGCTCTGTGTACGTAGCTCTGTTAGCTCGGTAATTTAGACAATGAACAGGCAGTTGACAGAGTAACGTTAACGTTCGGTTTTAAAAGGTTAAAAAAATGCTTGTGTAGGTGTGTCGAATTGTATGCACTTGTGGGAGTTATATGGCACGCAGACATCCCAAGACTCCCGGAAGTTCAGGGAATCTCCCGCATATTGATAGCGGCTCCCTGATGTCCGCAAATTAGTTCAAATCTCACGTAAATCTAGAGAGCGCATGCGAGACAGAACTGCTTCAAACCGTGTAGCGCGGCGCACGGCAGTAGGGAGAGAGCGAGAGACCTTGCGTGTGTGGGTCATGAAAGCTAGTCACCCTCTTGCGCGCTCTCTCTCTCGCACGCTCTCTCTCGCTCTCTCTCTCTCGCTCTCTCTCTCGCTCCCTCTCTCTCTCTCGCTCTCTCTCTCTCTCTCGCGCGCGCTCTCTCTCTCGCACTCTCTCTCTCTCTCTCTCTCTCGCGCGCGCTCTCTCTCTCGCACGCGCGCTCTCTCTCTCTCTGTACCTCGCACGCGCTCTCTCTCTCGCACGCGCTCTCTCTTTCTCTCTCTTTGGGCCGTGTTCCTCTCATATTCAGCGTAGCGATCGGAATGTTTGGATTTCAGGTGATAAATTAAACCCGACGTCATCACAACATTTCGGCCGTATTGTTTCGGTAATAAAAGTCTTTCTATATTTTTCTATTTAGGGATGCACCGAATATTCGGCCACCGAAAATTTTCGGCCGAAAATGGCCCAGAATGGCATTTTCGGTTTTCGGCCGAAAATTTTCGGTGGCCGAATATTCGGTGCATCCCTAATATATATATATATATATATATATATATATATATATATATATATATATATATATATATATATATATATATATATATATATATATATATATATATGACCATAATAAATAAACATTTACAGCTGTGTACAACTATTTATTCTGACAGTGAGACTTGATAACCACAGATAAAACCATGCATGGATACTCGCTCACTACCACTGTATAAAAAATGCCTAAATAATAGTAAAATCTTTATGCACACCTTCACAAGGACATCATTTCATAACAAAATTGAATTATATATTCCTCTACCCACCTAATAAGTCTAATGCAATATAAATAACTAGTTTAAAATCGGATGAAACGGTCAAATCATTGAGTAATTACAGAGAGGTGTGTTGAATTGAAACACTTCTCACTGGTTTAATAATGGTGTCTTCTTTAAGCTTGCTTTCCGTTATATACTGGGCCGTGCTGCGTAATTCAAACTAGTGAAACAACTGAAAATAGCGCTATTTGTTGTTACTGTACTGACTGAGAAACAGTAGATGATTCAGTTACAAAATCTGAATGGTTTCAGACCGTTATGCAAGTGTGTTTGGCCAATTCATGGGGAAAAAAGAATCGAATCAAAAGAGTGATTAATTCACAAATGATTGGTATCGCTAGTTCGGTCGACAGAAATACAGGAGACTCCTAATAACTGCTGAAATATTCTCACGGAAAATGTTTCATGGTATGCACAGTGCGTATAGCCGTACAGCTGCAGGTGTCAGTGCGACCGTGCATCTGCAATATAAAAATATATATATTATACCGTACTTTTCTGAAGACCTTTTTGTATGAATCATCCTTTTGGGCTGAAAAATGTGATGTGTTTATGTGTAATATACTCTTTGCAAGAACAAACTTAAACCCTCTTTTTGCCATTTTTGTATTATTGGTCTATTATATTTGAAAACATTTCAACAAATCATTACAGTAATATTTATTTGTTTCCTCTTACAGGACTCTGTCGAACTGGGTGTATGAGTTTGATAAGTGGGCTCCATCTGTGGTGAAAATTTCTTACAAGGTAGTTATTTGATACATTTTTGTACCTGTCAAAAAACTATTTTGGCAAGTTAACTGGTTTTCCAAAAAAGAATGCAAAATAAATCTGTAACTGGAGAACTATGGAGAATATTACAGGATTAAGTCATTTTCTTTGCTTGTTTTCGTCTTAGGGCTCTCCTGCTGCTCGCCGCGCATTCCTTCCCATTTTGCGCAGCGGCAAGTTCAACGTACTAGTCACCACTTACGAGTACATCATCAAAGACAAGCAAGTGCTGGCCAAGGTACAGACCTGCGGATTGTCAAGTTATCATTGTCACCCATTTACATTTTTTTTGCAAAGCATTTTGACTGCGAGCTACTTGTTCAGTGCGTAATGATTCTCTGTCTCTCTCAGCTCCGCTGGAAGTACATGATTGTGGACGAAGGTCACCGTATGAAGAACCACCACTGTAAACTGACTCAGGTGTTGAACACACACTACCTGGCGCCCAGGCGTGTGCTGCTCACCGGTACGCCACTGCAGAACAAGCTGCCCGAGCTGTGGGCGCTGCTCAACTTCCTGCTGCCCACCATCTTCAAGAGCTGCAGCACCTTCGAGCAGTGGTTCAACGCTCCCTTCGCCATGACTGGAGAGAAGGTAAGCTGATTTCAAATCCAGACGCATGAAAAGTTTTAGTAGGTGTACCAGAGCATATGAGCAGAGTGGAGCGGTGAGAATCTCCGCTCCTCGCTCACGGAACTGTTCACCCCTCCGCCACATCAGGCCGCTCCGCTCATTATCGCTCAGCGCTCAACGCAGTTTGCTTCGCGCTCCACTCAAAATTGCCCACCGCTCGCTCCAAAAAAGGAAAAAAATCTGCATGTACTTCACTTTTTGCTTAGACCACAGGCTTACCTCCCAAAGAACTAAAGAGCAACAACAACATTTTCCATATAGAAATGTTTTATTTCAAATTACAAATTAGGCCTAGCCTATGTAAAAAGGAATATAGCCTATACAAAAAGTCCTGTAAATTAAACGAATAAATTGACCTAATAATATGAATAAAAAAATTATATAAACAAAAATATACATAAGTTTTAAAAGTAAATTAACTATTAGGCCAGAATTTTTATAACTGAATTTTTATAACTGAATTTTTGCGCAATGCGCACGATTAAAATTTGAATTGGCTTATAGCCTATCCATTGTACACACAAACTGCTGTAAATTTAAACGAATAAATGGGCCTAGTAATATAAATAAAAATTATATAGAAACAAAAATATAAAAAAATATAGGCCTACATAAACGTTTTAAAAGTAAATTAATTAATTATTAGGCCAACATTTTGATAACTAAACCTTTGCACAGCGCGCATGATTAAAATTCAAATTGACTTATATCAATTGTACAAAACAATTGCTGTAAAATTAAACGAACCAATTGGCCTAATTATATGAATAAAAATATACAGGCTATAGGCATACTGTAGGCTACATCAAAATTTTAAATGAACTATTAAAAGTAGGCTAAATGAACTATTAGGCCAAAATTCGTATAACTGAACTTTTGCGCAGAGTGCACGTGGATTACAATTTGAATTGGCTTATGTTGTCAAACTTAAAAAAGAAAGAAAATGAATTGCTTTCCTTATCTACAGTTCTTTTGAGTTCACCTTCAAGAACACAAGTCGGGCAATGTCTGAGGCTTCAGACTCATGCGGTGGTTGCGGAGAAAACCTTCTCTGCCCTCGCAGACCCGCTTGGGATGCTGAACACAATGCGAGCTTCTTTAGCCAGGCGGGAAAAAGACGTGGAGTCAGATTGGTGGTGTGAGCGGAGCGAAATTGGAGCGGGAAATAGGTCGACGCTCCGTCCTTTTAAAAATGCCGCTCTGCGCTCTGTCCAATATCCGCCCGCTCACGCTCCCCGCTCGCTCCCGCTCCACTCCGCTCACATGCTCTGAGGTGTACTAGCACATTTGGACTGGATACAACAAATTGAAATTCTGTTTTTGTGTCATCTCGCTCTGTAAATGTAGTTGTACAATGTTATGTTTTAAAGGTGGACCTGAATGAAGAAGAGACCATTCTGATCATCCGTCGTCTGCACAAAGTGCTCCGCCCCTTCCTGCTCAGGAGACTCAAGAAGGAAGTGGAGGCCCAACTGCCGGAGAAGGTTTGTTTTTGTGAAACTATTCAGATAAAACACATCTATTTTTCATGTACCTAGGGCTGGACGATATGGCCAAAATTTATATCACGATATATTTCTTAATTTCGGTCGATACGATATAATTCCGATATCGATATGAACAGTAAAAGCCCCAGGAAAAGCTGCCTAGAACGCACACAATGAATGTCTGTACCTTCAAACTTCTGTAAGATTAATTTGCCAAGTCTCTGAAACCTCCTATAAAACTATTTAATATTTTAGAAATAAAAATGGTACAAATAAATTATTAATATTTCGTATTTAGCCTTCATACAAACAAGAAATGTGAAATCACCGTCAAATAAACATAAGACTCAAAATATTAACATTAATATCTTTAACTTTAAACTATAGGTTAACATAGGTTGATTATAATATTCTTATAGATTGAAAAAAGTGCTTCAGCCAGGATAAAGAATAAGATAAGTGCACAGTTGCTGAAAAAAAAACACAACACAACAACAAAAACACATGTTGCTGAGGGACATTTTGAGTGTTGATGACACCCTGAATTTATTCCGATTGATGAATCTGAATGTAGTGTTTACATGAACGCTAAACAAGTGATCAGGTCACAAGCTTTAAGGGGGTCGCACACCGGGCGCGCAGCTCGGCGCCGCGCCACGCAGCGCCAGGTCTTTTAAATTCGAACACATTATTCTCTATGAGAGTACACACACCGGCGGCGCCTTTCGGCGTCTGTCCGCGGCGCCCAGCAACGGCTCTGGACCGTGTTCAAAATCCTGCAGCGTCACACGGCGCCATTTACATAGTTATATATTAAATTTACATTTATTGTCTCAAATAGTAGTAATGTATATACGGACTTAGCCCTGTGCTGGAATATACATTTAGTTTTATATTTATTTAAAGAAATCAGAAAATTGCTGATGTTATCAGATTTTCAGGTGAGAGTTGTCCTAGACGTGGCGTGGCGTGGCGCTGAGCTGCGCGTTCGGTGTGCGACCAGCTTGAAGCTTCAAAGCGGAATAGATTTTTTGACATGCGCACATTGCACAAATAGAGTTTCCCGCTGTTTGCCTAACATTTATTTATTTGCTTTAAACAGCAGACTTAATATTGATCTATTTCTGGTGATAATTTGGATGCTATGAACCGTTGAGCCGCTGTTTATATTTATCATGGCGTTAAAATGCCCCTCACCGACATAGACTGTAAAAAAAAAAAAAAAAAGCGCACACGCCCAATAACGTTACCAGTCGTCAGTGGATGAGAGTCTGAAACAAGCACTGGTGGAACGTTGTCCTGCTCCACTTCACAGACGCTGAGTGAAATGAGAATTGTAGAATGACACTTTATTTAAACAGGAAAAACAGCTTGTTCGCACGTCATACGTCATACGCTATTTCAACGTCATTGCACATGCGCAGTCCTTTCAGTTTCGGTTTTCAATCCGATCAAGTGTTTACATGTCCTCTCGATCGTATTAGAAAAAGGAATAAACCACCGCTCTTTATTCGATCGAAAATTCATTGGATTACTAATGGATTATCTGGTTGCATGTAAACGTAGCCCATGCCTGGCTGTGATGTATATTGAAATATCGAAAATGTGTTTAAAAATCATATCACCGTTATTGAAAAAAAAAATATCGCGATATATATTGATATCGAATTATTGTCCAGCCCTACATGTACCATGTACTAGGCAGGTTTAGAACTTGCCCCCATTGAAGTCAACAGGGTGCAAATTTTAAAAAGAGGATAACACGGTGTAGGAAGCACCAATTTTTGTCGTTGTCATTTGTACTGACAGCACTCCAAATTTACAACAAAATGAGCTCAATGTTAAAATTGACCGGAGTTCTCCTTTAATCAATTCACTGAAAAGAACTAAGTGGCATGTGTGCTACAGAAGCTTCTTTTTTTATGTTGAAATAATTTGTCTGTCTCTGTTTCCTTGCGTTCAGGTGGAATATGTGATCAAGTGCGACATGTCGGCTCTTCAGAGAGTGCTTTACAGACACATGCAGGCTAAAGGAGTGCTGCTCACCGACGGCTCAGAGAAGGACAAGAAGGTGAGCAGAAGGGATTTACGCCGAGAATGTGTGAGGAACGTTCAGTGTGTCTTTCTGAAATGGTCTAATATCCAACTACCTGTTACAGGGTAAAGGAGGCACTAAGACGCTGATGAACACTATTATGCAGTTGAGGAAGATTTGTAACCACCCGTACATGTTCCAGCACATTGAGGTGATCATTTGTTTCACATATTCTCTGCCTATGAGGTCTTTTTCATCCTGTAGGCTTATCTTCTGGATTTGTGGCACCTTGTTTGACATATTTTTGTTGTCTGTTTTGCAGGAATCTTTCTCTGAGCACTTGGGCTTCACTGGAGGCATTGTTCAGGGGTATGTAGAGCACTTCCTGCTAATGGAAAAGTTTATAACTTTGCATTCTCGGTAGTTTGATCTGTGATTTTACCATATTCTGTATCACCTCACTTTAGACTTGATTTGTACCGTGCCTCTGGTAAGTTTGAGCTGCTAGACCGTATCCTGCCGAAGCTCCGCGCCACCAACCACAAAGTGCTGCTCTTCTGTCAGATGACCTCGCTCATGACCATCATGGAGGACTACTTCGCCTACCGCAACTTCAAATACCTGCGCCTGGACGGTGAGTCGACTTCGACCAGGTTTACATAGAATGAAGAAATTGTTGCATGTCTTGTAAAACTTTTTTTTTATTTTTTTAATAACTGACTTTTTTATATTTATATTTAATTAAAGGTCTTCGATTTAATAGTTCATTAAAGACTATCAGTCAAGTTAAGATGATCTAATCGGGCTGACATCTTTCTTTTGTCCTTGTAGGAACCACTAAGGCTGAGGATCGTGGCACGTTGCTGAAGAACTTTAATGATGCGTCCTTTAATTATTTCATCTTCCTGCTGAGCACCAGGGCTGGAGGTCTGGGGCTGAACCTGCAGTCTGCCGACACTGTTATCATCTTTGACAGCGACTGGAACCCTCACCAGGTACAATACTGCCCTTTGAGATATTTAGATATATTTATTAAGAGTCTAGAATATATTGTAGAATAGCATGTATAATTGAATATTCATTTGTATTTTTTTTTTATTTTCTATAATTAGATTCATTGCAGAATTTAATCTTTAGTATAAAATCACTGTAAAATAGAATCTTCAGAATCAGTAGTAAAGCATCTTTAGAATAGATTCATTGTTGAATAGAATCTTCTGCCTAGAATTATTTTACAATATAATCTTTAGAATTATTGGAATAGAAGAGTCATTGTAGAATTTAATGTTAATTTGTTTGTTTTTTACAATATTCATTGTGGAATAGAATCTTTAGAATCATTTGAATAGCATCACTGTAAGATAGAATATCTAATTCATTGTAGAATAAAATGTATAAGAGAATGGTAATTTATAAACATACTAATGTTCATTTGTTAATTCGTGTTTATTCATAATACATTGTTCATTTTTCAACTTGAAATGTTAAAAATGGATTAGTTTATGGAGAAATGAACATCACCCTCAATTATAATATTGTAATAAATGCTTAAAATAGTTTACATTGTTTATTGTTAAATCTGTTGATACATTTATTGAATCTTTTAAAGAAAGTTGTTCACTAGTTCATCTTTGGAGTCTCTGTATTGCTATAATATTCTGAATTTTGCAATATTTTATATCTCTGATCGCCTGTCTTTGTTTCCTCATAGGATCTGCAAGCCCAGGATCGCGCCCATCGTATCGGGCAGCAGAATGAGGTGCGTGTGCTGCGTCTGTGTACCGTCAACAGCGTGGAGGAGAAGATCCTGGCCGCTGCCAAATACAAACTGAACGTGGACCAGAAGGTCATCCAGGCCGGTATGTTCGACCAGAAATCCTCCAGCCATGAGCGCAGGGCTTTCCTGCAGGCCATCCTGGAGCACGAAGAGCAGGATGAGGTACAGACACTAATTTATCATGGACAATTTCAGTGTCCCTCCGTTTTCTGTAGCTGACGTTTACTCTCTCCTTTGTTTTCTCTCATATCTCAGGAGGAAGATGAAGTACCCGATGACGAGACCGTTAATCAGATGATCGCTAGAAGCGAGGAAGAGTTCGATCACTTCATGGTCAGGAGTGTTACTTGTTTTAGTTTAACTTTTGTCAACTCAACACTCCTTATTTTGTTTGACCTTGTTATTAATTTTTTTTATTTTCGACCAGCGCATGGATCTGGACCGGCGTCGTGAAGAGGCTCGTAACCCGAAGCGCAAACCCCGGCTGATGGAGGAGGATGAGCTGCCCACCTGGATCATGAAGGATGATGCGGAGGTGGAGAGGCTCACCTGCGAAGAAGAAGAGGAGAAGATGTTCGGCCGCGGCTCCCGTCAGAGGAAGGAGGTGGACTACAGCGACTCCCTCACGGAGAAACAGTGGCTGAAGGTGAATGAGGAATCACAACACATCACATTGTGTTGATTTCTTTTGTTGTAAAATGGCAAGCGTATTGACACATTTTACTGCTTCTCAGGCCATCGAGGAAGGCACCCTTGATGAGATTGAGGAGGAGGTGCGCCACAAGAAAACGACCCGGAAGAGGAAGCGTGACCGTGACCTCGACCTTCCAGGCCCAGCCACGCCCAGCTCCAGTGGGCGGAGCAGAGATAAAGACGACGACAGTAAGAAGCAGAAGAAACGCGGCCGTCCTCCTGCCGAAAAACTCTCTCCCAACCCTGCCACGCTCACCAAGAAGATGAAGAAGACTGTGGATGCTGTTATCAAATACAAGGATGGGTTAGTCTCTTCCGTCATGTTCCTGTCCTTTTGTTCATTTTTGTTTTTTCTCAGTTTTAGTCATGAATATGCATGCAAAGTGTCGACGCTCTGATGGTTTATCTGAAGAAGCTTACACTGCTTTGTAAATGTACTTTTTTTTGCGTGTTAGCTTTGCTGGAAGTCGAGCCCATGATCTAGGTGTTGTGAGCGCTATTCTCTACTGTTTTAAGATTCAAGAAAGCACACAGGATAAAGTGCTTTTTCAGACTTACACAGACATAGACAAACACAGTCTTACCTAATGGTTCCAGACCAGATACATGCAGTGTTTCCATGCTTAAAGAGATATTTTATGCTTTAATTGATGTAGATTAGATAACATTTTGGAGTAAAACAATGTTGTCACTGTATTTCTCAACAGCAATGGGAGGCAATTGAGTGAGGTGTTTATTCAGCTGCCGTCTCGTAAAGAGCTACCGGAATATTACGAACTTATTCGCAAACCTGTGGACTTCAGAAAGATCAAGGTTTGTCAACCATTCATTTAATTGATTAATTTAAAGTTTGTTTTTGTTTTTTTACTTACATTTTTTGTGGCTTATGAATGCTTTGGCTGGTTCACAAACACCCATTGTAATACACTAACTAAATCTCAATATGTAATTCATAATAATATTAAGTAAATAAAGATTCAAGTGTTGAATCCTGTTTTCTGTTCTGTACAGGAGCGCATCAGGAGCCACAAGTACCGCAGTCTGAACGACCTGGAGAAAGACGTCATGCTGCTTTGCCAGAACGCTCAGACCTTCAACCTGGAGGGATCACTGGTAATACTCATCATCCATGTTGTTAAATTCAATTACACCAATCAAAAAGGACTAATGGATCAGCTTGTTCTAATTTTGTAGGGAATTTTGTTTAATCTTTAGTTATTTTTAGGACCATTAAGATGTTTTTGAATCATGACATTGACAATTAGGTTCATTTTCTCCATTCACTTTATGCTAAATATTCTCATTAATATACTATTGTAGTTTCTATTATTTTTAATTATTATTTTAATGTTTTATTAATTTTGTTTGTGAATTTTAAATTCATTTTTTTTTTTGTAAATGTGTATATAATTTTTTTTAATTTCAGTTTACCTTTTAACTTGTTGAAAATAATACCCCTAGTTAGTCGTACTTGATTTAGCTGATTCAGATGAGATGATTATATTTCAGATCTACGAGGACTCTATCGTGCTGCAGTCGGTGTTCACCAGCGTGCGACAGAAGATCGAGAAAGAAGTAGAGAGTGAGGGAGAAGAGAGTGAGGAGGAAGAGGACGATGTAGATGAAGGATCGGAGTCTGAATGTAAGTATCGATGAAGATACTGCCACTGTAATTATACATTTTGTGAAATTCAACTATTTTCTAAGCAGAGTATCATGCATGTACAACTCAAATTTAATTGAAGTGAGTCCATGATTAACACACATGTATGTGTTTTAGCTCGTTCCGTGAAGGTAAAGATAAAGCTGAGTCGAAAGGACAAGGTGGAGAGAGGGAAAGGAAGACGCCGAACTGGACGCAGCTCGCGCCCTAAACCTGTTGTTAGCGATGATGACAGTGAGGAGGACCAGGAAGAGGTACTTATGAATAATGAATATTGAACTTAAAGTTCATCCTCATGCCATCCCCACCCAATGTGTATGACGTTTCTTTCTTCCGATAAATGCAAACAAAGATTTTGAGGAAAATCATCATGACTGTGAGTCTAAATAATGCAAGTAAATCAGTGCCGCTCGTTTGACACTTTAAAACAGCGATCGTGATTTTAATCCATACGGTCTCAGTGGATCAATGGCCCTGTTTACACCTGGTATTAAGATGCATTTTGGTTGATCTGATAACTAGTAGACGAGGGAGACGCATTCCAGTTTACACCTGTTGTTTTAATCCATCTCTTCTGTCCACTTTCAACCACTTAGGGCCTATGGGCACTGCAGTTAAATGTGTTTTTTCTGATCTTTCGATCTAATTGACAAAAATAAGCTCATGTAGTTTACATGAACACCGTATTTAGCGCTAACCAAAACGCATCTTAAAACCAGGTCTAAGCAGGGCCAATGTCTCTTTTAATTGTAAATAATTACTTGTGGTCTACTATCATACGAGCGTTCTTGAGAAGGACTTTCAAGTACGGAAGAATTCACTGATTCACTAGCATTATGTGAACTATATTTTCATAATTGAAATAGTTAACCCTGGGTCATTGTAAAACCTGGGTAAACGAAATCCTGCATGGGTTATCTTGCTTCACGTTTCACACTGTACATTTCTTGGGTTAACGCTCTTATTTGCAGTGTTAGTGTCATTGATTGGATGAACGCTGTGATAGGTTTATATAAATGCATAAGAATTGCATATCCTTATATATAGCCATCTTTATCAAGTTTACCCTGGATGAATGCCGTGATATGTTTAATAGCACATTGCGCATCATCCTTATATTATGGTCCTACCATAATAGCGCTAACAAGCCTGCTAAAGTCCACAGCCGCTAGTGTACCTCTTGAGGCCAGGGGAGTGAGGTTTACTCGCACGGGCCTCCGTTACACTCACTGCCATCCGGGTCACGGCACCAATATGACTGGTTCGAATCCAGCTTGGAGTGGTACGAGTAAAACCAGTGTCGGCGGCATGGGAGTCGAGAGCAAAAGATTGCAAAAGTGGTGTTATCACAATCCTCTGGAGCAGGGTTTCATAAATTACAAGCATGAAACGTTCCTTAACACAGGGTTAAAAGTTGTGCTTAGTATGATAACCCAAGGTTAATAAGCACAGTGTGAAAAAACCTAAAGATTAATTATTTTCCTAAAAATCTTTGTTTATCTGAAAAAGAAAGGTGTATATATTGGGAATGGTATGAGGGTGTGAGTTTTAGGTATGAGTGAACTATCACTTTAAATAAAAAGTATAGATATTAAGATATTTACCCTCTTGTTCATTTATGCTAATTGTTTTTCAATTGTTTTGTGCAGGAACATTCGGTTAGTGGCAGCGATGATGATTAAACCTCCTTCAGGACCAATTTATGTCTCTCGCTCACTTTCTGCAACAGATGCCCTCTCCTTAAGGGCCTAGTTTTACCCTTTTTTTTTAGAGAAAGGACACTGATTAAATGAGAAAATGACACTATAAAATGCAGAAAAGAAGAATGCCCCTCAATTTGCATATTTAAACAGACGATATCAATTTATGTATAGCAAGACCGTTTACGTATTGAGCTTTTGTCTTTTCTTTCCATATTTGTTTTTATGATTTTTCACAAGTACGTGACATAAGATGGACAGATATTTGACAGACTGACTCAGTGGACCAGTAAAAGTGGATCATGTTTCAATGTCTTCTTGATTTTAGCTGCGTGAACGTCACCCCTTCACCCCCCACCCCAGATCCCAGAACGCATGTTGTTTGTGGAAAACGCAGCCAGTTATTTCTCTTTCCGTTTTTCTCTTGATGTCTGTTTAAATTAAGATTGCAAACAGGATAAAGGTACTTCCTCCTTGTCAGGAGAAATGGGGGAGAATAGGGTGTAGGATTCTGTACTGTCAGTGTCACTGGATTTCCAAAATGCACAATAAAAGCGTCTCAGAAATACTCAATGCTTCAGAGTTGTTTTGGTTGTGAGTAGAGATTGACCAATTCATAGTTTTCATCTGACGTCTCACCCTTTGTGGGAATGACCTCCATTGCCTGCCAGTTATTTGTACAAAGCACTAATGTAGTAAGGCAGTAATATTTAAAGACCAAATTCAATGTACACCTTATTGATGATGCATACTGTACAGGTAGACCGATGAACCCATAACCGTAACTTTAACTAAATTTGCTGGGAAGATTGGCAACTGTCTTGACAACTGTTTTCCACTTGTGAATAATCTACTTTAGTGACATTACTGATGTCTTTCCTTCTTGGGATTGTGTTTTAACACACTTGAATTCTCCAGACCAGCACACCACCATAACTTCTGCTTTTATAATTGTGATCACACTTCCTGATGATTAGTTAATGAAAGGCGTTTGGTTAGCAGCGCTGACTGTTACTTACACTCTTAATTCCTATGGAGGGTGTACTTGGATTGTCACACATGGCTTCTCCATTTTGGCCTAGTTTTTGTAATAAAAAGAAAGGTTCAATGTTGTATTTACCTGATTTTGAGACCCGCTAGGACCAGATGATTTTTAATTATGTCCTGATGAATAAAACCATAGAATGGCTTGAAATGGCTTGAAACGGATGGAAGATTCGCAGGCCTGTGCTGTGCTGCAGTTCTATGGATGTTTTGCCCTCCAGGTCTCTACGACAGTCACATGACTGAAAACCGAGTACGCCAGTGCTCTTAATGTTATAGAAGTCTTTGGATTACAAGACTTTGCACAATTTGTCCTTTACTATGTGATTCGTGTTGATTTAGCACTGTTGCAACATTACTTTTTGACCCCACTGTCCGCAAACTGTTGGTTTAGTGACGTTTGTAAAAATCCTAACATTGCCCAACTTTGGAGGACTGGAAATTCCTAACAAGCTTATTTTATCTGATTTGTAAATGAGGCAGTGTAATGGAGACATTTTCGAGCTAGAACACTGGTTTTCCAGCGGGAATGCAATTAATTTGCTCAAAACAACACCAATTTGATCAATTGCATTAAGGCTACACCTCAACCAGGACAGTTATTGTAATAGGCTGCACACAAATGAATGTTTATGTTAAAGACCAAGGCTATTAAACGTCTCCTATAAACTGCATGTTGAAATTAGACCAGCACTTAACCATGAACACAAAAGCCACACCACACAATTGGCTTTTAATTGGTAAACATGAAACTATAATTGAGTTCTTTCCATCCATCAATTTCTTACTTTCACATTTAAAAGATTTCAAGAGGTTACTTAACTTATACCCTACTTGTCAGTCTGCACAAATACCGATCAACATTGCTTTGTGGCCTCTTTAAATAAATACCATGAAGGAAACTACATGTTTTAACTTAAGGAAATTAATTTAATCTCTGTAAATTAATAAACAAAGTTATGTTGGACCAACATATGCTATTTACACTTCAGTGAAAATCTTATAACTAAGAAAATGCTATATGCTTTTCACTTAGAGCAAATAGCCTCCGCCAAGTTAATTGGACTTAAACCAACTGAATTGTGTTGACACAACTAAACTTAATTTGAATGAACTAAATTAAATTGTGTGTAAAAACTGTTTTTTACACCGTTTAAAAATAAAAAATAAAAAAATGTTTTATTAAAATCAGCCTGGAATGGAAGTGTGACATGTTAGACCAGACGCACAGATTAAGATTTAAATCCAATTAAAAATTGGAGTAATTAAGGGATACTCCACCCAAAAATGAAAATTCTGTTATCATTTACTCACCCTCAAGTTGTTGCAACCCTGTATGAGTTTCTTTCTTCTGCTGAACTCAAAGCAAGATATTTTGAAGAACGACTGGAACTTTGGCACCATTGACTTCCATATTATTATTTTTTCTACTATGGAAGTCAATGGTGCCAAACAACTGTTTGGTTCCAATCGTTCTTCAAAATATCTTTGTGTTCAGCAGAAGAAAGAAACTCATACAGGTTTGCAACAACTCGAGGGTGAGTAAATGATGACAGAATTTTCATTTTTGGGTGGAGTATCCCTTTAAATTAATGTGAAATTCGTTCATCTCATATGCATAGGCTTTCGATTATGCTTTTCGTATTAGCAAATTATAGACTAATTAGTGCTGGTTTTTTTTTTTTCATCTCCTCTCTCCTATTGCACAATATTGCTATTTATTTATTTAGGTGGGCGGGTGGAGCCTTAAATTAGACAAATTGATAGCGTTCACGTCATTACCAACCGTGTCAGACTAAGTCCAACTGCTATCAAAATATGGGGATCTCATTGTTCTTACTGGCAGTTACTTTGTTCTGTCCTGTTCATACAAGTGAGTAAACAACCGCTTTTGTTTTCCTGAGTCTTTAATAATCATAAATGATTTTTAATACATTTCTTCATAGACACATTTAGACGTTTTCCTTACAATTGTAGGCGTATATAGGCTACTGCGCCTGTAGGTCTGCACTTCTGTTCTTTGATGGACCCTTTTTACGGACTGTGATGGCGGTCATCAACATTGTAAATAATCCATAGCCTACATTTATAACGTAGACTAGCCTACTTTTTAACAGGAGTTACGTAAAATTTAGGTCTTTCTCTCTTGAAAGTTTTTCTTTTGCTATTTGAGCAAATGGAAACACAACATAGGCCTACAAAAAAAGACAATATTTATATTTAAATTATTAATTTTCTCTTTATTCATTAAAATGCATAGTATGCAGTAGTCATTCAAGTCTTAACCTGAAAGCCAAACATAGGCCTATATTTTTTTAACTTTCTTTAGACAATATAATAATATTAGCCTACCGGTACTATTAATATGCTAATGCCATAAATTAGTCCTTACCTGTCCCGACATTCCTTAGCCCACTCTGCCTTCTCTTCTCTTTTTATCAAGGTAAAATCTCGTTCCCTACAAAAATTGTTTAGTGTAAAAACACGTTGAAGATTTGTGGACTGGACAGACAGTCGATTTATTAAATGATAAGCTGTATCCTCACAAAAGCGTTTTATTTATTACAAAATTATTACACAAAGTTACAACAGAACCGAACCCCTCGCCCTAACAGGCAGAATTTGCGACCAATTGCAAAAACCTTTCGTCACGCCCCCTACCTTTCGAGAGAGAGAGAGAGAGAGAGAGAGAGAGAGAGAGAGAGAGAGATGAGAGAGAGAGAGAGAGAGAGAGAGAGAGAGAGAGAGAGAGAGAGCTAAATTGTTCGAGATATGCGAGTATGCCGATATTGTGTAGTGTAAATAGAGGCTTGCTGCACGGTAGCTATAGTCTGGTCTTTACCCACATGTGAGAAACAAACTTGGTTATAACTTGATGTTATTACATGATAATAAATAAAAAGCCTATGCATTTAAAACGATTAAACACATTAAACACTCTGTTCCAGAAACACTCGCTGGCAGTGAAGCAGCAGGCACATCACAAGATCCAGCTGCTCCTCCTTTTAATGAGATTGTGAATAAAGGTAAGAACAGAGTGTAGTCAGAAAGCATTAATTGTTTAAACATTCAATGCACTTGTAACATTTTTAGCAGAATTTTTTTTTAAATATAAATAGGCCTTCGTCACAATCATAAAATATTTAAGTAATACCACAGGTGCATTACCACATACTATTTTTACACTATGCACATGCAACTGATGGTAGCATAAATATCTTACATGTAATTTATGGCTTCGCTACATTATAATAATAATAATAAGGACATCCTGGGATTTTTAATGACCACTTTTTTTAAGGACAGGATTATGCCTTCATTGTCCATCCGTTTACTGTTTTTCTTTGCGGAAGCTTTGTGTTTCTGTTTAATGAGCTAATAAAATATTTAAACTCAAATCAATATTTCGTGTCTAATTATTTATGTGGCAAATAGCCAGAGGTGGACAGCAGTACATTTACTTGAGTACTGTACTTAAGTACACTTTTTGAGTATCTGTACTTTACTTGAGAATTATTTTTTTCTGGAAACTTTTTACTTCAACTTCACTACATTTGAAAGACAAATATTGTACGTTTTACTCCACTACATTTCTGTCAAGGTTCTTGAGTAGAAAGTAATAACGTCAGTCAGGGGATAATTTTGGTTGGAAATGAAATGCGGGTTCATGTCAGATTGACGTCAGCATCCAACATTGGACAGACGTTGAATACTGGTTGGAAATGAAAGTCCAATGCATTAAGAATTAATTATTTACTTATTTAACTTAAGAGTTCTGCAAGTTCATGTTCAAGTTTCACCTAATGTTGGCACATTTTCTGGCACTGAAGTATAACTTCTGCCATCAGATGTCATGAATCTCAGTTTGTTTTTGCTTTGATCAGTGGACAAGACCTGCAAACCCACTGAGTTCGGCTGTGGTGATGAACGCAAATCATGTGTGCCTATGATATGGAGGTGTGATGGTGACAAGGATTGTCTGAATGGTGCGGATGAGGAAGGCTGTGGTGAGTCTCTCTGTAAATCTCATCTTTTCTTTTCCTAGATGAACATAGGTAAAAATTGTGGCCCTGTCCCAAATGGCACACTTCATAAGCACTTTCAGTCTTTTGGACTTACAATGGCTGCCGCGTGTCCGTTAAAGGTGCAGTGTGTAGCTTTTTGGCGACATCTAGTGGTTAGTTTGCGAGTTTACACTAAGGGCTCAGCCAACTGCTCACCCCTCCCTTTCGAAGAAGCTACGGTGGCTAAAACGGGACAAACATCGTCGTAGTGAGCCAGAGTAAAACAAGCCACAGCTAACATGGAGTACCACAGTCCATTATAAACCACATCATGGATAAAGTTTACAAAGCCATAGTCAGGTGAGGATCAAGGGTCTTAATACATAATTTAATAATATTGGTCTGAGCTGTCGACACGACAGATCTCGTCACAGTTGTTGTAAATAATAGTAATCAGCTGATTGTCTCACGAACGTAACCAGCACATTCTCCCCACATAGCAAACCCATAATACAGCGAGGGAGTAGAACCACATGAAACTATGCAACTATAGATTTTTTCTAACAGGGTAGTAAAAGTTTAGCTGGCTAATATGAGCTGTTACTGTGGCTGAGCTGGTTAAAGCCTTGTTTATACTCGACGCGTCCGCATGAGCCCAAAGGTGCGTGCGGCAAACATGACGTGATTGTAACAGCACGCGCGCCTCCGCATCCCAATAGACACCACTTATTACACACAATAGCCTTTTTTTCTCTGATTTTGGAAACTCGATCGACTTAAAATGCTTCCAAGATCGACGGGTTGGTGATTCCTGTAACTGTTTTCCGGTCAATGACAAGAGTAGCCTACTAATCAGCTGTCTCACGAACGTAACCAGCACATTTATCCCTACATAGCAAAGCCATAACACAGCGAAGGTGAAGAATTATGTTATATGAAACAATCCAACTACATATTTACACCACTGACAAGGGAAAACACTCACGGTGTTTATGACTAGCTTCTTCTAGCTTTCTGCGGCTTCTCTTTCAATGTAGTGACGAAACGCGCTCTGTAACGCTGTTTGTTCGCTGTCGGCTATGGTAGAAATATGACGTCATAATATGGCGGCCTTCATAGAAGGGGATTCCCGCGCTTATGTAGATATAAATGCCTAATTCTAAGGTAATAAAAACATTACGGTTTATTAAGTAAGTTCTTTATACACAACTGAACACATAGTTATGGATGTCATATTGCATTTCTGTTAATAAATAGTCAAAAATGTTACACACTGCACCTTTAAGTCCAAGAGAACGTAGGGTGTACATACATTTAGTCATTTTAGGTTTCTGAAGGGTGCTCGCGAGCGCCCCCTTTGCTGCCAATATGCTCCTTTAATGCACACTTTTGCCGAGCCGCACTGAGGGCCTTTCCAAGAACCCACACTTGCAGTCTTTGCACACTTGTCTACTCACATGACGTATTTCCTGTATTTGGCCCAAGTGTTCAAGTAGTCCTGAAGACTGAAAGTGTGTGTGTGCAGAACTTTTGATTACCCAATGGGACACACTTATATAAAAATCCAAGTGTTTACCAAGCTTTATTTTGATTTCCAATACTTTGCATTTTAAAATACATTTTTAAATGTCTGGTCAGTAGTCCCTATATAACAGAAGACACAATTTAGTAATTGTGGTTCTTCTAATTAAGTGATAAAAAGTAGTTGCAAAAGTTGTACAAAATACACGTAACCTACTCATATTTGCATAAATAAAAAACACTTTAACAAGTAGATTTACTACAAAATTACATGTATCTAATCAATTTAACTTACATAAAATTGTTTTTTTGGGGGGCACGCAATTTTGGGCAAATCACGCAAAAGATTTTGGGGTACGCAATTTCCCCAACCTAATGCATGATGGGATACACTTAGCCTCGAATACTGCTCTGATGCGCTATTCAAGATAGTGTGTGTTTAGTGTGGCCAACATTAAGTGAAACAAGTGAACATGAATTTACATTGGATTAAGAAAACAGACTGTGCAGACTTTTCAGATCAATTCAATTTTTTCAGAACTCCAGCACTGAAGTATAACTTCATCAGATGTCATGAATCTCAGTTTGTTTTTGCTTTGATCAGTGGACAAGACCTGCAAACCCACTGAGTTCGACTGTGGTGATGAACGCAAATCATGTGTGCCTATGATATGGAGGTGTGATGGTGACAAGGACTGTCCGAATGGTGCGGATGAGGAAGGCTGTGGTGAGTCTCTCTTTAAATCTCATCTTTCTGTTGCCACAGAAACTTTATCTTTATCCACAATAATAGAGTTGCTAAGTAATGTTCTCCTCTCTCTCTTGATAACAGTAGTCACTCAACATGAAAATGCGCCAGTCAGAAGCAAGAACCAAACAGTGCAAAATGAAGGTAAAACTCATGCTTACAATCTTACAACCACGAGTCGTAACACACCAAGTTAGTTTACTAACATGCAGTAGCAACAGCATTCTGCCAGAGAATCTTTTACAACAACCAGTGTTTCTGTCACACCCTAATGTTGCTAATGATTTTATTTTTGAATTAAGATGATTTGGGAAGCTCCTAGGTGACTCCTGCGGCAAGTGCCTCGGACACTGAGACACGCAAAGTCCCTCCAACCAGCATTGCCATAAATCATTTACTGGAGAAACAATGTGAAGTACTGACACTGGAAAAGAATAAACAGTAATACAAAATCTGAAATAAGAGAAAACTAAACTAAAGTTGGAGCTACAAAACCTTGGACATGGAGAGTAGATCTCGTTGACAGTTGACCAAGAATGAATTCATCAATTAATTGTATTTGACAATTTCTGAGATATTCATATAGACTTAACACAGTAAGAATGATATAACTATAAAGATAACTGTACTACACATAAGCTCCACCCATTTGCTCTGCAGTGAGAAGCCTCTCGGCTACTTTGCTGGGAGACAAGCAGATGTAGCGTGTGTATGTGTGTGTGTGTGTGTGTGTGTGTGTGAGGAAATATCATATATTGTGTTAAAGCGCATGAGAACAGTTCCAGTCTCTGGTGTATCAAATAAAAACAAAGAACATTGTGTTGTCATTTACTGTCAATTTTCAGGGACTGTTTTTCTGGCGGAAAGATTGCATTTAATGATTTAACTTTAAATTAAATATGTTTTCGATGGTTACAGCAGTGTCCATATTCATAATTCAGATTCACAGCATAAGATTCGCAAAACACTTTCATAATTGCACAAGTTTTTTCTACATGTGCATCAGTCTCAACATCTGAGAAGATCAGGTCTAGTTGTACCCTACATGAGCTGAGTTTCAGAATATTTATAGATATTATTTTTTTACCTCTGGGTATCACTAAAACATAAAAACTGTCAATAAAGCAATTTTTTGTTTAGACTGTTTCTCATCAAAGGCTTAAGGCATCTGTAAACTGGTATGTTTGAAGTGTCCTCTAAAACAAGTCACTCAAAGTAATCAAATCTTCAAAATGTTTGACTAAAAACTACAGAGTAAAATATCTGACAATTGTTAAAGTCCCCCTGTGGTGAAAATCAAGTTTTCAATGTTGTTTATATGTCAATGTGGTGTTTTTAATGTGCTTTAAAAATTAAATTTGTCATTTTGGTGATCAAAGATGAGTTTTACAGCGAGACTTTAAGACATTCTTCTAGAAGGTCACACAGGGTTGCAATCTTATTCTTATCAAAATATGTTATGCCTAAATTTATACATGATTAACTAACTGTATTTTTCTTTGTACATTTCTGAAATGCACTTTCTGTAAAGCTGCTTTGAGACAATGTGTATTGTGAAAAGTGCTATACAAATAAACTTGAATTGAATTGAATTGAATTGAATCAAAATGTTAAACAAGTCAAGGTTAATGGTTGCTAACCCATTGCTAAGATGTTCTTGGAGTTTGGGAAGGGAACCATAACAGGTGTGTTTTTTTGTATTTATTGTGCATGCTTTCTTTTTAAACACAAGGTGGTGCTGTTAGTCAAAACTAAAAAAGTCTGACCTCATCAGGAACACACTGAACTGCTGGAAACCGAAATGTTTAGTCTTTAGAGAACAGTGTCTAGTGAAAAATGAGTGGAGGCTCATTTTTACAGCATTTCATTCCCTGATTGAATGTATAAGGCTGCCAACTTTTGAGTTAAGCTTGGAGTGAGAATTTTTGTTAAAATAAAAAAAGCAAAAATAAATGAATAATAATAATCACGATGTGTAGCCTATTGTGATTGTCAAAACATTTGGTAACTAAACAGAATTTCAGTTTAGTGACAACATGTTACAATGTTTACATGGTACAATAGCCTATTGTTTTTAGTGCTTGCCTCAAATCTCAAGATTTCAATTCATAAAATTCGATTCCGATCTTGATTCAATATTGATTCCTTTGGATAAATATCAGGTACAGTAGCTACATATAAAAAAAATTCAAGGAAAAAACCTCTCAACTAATGCTGTAAACATACAGAGAGCCCTGTCAGCTGTTGTTGTTATTATTAAAGGCAAAATTAAGAACTCAAATATAATGCGGGTTTTATAACAATAACAACGTTATCATATTCATAAATTATAAAATATATAATTATATTTTATAAGAGTAAAAATACATGTAATCTACTGCATATATTTAGCAAAATACTACCCTATCTATAGTGTAATTTTTCTTGCTAACTATGTAAATGTAACAAACATTGTTCACAGCTGTTTCGAGCCATTGGATGAGACATCCTTCATTTCAGTAAGTTGTATTTCTTTGTCTCTTTAAACATTCCTTCTATTGTTAATTCCTGTTTATTTACTATTTTAACAATAGCAGTAAAGAGGAAGAGATGATGGTTCAGGAGGCGTGTCACATTAAAAAGCAACAAAACGTTATTTATGGTTTGAATTTCTTCATAAAATGAATAGTATTGAAAGCGGAGACTTTGTTTCATATCAAAGTAATCTGTTCTGTGAGTTCTCAGCCCTGTCTATTACCACAGATGTGTCCCGTGGCTCAAATTTGATAAGTCTTTTATTGTATTATTGACTGATCTATTTCAAAGTTTTTTTAAGAAGCGATCGTGCAAGTCTTGCATGCTTTGACACACCTCAATCTCTCCCGAAATAACGAACTCTCTTTAAGTCAAATAATTACTTGATTGGCCTGTTCCTATATTTTATGATGATTGTGAACTTATTGGAACATCTCCAATGAAACATAGTGTACACTTTAAAGACCGAGAATTATTTCAATCATTCAAGTGTTATATTCCAACTCTGTAATATAACACTTAAGGATAGTGAGATCCAAAATACCAGTAAGGATAGAGCAAAGCAAAATATACAATGGGGTGAAATATTTTTTGGAGTGAAGTGAAGACCAACTTTCACAGAAAGAGAAAATATGAAAAAAAAAAAAAAAAGTAACTCTACACAAAATTGGCTGAACTCCAAAAATAAGTAGCTAGACAGGAAGATCCATAATGGAAACAGTCAAGAGGCTTATGGACACCCTGAAGAAGTTACAGTATCTATCTATCTATCTATCTATCTATCTATCTATCTATCTATCTATCTATCTATCTATCTATCTATCTGTCTGTTTTGGTGAAACGGACAACAAAAGGCACATTACGTGTTCAGTTACACACTCATTATTGATTTTGAAATATGTGTATTTTATTCTGTCATTATATATTAATGTTCAGGAATGTCCATGAATGGTTCTCGTTCAAATACTTCATGATTTGTAATGTTGTAACACATAATAGAATGTGCAAAGGAGGTAAATGAATTCTATTTGTACTGTATGCAACTGATCAAGGTCTAAGTGTGTGTTTGCACATGCTAACTAAATAACCTGATTTGCTCAAAGACCATCTGGTACTCGCAGCGCACAGTCTGGTGATAAATTAAGGAGTGGCAAATGAGCAGTTATCAGTTATCAACACCGGTGACACAAAAACATGTCCAAGTCACATTTCATCAATAAAATCTATTTTGAATTAAGAAAAGAGCCTGTTTTGAGAATTGTAGGGGGAAAGTCAATTGTCAATGGTTCATAAAAGCCTAATTGTCTTTATGCAAAAGTATAAATGTTTCTTTCTATTGATTTTGAGATTGCATATGACCCAGGTGTGTTCATGACAGGTTTTGAGAGATTCACCCTTAAATTTTATATATCAGAATACTGTTTTAAGAACACCCTTAAAACAGTATTCGTCATGACTGCATGGTTCAGATGTCCTGAATCCTATCAGGTGCTGCATGGGGAGGTCTTTTACTAGGCCACTGGGACTCTGAGAACACTGAGACCTTATTGTTAACATCCCACCCCCTTTCACTGGATGTCATAATCAGCAGTCAGCGCAAGAGATTTTGACCGGGGTACTGTGGGAGTTTGCTTATAAAATATGTTTGTTCAGTTATCAAAGACTTGTCAGACCTGCTCAGTTTGTTACAGGAAAGTCTACTTTTGGGTTCTAGGTGTAAAAAAGCTTTGTCGAGCAATTTAAAAAGATTTAAGATCAAGTCTGACTGTTTCATGACTAACGCAATCTGACTACACTGGTTATATCAGGCAAATGAGCTCCACGTGATTTTTATATTTTAAAAAGGACTTTTTTGATGGGATAAGAAGTAACTCAGTTCTTTTAATCACTTGATATTCATTGTGTTTGCATGTTAAACAGAGAATAACGCTCTCAACATCTACAATGCTGTTACTACAAACAAACTAATGTTAACTATTCAGGATGTGTATAGTGGAAAAAAGCATGAAGGACACATTAAACTCCCAAACAAGCGTGAAAACACAACGTATGTGCTCTTACTTTCTATTTGCAGAGTTTAATTGTTGATATAAGATATTGCTTCTGATGCTGAGTTGTTTTCCCCTCATTTTTCTTGCTTTCACATTGATGTTTTTTAATTTTTTAACATTTGGAACATAGTGGCAACATAAAGCATCAGAAACTTACTTATTACACCCAAGTATAAAATGGCTTGTTTTCTTCTCAAAAACTTATAGAACTGGATTGTCGTTTTTTTTTCTTCTTCTGTTTTGACAAGCTGGGAAGCTTCCCGGTATCTCTATTGATGTGAGTGATGGGTGGCAGAGTGACGGATCCGGTTTCCGATTAGGGCGAGATACAGTTTTTAAAGAGAAGAGATAAGCGTGTTCGCCTCACCTGCTGTACACACAAACATTGGACTTTTTACTTGCGCACACACTTGTTGTTTCCTAGTAGGTGTTTTTCGTACCAGAAACCGTTCTGGCAAGTCATTTTTGCAAGATCTTTTCATAGTCTTGTAGTTTATCTCTTATATAGGCCTACTGTTTATTTCTTTTAAGCTGTTATACCCAAAATTACCCAAATATAAACTAAAACCTAAAAAAATGTATACCAGATGCATTAAATTGATCAAAAGTGACATGTTATAATGTTACAAAATTATCTTTTGATTCATCAAAGAATCCTGAAACTTTTTTCCCCAACATTAATGATTATTGAGTAGCAAATCATCATATTAAATGGATTTCTGAAGGATCTTGTGACACAATACTGGAGTAATGATGCTGCAAATTCAGCTTTGCCATCACAGGAAAAATTTTAAAATTTTTAAAATATATTCAATTCGAAAACAGTTATTATAAATTAACAATATTGCTGTTTTATAGTGTTTTAGATTATATAAATGCAGCTTTGATGCAAATTAGACCACAAACTTTTGAACACATCAGCTGTTACTTTTTTTTTTGACTATTCATTATGACTTTATGCAAATACATTTTTATGCCCACAGCGGTTTCATTTGTAGACTCGTATGCCACTGTGAAGCTTTGTTTTTATTCCGTTGATCTAAAAGATCACTGTGTGATTCCCATGGATGTCAAACAATTTAGCAGAACTGGTTCTAGGGGCCTCCAGCTCCAACTTGCAAATATTTTTCCTTCTACATAAGTTAGGGAAAGTAAGTCTGTTTATGATGTGCTTTCAGTAACTTAACATTATTTCTGGCATGCATGCTGTGGAGAAAATCGTGACCTCAATCTAAATATTAAGTGAAAACATCATGAAATTTTCAAAAATCTACTGGAAAAATGACAGCAAAGCATTGCATTGTTTTGGTAAATGTTCCAGTAGTTTAAAAAGACTCTGTGTTCTAATGACGTCCGGGCCACAAGTTCAAGGCCATTGAGTACTTTTTACAGTGTTTTTACCCTGCTGCTAATTTGTCTAGTTAAACATTCGATAATGTGCCCCCACAATGTATATAAAACATAAGAAAAAAAATCATTCAATTAATTTTTAATTAAAAAAAAAGTTTAGCACTTTTAAAGGTAGGCCTAATAGGCTTCATGTCCTCTGCATGGTTTCAACATGGATTCTATAAAAAAAATGTTTGTTGTATTCTATCCTACGTAATATATAGCATAGCCTACATCTGTATAATAGCCCAATCATAAACGCCTTATAGGTTTTTAACTCTCTAACAAAGATAACTGAGAATCTACCGAAGAGCAAACAACCCATTATTATTGAGCCCATAATGTGTTTATGACTGCGGTTTCCTTTTACTTTCTACGCATATATATGACCATTAATGTAGGCTAGTAGTGCTAGACTATATCAAATATGTTAAGGTAACAAAAATACGGATGTGATTTAGATTTATGGCCTGTGTTATTTAGATTTACGACATGTGTCATCCTTGAGAAGTCTCGTCCAGATATATTGGCATAATGCTTATCATCGTCACGTTTTCCGCCATAAAAAACGATAAGCAGGTAATTGATGAAGATTTCTCATCACTCTACACTTCTACTAGGAAAGTGGAATTGTTTTTGATGGACGTGGACTTTGACCACGCCCTCTATTGTGAAACTCTGAAAGCACACCACCTCATTTCGGATTCCCCGTCACTAAGCCCCGCCCACTCTACGCACCCCGTTCAAATTCGAATGGTTCAAGTTCAACCACCACAACACAAATGCCACAAGTGACCATTTCCCCGCAGCGTCAGACAAACTGGATTTCTTCTGCTTTAACAAAGCCATTTATTTATTACAAACATCCACTATACAAACCATATCAATAAACAGAGAAACGAGGGGCTACAGCTCATTGAGAGACTATGGGGATCTCATTAATGTTTTTACTGGCAGTTACATTCTTCTGTCCTGTTCATACAGGTGAGTAAACAGGTTTTCTTTCTCTTTAGGGGGTCTTTAATTACATTATTTAGTATTACTACTTATAGCTATTATAATCTATAGCCTAAATGTATTTTAACCCCGAAATTGTTTTCAGTATTCTACATTCAGTTACACCGAAGTGGCCAATCTAGTCTGTAAGGTTGGATTAACCGTTTACATAATTATTCATACTTATTAGCTCATAAAATATTTAAAAAATATATTCTGATTATATTATTATGTGTTAGAATATGATGTTTAATGATGCTAAATGTTGTATTGAGTACTTTTCAGAGGTGTTATTGCTTTCTATTGAATGCAATGCAAACTAACCTTTGCATCATTCACTACTGTTTTGCTGAACATGAATGAATTCTCCAGCCTCACAAAGCAGAGCAAAACATAGTATAGCCTTACAGTAACCATGTGTGTGTATATACTGTGCATGTTTCTGCTATAGGGGCCTCATTCCATAGTGATTTCGCACTCAAGCTTTCCCAGAAGTTCTGAATCATTTTAGTGTATGAGGACAGTAGTTGCATAAATCCATGGGATGAATCAGAAACCTGTAGGACTGCAGTTTTCAAACTTTTCAAAACTGGCTTCAAACTTACATTCTACTAAAAAGATGCATTACTCATTTAGTCAGATTTGAAAAATAAAGGATTAAAGAAGACATAATGGCTTTTGTTGTATGGTCTTTCAATGTTGGTTTGGCAGGTCTTTCTGGATCAACCGAATAAGGAAGGAGGGATACTTGAATAGCTGCTATTGTTTAAATGTTTTTGTTGAGATGTCACTTTTGGCACTCTTTATTCTAGATAACATCTATAAAACCAATAAAAACCATGCTTAGAGTCTTCATTAGCTTCAACTGTAGCTACAGTACGTTCGGGTGTAAATATGTAGGCATAGACAGGCTTCAAACTTCATTTTATTGACAGGTCTCGTGAGATTCACCCACACTACATTTATGTTGACCTTACTGTTATGGTCTGACAGATCGGTTTTTATTGAACACTGTTAACCTCATTCACATGGGAGAAAGTTGAAAGATATTTAGAGAAAGATATGCTTCTTTACTCTCTTAGCTGGTATCTACATGTTGATGCCATGCAGACTATAGCAAAGCAAAAACAATAGACCAATACATTAAATGAAAAGATAACCTTCTCGTAGGAGAGGTTTCTTGAAGATATCAGTTATGCATTATAGTTTCCGATGCAATATGATAAAGCAGATATTGGATTGGCTTACATGTGTTTTGATCCACCGTGAAGATATCTTGATAGGATCGACTGTTTAGATAATTAGACACATTGAGAGTGTCGAGAATGATGTCCATGAAAAAAGCAAACAGCCACATTTGCATTTTGTGGCCACCAACTTCAACCGTGTCTGTAAACAATGAACAATACATTATACTTTGGAGATGATGATGTCAAACCTAGGTCATAAACAGTTTTAATCAATGGAAGGTTTGTCTTTCATACAGATAAGTTAAATTTCATGTAATCATTAATCAATTTCATGTTCACCATTTGAATGATAATATAGACCCTGAACCCTTATTGGATGATCACAGTTTGAAGGTGTTGTAAAATGGTCGATAACGTGAATATTTTTTCTATATTGTGAATATATTGTGAAGTTGCTGCAATCACTTACAGCCTACAGTAAGGCTAATGAGCTATACTACTTGATGTAAGAACCGTTTTTTTGTGTGATTATTAATTTTAAAACTACATATATTTATCTAATAATATCAATTGTGTTAATAAATGCATTGTTAATTGAAAATTACCAAATTTTTTTTTTTATTACAAAAGTGATAAGCCACTTATTGTCAGCCATTTTACATGCAGCTAAGGGTTTAGTCATGTTTCTTTTTGTTTGTGTATGCACAATTGTCTTTATGATTGTTTAGCATCATGTTTTAGTAGTGCATGCATGCATCCTCCAGAACTAAGACACCCATTTTTGGGTACACAACGCAGGAAAAACTCGTTTCAATACTTGAAATCAGTTCCCAGTCTTAGCACTAGACTGTGTATTGTGATATGCTTAGATAGCAGGACTAAGGAAGGTGTCTTAGACAATGATAAGTTGCGAAAGTGATTAATTCAGTCCTAGCCCCCTGGTGTTTTAGCTCTTTAATGTGCCACAAATTACTAAAATAGCTGTGTTAAGGTGTCAGATAATGTCATTTATGTGAAGCATCACTTATGTCTCCATCTGTCAGGTGTCTTGACTTGTGATCCACGCAGTACGAGTGTGCAATGGAAAGTGCATCACATCCAGATGGGTTTGTGATGAAACTGATGACTGTGGGGACGGCACTGATGAACTTCCTGCTGCCTGCTGTAAGTCTTCCTCCACCTAAGATTAGTCAAATTAGCTGAAAGAAATGATACTTAAATAATTGTGGGCACAGGTACAGAAAATTAATGTTGAAGGGCTATCTCTGATTCTGGCCCATACCTATAAGCTGATAATTATTTTTGATGTTATGTTTGATACTTAAAATTCTGTATTATTTTTAAACACTAAAAGTAAAATTAATTATTTTTAAATGCAAAAAAGTGAATTTTCATTCATTTTGAGATTATCCATTTTACCTTTAATAGTGTTATAAAATGTTTAGTGTTGTTAAAAAATAAGTGAAGCTAGGTTGTTGAGGTGTAAAAAGGTCATCAACTTTAAAAATTAGCTGTAAAGAGCATGAATTAAACATCCAATATCGACTGGCATCTAAAAAAAAATGCTGCTAACTGATATAAATATATTGTACATCCCTAGCTAGTAGCAACACTCACATTTTTACAAAATCTTGTTTTTTTTCACTCTCTTTCAGCGATGAGGACCTGCAGACCCAGTGAATTCAGTTGTGGTGGGCGACTAAACCAGTGCGTGCCTAAGACTTGGAAGTGTGACGGCAAAGCGGACTGTGAGAACAGTGCAGATGAGGAAGGCTGTGGTGAGTGACATCTTGAAATGTATATCTTTATGATGCTGCCAGTGTGCATGTGTGTTGAAAATCTCTCCATCCCCACTTACAGCTCCTCGGCGGTGTCTGGATGTCGAATTCAGGTGCGGCAATGGCCAGTGTGTGACGACTGCGTTTGTGTGTGATGGTGAGATGGACTGCGACGACGGCAGTGATGAAGTCTCCTGTCCGCCCACCACGTGTAGCTCCACCTCCTTCAGGTGCAACAATGCACAGTGTGTGCCTCGATTGTGGGTCTGCGACGGAGATGCAGACTGTATTGATGGCTCAGATGAACTGCCTCAGAAATGCAGCCAGGGACGCCTAAACCTACAAAAAATCCATGCTCCTCTATGGAATTCCATTGCGGCAGTGGGGAATGCATACACAGTAGCTGGAAATGCGATGGGGGGAAGACTGCTTGGATCGCTCAGATGAGAAAAACTGCTGTAAGAAATAAGACTTGTTGATATTACATTTGCTACTTAATCCTGCTATTCTCAATGAAAGGTGCCCGGGTCAATACAAGTTGAGTGCTGTCGAACTGACATGCAGATTATCTTTGCATGGCACATAGCATGAAGTATCTGTTTGCATAAAGAAAAGACCCACAAGCATTACCTTGAATAATAATGCATAACCAGTGCCTCATTCGTCCTAGATTAGTTTTACCACTACTAAAAGGATGATAAAGACAAGTTCACAGTGCACATTTATAGAAGGATAACTATGATTAACAAAAAAAAAAAACACATTTCTGTCCTCAAAAATGTCTTCCCCATAAAATTCCACTGTGTGAATGAATGCAAAATAAAGTCATTCAGAAGATATTTGATGTTGTTTGGTGTACAGTTAGTGGGAGCAGATTGTGGACCATTGAGATTTCACAGTGGGCAGGGCTACACAGCAGAAAATGAAACCAAGACTTTAATAAAATGTTCCTCAAGACATCATGAAATATTTTACTTTTTCCATATGAACAGCCTTGCCCACATGCCGACCGGATGAGTTCCAATGTGGCGACGGATCTTGCATCCACGGCAGCCTGCAGTGCAACCACAAAGATGACTGCAAAGATTTGAGTGATGAGCTGGGCTGTGTTAATGGTAAACCATACGAATTATGCCCTTTACATAATTGATATGCAAAAAATATGCTTTACGGGTTACTCTGATATGCATCACTTATTTTTCTCCTCTCTGAATTGCAGCAACCCATTGTGATCCACCACACAGGTTTAAGTGTCGCAGCGGTGAATGCATCGGCATGGAAAAAGTTTGCAACAAAAAGCGAGACTGTAGAGATTGGTCCGATGAGCCATTGCGAGAATGTGGTAAGTATTGCGGCATTCAAAGAGGCCCATTGCCTTTGTAGACCTGGATCTTCTTGACAAGGTTTCAGAGCAAAAGCCAGTCTGCGCTACAATTTGTGATTTGTAAATTCACAGATTCTAACGAGTGTCTTTACAACAACGGTGGTTGCTCTCATATCTGTAATGACCTGAAGATTGGTTATGAGTGTCTGTGTCCCACTGGCTTTCAATTGGTGAACAAGAGGCGTTGCGAAGGTAAGAATCTGAAATTGGTTCCCATACTGAAACAGATATTGAAAATCTGGCCATAGGATATTTGACCTCTGATAACAGACCTTGGTGTAGATCTAGTTCAAAGAATGATTTAATATGGACTTCATACTTACTGGTATTTGCTTTTTCTGAGCTGGAAATAAGGTTAGAGTTTGTTCAGTAAGTCCATTCTGTCATGATTCATTGCTTTTATGGACACAGTATTGATGCAGCAGAATGACTTCCAGCCCTCATTTTTGTTTTATTTCTTCAGACATCGATGAGTGTGCCAACCCAGACACCTGCAGCCAAATCTGTGTCAACCAGATTGGTAGTTACAAGTGTGAGTGTGAAGATGGCTACCAGGTGGACCCAGCCAGCAAGGCCTGCAAAGCTATTGGTACAGATTTTAAACTTTCAAATTGTCCTTATCCATGGTCACATACTGACAAACTCATACTCACAAACATGGTTTTACAGGAACCATTGCCTACTTATTTTTCACTAATCGGCATGAGGTAAGGAAGATGACCCTGGATCGTAGCGAGTATGCACGTGTTATTCCCCGCCTGAAGAACGTTGTGGCGCTGGATATGAATGTTGCTTCCAGGGAGATCTACTGGTCGGATTTATCCCTCAAAAAGATATACAGGTAAAGAGAGGATCTTTGGACTCATGGTCAGTTTTGGGTCTCTGAGGATTGTTTGCTTGTTACCCAACAGACCGGTGTCTAGTGTCATATTTTGTATTTCTTTCCCAGAGCACCAATGGACACTGCAGATAACTCCTCCCAACACAGCGTTGTGATTGGCAGTGGCTTAGATGCACCTGAAGGTATTGCTGTCGACTGGATCCATGGAAACATCTACTGGACGGACGGTATCAAAGGTGCCATATCTGTGGCAACAGCGGATGGAAGCAGACGCAAGACTCTCTTCAAAGACAACCTGGCTAAGCCACGTTCTATAGTGGTCGACCCTATCCAGAAGTACGTCAAGTCCTAGAAACTCTCATATGTAGGGGCAAACTATGTGGGCAAGTGATTTACTATGTGAAATCTTCACCGATATGTTGTAGCTTCATGTTCTGGACTGATTGGGGCACACCAGCCAAGATCGAAAGAGGTGGTCTTAATGGAGGGGACCGCAGTGCCCTAGTTACGGATAACATTGTCTGGCCCAACGGAATAACCCTTGGTATGCATAACTGCATAATACTGGCACTTGCATAACTGTTCAACTGTGTATAAGTGTACATTTGGTAACTTTGGTCTTTGTCCTTTCTCATTCATAGACCTTCTGAACCAACGTCTGTACTGGGTTGACTCCAAACTTCATACTCTCTCCAGCATCAGCGTACAGGGAGGTGGTCGGCGTACACTAATCATTGACCAAGGGAAACTTGCTCACCCACTGGGTCTCACTGTTTTTGAGGTAATACTCCATTTGATCTTGTTGAAAGACCTTTTTTAGGAGGTTACCTCAATGCTCAATCAAGAATTCTTCATCTTCAGGAGAAAGTGTTTTGGACGGATGTGAGCAATAACGCAATTCTAAGTGCAAATCGTGTGACTGGAGGAGACATCACAAAAGTGGCTGAACACCTCTCATCCCCAGAGGACATTGTCCTGTACCACAACCTCAAACAGCCCACTGGTATGTTGGCCTTTATATAGCCAAAGTTACCGTTCAGTGAGTTAGTTTCCATCCAAAACGAAATTCTTCTGAACTCTGAATGTCCTCCCAGGAATCAACTGGTGCAAGGTCAACAATGGTCACTGTGAGTTCCTGTGCCTGGCTGCCCCTCAAATCAATAGATTCTCACCCAAGTACACATGTGCCTGCCCAGACAACATGATGTTGGCCAAAGACATGAGAAAATGTATTCCAGGCAAGTCAGATTTGGTGCTTGTTGTCAGGACTGGGATTAGGTTATTAATGTAATTCCTGTTGATTCCTAAATCCAACAATTGTGTTTTTATTTTGAACAGCTGTTGTCACAGCAGCATCTCCTGTCAGTCCTGAAATAGTTACAACTAGTCATACTCTAGTACCTTCAAAGATGACACCAAAATCTGCTGACCCTTCCACTACCAATGCGCAACCTTCAACCACTCCTGCTCCTGTGACCCCTTACCCACCCACTCAAGCTGCCCCATTCAAGCCTTCCCAAACCACAACTAATCTACCTTTATCCACCCAGTCAGGTATGTCTTGCTTTATCCACCTAGACATTACCCTCTGTCCCGGTCTTCTCCTTTTCCTAACAAAACCAGACAAACCTTAATCTCAAGACCCCAGGGATTCCTCAAGATGATATTACAGTTTCATTAAAATTTGTGAAAACTGTTTTAAAAATGTTTGTGATTTCTCCTTAGATGACAATTATGGTCATGTTAAAGCTGTCTCCGAACCATCATCTTCCACACCGTGGGCCTTGTACATTGTGGTTCCTCTTGGTGAGTGCTTCCGTCCGAATGCTAAGGCAAAGAAAACATATGCCGTGTTATAAAACCTAGTGAGTTACCTACACATTTTAAGGGTTTAGGAAGATGTACTCTGGACACAGATGCTGTTTCAATAGGTAGACGACTTAAAGTCACGATGTAACGGAGGTATCAATAGATGTTTCTTCTGATTTTTTAATGCATATTAGAACATTAATTTAGCGACATGTTAATGGCAAACTCTATTGAAATCAGTTGTGAGTAACGTAAGAATCAGAATCAGAATCAGAATCAGAAAGAGCTTTATTGCCAAGTGTGCTTGCACACACAAGGAATTTTCTTTGGTACTGAAGCTTCCAGTGCACATATACAGATACAAATACAACAAGAAACAGTAATACAAAATCTAAAAATAAAATTATAAAAAAAAAAAATATATATATATATATATATATATGAAAATACTATAAAATATAAAATATAAGGCCACGGTTGGGTTTAGTCAGAATAAACATTTTCGGATTATGAACATATATACAGTATTTTGAATAGTATGAATAAATATAAATATAAATAACCTGAGTTTAGGAGATATTGCACTAAACAGTGGGGGTATTGCACTTAAAGGCATATGCCTTGGGAGATATGTTAACTGTTCAGGAGGGAAATGGCCTGTGGGAAGAAACTGTTCCTGTGCCGAGATGTTCTTGTGGCCAGTGATCTGAGTCTCCGTCTTGACGGTAACAGTTCAAACAGGTGGTGTCCAGGGTGAGTGGAGTCTGTGATGATTTTACCTGCTCTCTTCCTCACTCTGGAAGAGTACAGGTCCTGGAGGGTTGGCAGGGGGGCACCAATGATCCTCTCTGCAGTCCGGACTGTCCGCTGTAGTCTCATGATGTCTGATTTGGTAGCTGAACCAAACCAGACAGTGATGGAAGTGCATAGGACAGACTCAATAACGGCTGAGTAGAACTGAATCAGCAGCTCCTGTGGCAGGTTGAACTTCCTCAGCTGGCGAAGGAAATACAGTCTCTGCTGGGCCTTTTTCACAATGGAGTCAATGTGATTGTCCCACTTCAGGTCCTGAGAGATGATAGTGCCCAGGAACCTGAATGACTCCACTGCTTCCACAGTGCTGTTCATGATGGTGAGTGGGGGGAGTGCTGGGCTGTTCCTCCTGAAGTCCACGGTCATCTCCACTGTTTTGAGCGTGTTCAGCTCAAGGTTGTTATAACTGCACCAGACAGCCAGCTGTTCAACCTCCAGTCTGTAAGCAGACTCGAGGAAAGCTGTTTGTGCTGTTTGTGGAGGAAAGGAAGGAAAGCTGTTTGTGTAGTGTGCAGTGTCGCTGCCAATGAAGAACATTCAAAATAAGTCACTGATCAGCTTCCATGATAGTTATGATGCTACATGGACAGCAAAGCAACTCACTTGGTTTTGTAACGGTGCAATACTCTTCAAAACGTATCTATTCTATTCTTTTATCTATTCCATCACTTTAAAACTCCAATTCTAATCTGAATGTCTTATTATCTTCTCAAAGCAATCCTGTGTTTGGTTGTGGGTGGCGCTGTGCTGTTCTGGAGAAAGTGGCGTCAGAAAAATACCAACAGCATCCACTTTGACAACCCGGTTTATCAAAAGACCACTGAGGACCAGGTGCACTTATGCAGAAACCGTAGTTCTGATGGCTATATTTACCCGCAGGTAAGATATTATAAATATCTACTGACTACTGAACACAATATTCATGATAGTAGCTTTAGCTAATGTCTTAAGGCCAATTTATACTTCTGCGTCGGGTGCGTGCAGTAGGTACGGCGTAGCATACGCACAGACGCGTACCATACGCCATACCCTTCGCCGTAACCTGATGCGCACCTCCTCAAAAATGTAACTACACGTCGCGTCGACACGGACCGCAAGATCTGTGATTGGTCGGTTTGGTAGCATCGCGTTTCCTCCTACGCATTTCCGGCGTGTTCTAATGCACCGCCCGCCATTTTTAAATTCTAAGTACAGCGAAACTGTTAAAAAAATTAACTGCTTTTCCACCTCCAACTCATGATCCACTCTCTTTCAGTCGCCATTGCTTGTAGTAACCTAAACTCAAAACAGTCGCGAGGAATCTAAACACAGTGGAACATTAAAACCCTCCGCCGCCAACTAGCGTTTCGGCGCTGTACTGCAGAGCAACGCAGACCTAAACCCAGAAGTATAAATGCTCACGACGGCGTCGCCTACATGCGTAGCCTACGTCGTACACTACGGCGTACACTCGACGCAGAAGTATAAATTGGCCTTTAGCACATCTACGTTTACTAATATCTGGATTACTGTCTGGTCTAAGGTAACTGATGTGTCTAATAATGATGGTCTTATTTGGCTTATACAGAGACAGACTGTGAATCTTGATGATGAAATATGATGCTGACATAGAGGTCCATGCTGAAACTGACAATGTTTCAAGACTAGAGCCATATTTGATGTCTTACCAACTTGGAAGTCAGTTCTTCAGCGAAACAACATTTGTGGAACAATGGAGATACAAACCGCCTTTCCACACAAGGCAATCAGTGCAAAAACAATCCAGGGCTGATGAATCAGGACAGACTCAAAAAAACATGAAAACAAAGAAACCTCAAACAACAACAACCTCAGCTTATCAAGGCTGCTTAGCACTTCACTATATATAAATAATATAAAAATTATATATAGAGATTATTTAACAGCACTTACAAATCAAGGTTTTATTTTCATGAGATGTCCATGATAAGTTATTGTAAATAGAATATGTATTAGTATATTTTAAAGAGTTAAAATACATTTCATATGTATTTTAAAAGGTTTTTTTTGGAGGGATCAAAAATTACATTGCATACCATTAACATTTTCCAAAATATTTGGTTAATATATTTGAATTAGTTAAAGATACAGTACATTTGAGTATTAATATGCAAAAATAGACCATTTACTAGCTGTGCCAAGTTTGTTTTCCTAATGTTTTATGCCATTGTTTACACCAATTGCAGTCATTCTGGGTTTTATTGTGCCAAAATGGTCAACGTTACATATGAAACTGCTTGTTCACTATAAAAATACTTTCTCATATGCAGTATTGATATAGTTTCTCTTTATCTCAGCAATTGATTCCTTACCAAATTTATTATGAATGTACTGTGGTGAAAATGTGGAAGATTCATGCTAAATACTATTTAGAGAGTAAGGAAATGTCTTTCATTTTTATTTCAAACATATTGTAATCATGGCGATGTGACATTTGTTTTACATTCTCTATGTGAATGTGTAAATAATTTATTTGTCTATGTAAATATGTTTATTATGTAATATGTTATATATGTATTGCATTTGTATTTTTAGGTATACAGTATTGTATATAAAGAAATGTTTTATTTATTTTTTTTAAATCTAAATCTTTGGATGATAATTGGCTTTCGTTGCTGTCTACTATGTCAGTTGTATATTTGAAGAAAAAAAGTACATTCTGATTTATTAATTAATCTGATGCATTTTATAAAAAGTCAATCACAACTGTTCTTGACCTGTGTGTAATCCTTACTTGAAATAAATATTTTGAGGATTTTACTATACCGTTTTTGTGTTTTTAATGTTTTAATTTTGTCATGACAAACATTTTCCAGGGCTGCTTAAAGGAACACTCCACCGTTTTTTGAAATAGGGCTTATTCACATTCTTTCCTACATTTAGATAGGTGTGCAAATGCATTTTTGTCTCAGTGCATGCATTGTTTTAGTTTGACAGGGTCGGCGCTAGCTTAGCTTAGCACAATGAATGGAATCCTTTGTTGCCAGCTAGCATGTCCTGAGTAAAAGTGATAAAAATAAAAAAAAAACACGTAATTACTTCTTGTGGCCTGCGTATTCACAACGAGTACAAATAGCGCTGCAGATTAACACTAGGTGATTTCCTAGGCAGATATTGACTTGGGACTATATTAGGGGGAAGCACAGGCGAAGCACTGCTGCTTAGGCGAAGCACTGCTACTTGGGCGCAGAGATATCACACACCACATGAAATCCCAAGTAGCAGTGCTTGGCCTAAGCAGCAGTGCTTCGCCTGTGCTTCCCCCTAATATAGTCCCAAGTCAATATCAGCCTAGGAAATCGCCTAGTGTTAATCTGCAGCGCTATTTGTACTCGTTGTGAATACACAAGCCACAAGAAGTAATTACGTGTTTTAGTGTAAAAAAACTCTTTTACTCAGGACATGCTAGCTGGCAACAAAGGATTCCATTCATTGTGCTAAGCTAAGCTAGCGCCAACCCAGTCAAACTAAAACAATGCATGCACCGAGACAAAAATGCATTTGCACACCTATCTAAATGTAGGAAAGAATGTGAATAAGCCCTATTTCAAAAAACGGTGGAGTGTTCCTTTAATATTACAAAATCCAATATATATCCAGTACACTTCATGGCTTCAGTAAAGTGAAGTTAAAATGAACACTGAAAAGGCCTATGAGGAGGATCAGTTTCAGCAGATGAGATGATCAAATGGTCAAATCCTTGAGCTCAGATAAATGTAAGCCTTCATATGCAGCACACGAGGCCCAGACTGAAAAAGACTTATAACAGAGGCAGCTGTAAATATGAACCTACAAAGGCCTTTTTTTCTTTTCTTTTCTTTTTTACAAGTGACAGACCACTTTTTCTTCTGGATGCAGTAAAACCACAAAGGAACGATAATAAAGCCACGACTTCTCGTATTCTTGGAAATGAGGTGATTTATTTCTAGGAAAGGCATTTCTAGGAAAGGCCTGACACAGCCCACGTCTCAGTTTTCAAAACATACTTGCCCCATGAGAAGACCCCATGATTTACAGACATCCTGGGAAAAGTGGGCTGATTAGTTGGGGCCGGTGGGTAGGGGGGACCTCCGTGACCATGTTTTTGACTAAGGCAACTGGGCAAACAGCTCCACCTCCAACATGTTCTGTTATCGCTCACATTTCTGGCGCTCCTTTGAGTAGCCTACTGCGTGGGGCCACCAGAAAATAAGGCATAGAATGAGGTGGGCGGGATTTCATGTGAATGTAGGCTACTACAGCTTTATTTTACAAGCAAAGTTCAAGGTGTGCATCGTGGTGGGTGGTTACAGAAGATAAAAATACAATTGTTTGTTTTAATCGTATAATCTTTCAAATGTATCTATCTAATCTATGTATTTACACCTGTTCAAAACTATTGAGGCTGGTGGGATTTAAAAAAAATGTTTTTTAAAAGAAGTCTCTTATGCTAACTGCGTTTAATTGATCAAATATACAGTAAAAACAGCCATATTGTGAAATATTATTACAATTTAAAGTAACTGGTTTCTGTTGCAATATGTTTTGAAATGTAATTTATTCCTGTGATTAAAGCTGAATTTTCAGCATCCTTACTCCAGTGTCACATGATCCTTCAAAAATCATTCTAATATGCTGATTTGATGCTCATTATTATCAATGTTAAAAACCGTGGTGCTGCTTCATATTTCTGTGGAAACTGTGATACTGTTTTTTTTATATATACTGAGTCTTTGGTGAAAGTTCAAAAGAACAGATTTTATTTGAATCAGGAATCTTTTTTTAATGTTATAAATGACTAATGTGTCCTTACTGAATAATAAATAAACAAATCTAACTGACCCCAAAATTTTGCCATATTTAGTTTATGCTCATTGTATGCTCAAATGTTCCAGTGTTTTATTTCTTATTTTGCTGCTAAAAGTCACAGTGTGTTCAGAATGGCCTGTAATTGTTTTCTTTCCACCAATCTCCCAGAAAAATCGTATGTTCTGACATCACTAATGATTAGCCTAGATCATCTGGACACTCTGTTACTCACAATGTTTGTGTGTGGTATATTTGTTCTGTGTCTCTGCTTTGGAAAAGAAAAAAAAGAAAAAGAAAATGTGTGTGTGTGTGTGTGTGTGTGGGGGGGGGGGGTCCTCATAACATGTTTAACCCTTTCATGTATGAATTATGATAACCACAGTCAGGATTTTTTTCCCTATGTTTTATTGCTCTTAGGGCATAAAATCAAGATTTGAAAAGGGTTTTTTCCCCCCAGATTTTCAGATGTCCACTAGAGTGGAAAATATTGCAAAGGCAATTGAACTCCATACAAGTTGAACTTTTCGTATCATTGATATCAGAACATAATGACGTGATTCCATCGCGAGACATTAAGCAGATTTTTTTTAATGTTAAGAATAAAGTAATGTATTACATGTAACATGCATTTTGTTAAACAAATTACTTTTTGATCTAACAAGTATAGTAATTCATTACAAGTAATGTGCATTACGTAATCAGATTACTTTTTGATCCAACGAGTAAAGTAATGCATTACAAGAAACATGCATTACGTAAATAGACTACTTTAGGATGTTAATGCATCATATTCTAATAACACAAATAAGATTTATTTACAGTCAAAAAAGTTACTGCAAATTAAGTATTTTCAAAAACAACAGTCACAGTAATATAGTATGAATTGTAGCTGAAATATGCATGAGGTCCACTAATAGTGGACAGATGATTAATCAGAATTTTCTCCCAATCTAAAATCAATACTTGGAAATGTAAACTGTGATATGACTAAATAGATATCGCAACAACATTTTTATTTTATTTTTATCTGCAAGAGTCTCCTATTGAAGGAATGGGTGGAAAATCCGGAGCAACTTGGCATTTCTGACTGGCCATTGGCCATCTTGGTGGAGGGGGGGAAATCAACACAACGGCTTGTGGTTGATGTGCAACTTTGCCATAAAAAAAATTCAAGAAAATGCTTTTTTAATAGCTGTCCATTGTAGTGACCTCTACGAAAGGGTTAATACTTTCAACTTCTCTTTTACTTCTATGCAGGTGAGTCAAAGTCAAAGAATCTCACAAAACAGTTCAGTGATTGAAGAATTTTGCAACATAGGCTATTCAGTGGACAACAGCCATTCACCTAACACAGCCTCTGTTGGTTTTAGTTAAACACACTCAGCTTTTTTATTATTATTTACACAGCTGATCTCCTACTCAGTGGTGCGTTTCCCAAAAGCATCGTTAGCCAACTACCGTCGCAAGTTCCGTCGTTATCTTCTTAGTTCAACGAGTCCGTGTTTCCCGAAACCATCGTCGACCTGCGTTCCAATGAACATTCGCGAACAGCATCGCAAAGTTGTGTGGTTGGAAGACAGCTCGACCTGCGGTTAGAAGCAGCATAGTTTCTTGTTTGCATGACATGTGGACTCAATAAATCCTTATCTTGAGCCAAATAAGCAAGCTGACATTCAGTGCAATCTATATATTTTATTTAGAATAGTTTACAAATGCCATTTACGTATTTTAGTTTGTCAAGAGATTTAAAGCGCCGTTTTAGAAAAGTGCGCATGTGCGAACGTGCTCGAGCCTGTGATTGAATCTGGAAAAAAATCAAAATAGCCTAACTGGGAAAAATGAAAGATAGTACTCAGATGCCATGCCCTGTCCGTAATTTATAGCAATAGCATTAATTCTCAAACAGAGGGATAGTTCACCCAAAACTGAAAATTAGCCCATGATTTACTCACCCTCAAGCCATCCTGTATAAGACATTCTTCTTTCAGACTAATATAATCGGAGTTATATTAAAGGGTTAGTTCACCCAAAAATGAAAATTCTATCATAGTTTACTTACCCTCAAGTTGTTCCAAACCTCTATGTGTTTATTTGTTCTGCTGAACACAAAGGAAGATATTTGGAAGAAAACAGATCTCATTCCCCATTGACTACCATAGTATGTATTTTTTCCTACTATGGTAGTCAATGGGGAATGAGATCTGTTTTCTTCCAAATATCTTCCTTTGTGTTCAGCAGAACAAATAAACACATAGAGGTTTGGAACAACTTGAGGGTAAGTAAACTATGATAGAATTTTCATTTTTGGGTGAACTAACCCTTTAAAAAATGTCCTGGCTCTTCCAAGCTTTAATGGGAGTGAATGGGCAATTTTGTTTTTGAAGTTTATAAAAGTGCATCCATCCATGATAAAAGTGCTCCACACAGCTCTGGGGGGGGGGTGCGGGGGGGGGGGGGGGGGGGGGGGTAATAAAGGCCTTCTGAAGCGACGCGTTCGTGTAAGAAAAATCTGAAACTTTATTGACTAAAATAACTATAGCTAGTGTCTGAAAGAAGAATGTCATAAGAGTAACCTAAGTAAATTTTGCGGTTATTTAAATTTTTGGGTGAATCACTTTAACCAGTTGAATGACCAATTTGCGACAATATGGTTTCGGGAAACAGTCACAACATGGGAAACATTTTTATTTGTGCATGGTAGAAAGCAAATAGCCTACTGATACTGACATAATGACTACAATAAATATGGAAAAATGAACTACACGATTCAGGGAGCAGCCACACAGTGAGCTCTGAAAAAACGCTATGCTTGAGCAAACAGTTTGTGAATAGGCTACTAATGATGACTGTGAATAAAATATAATATACAGAAGCAAACAGTGTAGCTTGTTTAGCTGACAGAGTGTTTATGTCAGAATGTTTATTTTTAAACCACAACCCTCTAATCTCAGAATGTTTATTTTTAAACCACAATTTTTAAACCACAAACCATAATGTCAGAATGTTTATTTTTAAACCACAACCCTCTGAGTGCTTCTTTTACAGGTATATTGAACAATATCTTTTGCATTTCTCATCCAAACAACGCCAAACTTGGCACTGCACTTACTCGTGCCTGTAGCAAGACACCTGTCAAATTTGAAATTAATAGGACTATTTCAGTGCGTAGCATATGCACGCCAAAATCATTTTTGGCGTATAAATGCCACGAGAAATAACATTCGTGGCGTATTGATACGCACTTTCGTGTATTTAAATCGACAACTTGTATGTTAGACCCTATACCGACTAAGCTACTGAAAGAGATGCTTCCAGAGGTCATAGATCCTCTTCTAAATATCATTAATTCATCTTTGTCTCTAGGATACGTACCAAAAACCTTTAAGTTGGCTATGATTAAACCGCTTGTTAAAAAAACGCAACTTGATCCTACAGAATTAGTAAATTACAGGCCAATCTCGAATCTGCCTTTTCTGTCAAAGATACTAGAAAAAGCAGTATCCTCACAATTGTGTTCCTTTTTAGAAAGAAATAATATCTGCGAGGATTTTCAGTCCGGATTTAGACCGTACCATAGTACTGAGACTGCTCTCATCAAAGTCACAAATGATTTGCTCTTATCATCCGATCGTGGTTGTATCTCTCTATTAGTGTTACTTGATCTTAGTGCTGCATTTGATACTATCGACCACAACATTCTTTTAAATAGACTAGAAAACTATGTTGGCATTAGTGGAATTGGACTAGCATGGTTTAAATCATACTTATCTGACCGTTTTCAGTTTGTAGCAGTAAGTGAAGAGATGTCTTATCGATCACAAGTTCAGTATGGCGTACCACAAGGCTCAGTGCTAGGACCGCTGCTCTTCACTCTGTACATGCTACCATTAGGAGATATAATTAGGAAATATGGAATTAGCTTTCACTGTTATGCTGATGATACTCAGCTGTATATTTCTTCAAAACCTAACAAAACATACCAATTCACAAAATTAACGGAATGCATAGCTGATTGGATAGCTGATTGGAATGCATAGCTGAAAAAATTGGATGACCAGTAATTTCCTACTTCTAAATTCTGAAAAAAACAGAGATTCTAATCATTGGACAAAAAACTTCCTCACCTAATAACCTAGAATACTGTCTAACACTTGATGGCTGCTCTGTTAAGTCTTCGTCGTCAGTTAGGAACCTGGGTGTGCTCTTTGATACCAATCTTTCATTTGAAAGTCACGTGTCTAGTATCTGTAAAACCGCATTTTTCCATCTTAAAAATATATCTAAATTACGTCATATGCTCTCACTGACAAATGCAGAACAATTAGTTCATGCTTTCATGACCTCAAGGCTAGATTATTGTAATGCTCTACTGGGTGGTTGCCCTGCACGCTTAATAAACAAACTACAGCTGGTTCAAAACGCAGCCGCTAGAGTTCTTACCAGAACCAGGAAGTATGACCATATTAGCCCGGTTCTGTCAACACTGCATTGGCTGCCTATTAAACATCGTATAAATTTTAAAATATTGCTGATTACTTACAAAGCACTAAATGGTTTAGCTCCCCAGTACTTGAGCGAGATCTTAACGCATTATAGTCCTTCACGTCTATTGCGATCTCAAAATTCTGGCCAGTTGATAATACCTAGAATATCTAAATCGACTGCTGGCGGTAGATCCTTTTCCTATTTAGCACCAAAACTTTGGAACAATCTTCCTAACACGGTCCGGGAAGCAGATACAGTCTGTCAGTTTAAATCTAGACTAAAAACACATCTCTTTGGCTTAGCATACACATAACACATTATAGATTTCTATAATTAAATGTTAGGCTGCATAGTTTAGATCAGCCGGAACCGGGAACACTTCCCATAATTCCTGATGTACTTTGTACATCATAAGAAGGATGGCGTCTACGCTAATATTAGTCTCTCTGTTTATCCCGAGGTTTACCACAAACCGCCGGATCCAGGCCATATCCAGATCTGATGAAGGACCATCACATGGACACGACGACACGCATTATCAGGGCTGTGAAGGCCCATGGACTCCTCAACACACTCATCTCCTCACCGGCGGGATGACCCAACCTCCAACCAGATGAACTGGATAAATATCGTGAAAGTTCTGATCACATCTGACTACTGACATTATGCTGCCTAACTCATAATCATACACTGTTCGTTCGTTGGCCAAAGGAGGACTGGCCCCCCGACTGAGCCTGGGTTCTCCCAAGGTTTTTTTCTCTATTCTGTCACCTGATGGAGTTTTGGCTCCTTGCCACTGTTGCCTTTTTCGCCGCTCTTCGCCTTTGTCACCATTGGCTTTTGGCTTGCTTAGTTGGGGACATTTAACATTTAATTTTTAATTTAACAATACTATTACAACATTGCTTTCCTGTTATCTCTGTAAAGCTGCTTTGAAACAATTTGTATTGTAAAAAGCGCTATATAAATAAAGGTGACTTGACTTGACTTGACTTTCATGAGACTGCGTTGAGACGTTCCTGTAATTTTATATATATATATATATATATATACACCCTATAGCCTATATTAATGTGTAATTGTCAAATCAGATACGAGTCGATATATCAATTCCTATCAATAGGAAAAAAGGGGGTTCTACTCTTTACTTAACTATTTATTCTACATTTGCAACTTTCTTCTTTCTTGCTTTCAAGTTTATTAAAGAAAGTAGGTCAGAGTATAGCCTAATCAACACTGAACGCTGACAGAGAACATCAAAGCAGTGAATAACAGGTAAAAGCTGCACTCTGAACTTATCCTTATGTTTTTTATGTACCTTGGCCTCCTGCCATACCTATATGTAGTGGGAATTGTTTACCTTTCTCCGTAATCGCAGTAGGTGCGACATTGAAGTCAGATACACTACAGAGGCTACTCAGGCCAGAGTGGTGGCGGCTGAGAGGATATGATACATCTTTGTGTATTAATATTAATATAATTACATTCATTATTACATTAATGTATTGGTAGGTGAATTCAAGTTGATTGGGACCCTTTTTACAAGTCATCTCAATGGCAAAAAGTGTCCCAATCACCCTTAGTTCACCATATATTATTCATTATTAATAATTTTGTTATTATGTTACTAAAGAAACTTTCTCAAAGCAACTTATTGTCTGAGACACAGAGTGGCTTGTTGACCTAAGCCAATATAGACCAATATAGGCTATATATGATGAGGATTATACAAAATCAGATTAAGGTCACACAGATTGTAGAAATTGGCAAAAAGAAACTTTAACAACATCGAAAAACAATTTCTGTCATAGTCCAACATAATCTTTGTTAGACGCCGGTGTTGTGCCTAATTCCGACCCCCCGGCTGAAGAATACCCCCCTTCGCGTGCACGCGGACAGTACCGCCGTGTTTCCTGTAGATGGCAGTTAAAACACGCAATGTTCGGTCAAATGCTTCACTGATCCCTACTCCAAACGTTCAAATTAAAGAAAGACTACGAATTGTCCTGTAGGTGGCAGTATAAACTCAGAAACGTAATGAATTGCTTGTAAAGGAGACTGGCATGTCCGTTGCAAATCTCTTTTGATAAACGCGTCGATGGCGTCTTTGTTCCAGTTTTTCTTCTTTTTTCTTTTATTTTCTGCTTGGATGCAAACCTAGCTGGCCTATGTATTGGCTATTATTCTACTTACACCGATATATTTATAATATTCCAATAAAATTATGAACTATAATAATAATAATAAAAAAAATATTGCATGAATCAGAATCAGAATTAGCTGTATTGCCAAGTGTGCTTGAATCAAGCCTTGAGCAAACACAAGGATTTTGTCTTGGTACTGAAGCTTCCAGTGCACATATACAGAAATACAAGAAACATAGTAATACAATAAAATATTAAAGTATAAAGACATGATAGGTTTAGTCATAATGAACATTTACAGATTATGAACATATTTACAGTAATTTCTTGTAGTAATTTCTTCTCTCTAAATACACAATAGTTCCTAAAATGGGTCTGATACACCTACAGCAGCAATACTGTGTGTAAAATGCTACATTTCACTCAATTAGCATGGGCAGTTTTAGTTATAAGGGGGGTATTATTTGGGCAGGCCCGTTTTTACCCACCTGCCTGGATTATACCCCCCTATTTCTTCTCTCTAAATACACAAATGATTTCTAAAATGGGTCTGATACACCTACACCAGCAATACTGTGTGTCAAATGCTACATTTCACTCTATTAGCATGGGCAGATTTAGTTATAAGGGGGGTATTATTTGGGCAGGCCCGTTTTTACCCACCTGCCTGGATTATACCCCCCTATTTCTTCTCTCTAAATACACAAATGGTTTCTAAAATGGGTCTGATAAACCTACACCAGCAGCAATACTGTGTGTAAAATGCTACATTTCTCTCTATTAGCATGGGCAGATTTAGTTATAAGGGGGGTATTATTTGGGCAGGCCCGTTTTTACCCACCTGCCTGGATTATACCCCCCTATATCTTCTCTCTAAATACACAAATGGTTCATAAAATGGGTCTGATACACCTACACCAGCAATACTGTGTGTAAAATGCAACATTTCACTCTATTAGCATGGGCAGATTTAGTTATAAGGGGGGTATTATTTGGGCAGGTCCGTTTTTTACCCACCTGCCTGGATTATACCCCCCTATTTCTTCTCTCTAAATACACAAATGGTTCATAAAATGGGTCTGATAAACCTACACCAGCAATACTGTGTGTAAAATGCAACATTTCACTCTATTAGCATGGGTAGATTTAGTTATAAGGGGGGTATTATTTGGGCAGGCCCGTTTTTACCCACCTGCCTGGATTATACCCCCCTATTTCTTCTCTCTAAATACACAAATGATTTCTAAAATGGGTCTGATACACCTACACCAGCAATACTGTGTGTCAAATGCTACATTTCACTCTATTAGCATGGGCAGATTTAGTTATAAGGGGGGTATTATTTGGGCAGGCCCGTTTTTTACCCACCTGCCTGGATTATACCCCCCTATTTCTTCTCTCTAAATACACAAATGGTTCATAAAAAATGGGTCTGATAAACCTAGACCAGCAATACTGTGTGTCAAATGCTACATTTCTCTAAATTAGCATGGGCAGATTTAGTTATAAGGGGGGTATTATTTGGGCAGGTCCGTTTTTACCCACCTGCCTTGATTACCCCCCTATTTCTTCTCTCTAAATACACAAATGATTTCTAAAATGGGTCTGATAAACCTAGACCAGCAATACTGTGTGTAAAATGCTACATTTCACTCTTGGGCAGATTTAGTTATAAGGGGGGTATTATTTGGGCAGGCCCGTTTTTACCCACTTGCCTGGATTATACCCCCCTATTTCTTCTCTCTAAATACACAAATGGTTCATTAAATGGGTCTGATAAACCTACACCAGCAATACTGTGTGTAAAATGCAACATTTCACTCTATTAGCATGGGCAGATTTAGTTATAAAGGGGGGTATTATTTGGGCAGGTCCGTTTTTACACCTGCCTGGATTATACATATATAATGCATCTTCTTGTGAGGCGTTTCAATACACAATCAAAAGAGCAAGCGTTCCAAATTGACTCATTTGAAATGACCAACATTTGGAATGGAAACAAATCAAAATTAAAGGTTGGTTTGCTCAGGTTTATTTATGTACCAAATATGAAACATCAAATTTAGAACATATTTCAGTCCTCTTTTTTGAATTTTAGGTTGATCCCACATTGTACAAGTACCTCATTGGCATTGTGAATGACCACCACCACTGGACACTTGTGGTAAACAAATGAAAAAAAATCACTTTACTTGTGTAGGGGAAATATTATATGAATATTTATAATGAATTTGGAGCCGTTATGACAGTTAGGGTGTACTGACATATTTGGGGAATTCTGGCCAACACTGTTTAAAATCTTTAAAGGTTATGCTGCCATCTCAAAGGAGGGCTTTTGTTCCTTGATCCCCTGGGAGAAAGTTCAGCAAAACAGAAACGATGCCAGAATATGACAAGGTTTTTCAAGTTGTTCATCAAAAAAAAAAAAGTGCTTATGATGTGCATAACTCTACAGTATTTCTATAGTAAAATGAGTTGTTCCAGTATCACAAAATTGACAAAATTTTCATTTGTTAAGGGCTTTTATTCGACAAAAGCGATGCAATTTTTTAAGGTGGTCCTGCGATACGCTGCCTCACCCAAAACAACAAGATGGCACATCCTGCGGTGTCTTTGCTTTGAAAGTAAGTGAAATTTAATAGATAATTAATGGCATTGTCCTAAACTGTCAATGGCCTAAAGTATGATCCCAGGAAACACAATTAAGTTGCTAATTAGAGTGTACATGGTCTGCTAATGTCAAATTCTTGTTTTATTTTACTTTACAAAATTTCTTTTTTTTTGAATTGAGGAAAGCAATAGCTGTGACTCTTCTCCAAAACTATAATTTTACAATACTATTTTAAAAGAACGTATTAAAAGAAGTCTCCTATGCTCACCAAGCCAGCATTTGTTGGATGAAATATACAGAGAAAATGTTAATTTACATTTACATTTAATCATTTAGCATCATTTGCATGCTTGATCAGTTGCAAAGGCTTGATATAACATGTCTGAAGGCCTACTAAGAGAAAATTACAATAGTCCAGTCTGGAGAGAACAAGAGCTTGGAGTAAGGAGTTGTGTGGCCTGCTCTGATAGGAATGGTCTGATCTTCCTGATGTTGCATAAAGCAAATCTGCAGGGCTGGGCCATTGTAGTAATATGGTCTGTGAAGCTTAACTGATCATTAATCACAACTCCAAGATTCCTGGCTGTCCTGGGAGGAGTTAGGGTTGATGAACCTAGCTGAATGGAGAAGTTGTACTGAAGAGTTGGGATGATGAGACCACAAGCAGCTCTGTCTTAGCAAGGTTTAGTTGTAGGTGATGGTCCTTCATCCAGCAAGAAATGTCTGTCTGTCAGGCTGAGATGTAAGCAGCTACTGTCGGATCATTAGGATGGAATGAGAGGTAGAGATGTGTGTCATCAGCAAAGTAGTGATAGGAAAAACCATCTTTCTGAATGACAGATCCTAGTGATGACATGTAGATAGAGAAGAGAAGTGGACCCAGCACTGAGCCCTGAGGCACTTCAGTAGCTAGATGATGGCAGTGATAGGAAAATGCATGTTTCTGAATTACAGATCCTAGTGAAGACATGATCCAGACCTGACAAAGGACCTTCGCCTGGACCCGATGACAACGCAGTGCTGAAGTGCCAACTAGCCTCTCCCTATGGAGGATCCCTTTACCACTCTACAGATAAAGCGTTGTGGGAATTCGGTTCGCGTACCTACCCTGAAGTGATAAAATAAAATAATATTCTGTATCAAAGTTTATAAGCAAGACAAGTAGTTTGTTTAGGCATGGTTTGTAGGGAATTACAAACCTGCGTACATATATTCGAACGCACATAGCTATGGAGTCGATTCTTGGTGCGCATGTGAGCGCCATCAGCATTTATCACAGGTTCGTGTTTAAAGTCTGTTTAGAGAGAATGGTGTCGTCTTAGCGGCCCCTTGTTTAATAACAAATGATCATTTCGACGGAAGTGAATTAATCAAAACTAACTTAAGCTGAAAAATAACATTATTCAAGAACCGCTATAAAGCCAAAACAATCTGTTACCTTAAATGATATTTTTATCTCTGTAAAGCTGCTTTGAAACAATTTACATTGTTAAAAGCGCTATATAAATGAAGATGACTTGACTTAACTCCAAGCACTGATCCCTGAGGAACTCCGGTAGCAAGAAGTTGTGACTTAGAGACCTCGACCCTCCATGACACCCTGAAGGATCTTCGTGAGTGGGCAAGATTTGAGCAACTGGAGTGCAGTTCCTAAGATGCCCATCTTCACAAGGGGTTGACAGGATTATCTGGTAGTTAACTGTGTCAAAAGCAGCAGACCAATCCAGCATAATGAGTACAGATGATTTGGAAGCTTCTCTTGCCATTCTCAGTGTTTCAGCAACCAAGAGCAAACTCAGACAACTTTTTCAAGTGACTTTGCAATGAATGGAAGAAGTGATATTGGTCTGTATGTTTACAGGGGGGTATAGGATCAAGCTGACTGGTAGTAGGATGATTGGAAAGGATAATTTAGGAAATTTGGGCCTCCGAGAGTGGAGAAAGTAGCCTGGATCCCAGAACGAACCCCGCCCACAACATTTTTTGTTCGGAAAGTTCGGTCTGGACTTGATCCGTTGAGAATTAATTATGCTCGAGCCAGAGATGGTCGAGCCAATTATGGACAAATGATCAACAGTTACATAATCATCCACGTCACCAAAGAGTGCTTGGGTTGAATTCGTTTAAAACAAAGATGACTGCTGCTGGAGAATTGAGATTTTACGAGTTCACACTTACAAATAAGTCAGATAGAATAAATGCGTATATAATGTGCTGTCCGAGGAGATGGCTCCGGGCTCGGTATTCGGCCTGAACCCAGAATAAGCTACTCCCCCCATATTCCTGGCTGTGAAAGAACAAGCCAAGAGTGAAGAGTCGGGGTGGTCGAGGGATGCTGAAATACTGTCAAGAAGTGTTAGGTGAGTTGACAGAGTGAATATGCTTCCTCTCATGCTGATAGGGTAACGTTAGATATGGTATTGTTGTTTGATGACAAGGTGATTGGATTGATTATTTGAACGTGCTCCTCCTGAACTTTGTTTATGAAACATCATGTGTAGATTCCGCCATCGGAATGATGGACAGATGATCATATCTTTATAGAAGATATCAAAAGCGCATTAATTTTAAAAGAGGAACAGAGAACCGCGATTAAAGCATTTGTCGGTCAGAAAGATGACTGAAGAACATATGTCATTTACTCTGTTGCTCTGATTGGTTCTAGGTCTATCCACTGAATTCAGAGGCATTTTCTTTCCTGGTTCGGTTGAAACACACCCCTATAATCACAGTCCAATGGAGCAGTATCAGACTCACATTCTGACTTCAATCTGAATATGACAAAGTCAGGCTATGGAGAAAGGGAAGAGAGAGAGTGTACACCTTAGTTATGATGTGTTTTTCAGTTTGTTGTGAGGAGAATTGGCCACCAATGGTTGTTTTGTTTATGAAGAATGTTGCAGACTCATCAGCTGTTAAGAGTAAAATGTTGTTTTAGCAGTGGAGACATTTACAGAAAAGGAAGAGAGGAGAGATTAATATAAAATAAGGTCAGTATAATTTTTTGATTAGCGCCACTTCCTCTCTGCGGCCCTGAGTCTAGAGCGATGTTCACAGAGAACATCATAAAGCCAGGGGGCAGAGGGGTGGCGCAGTGGAGGAAAGAGTGTCAGTAGCACTGTTAGTGTCCAGTGCTGAAAACTGAGCTGGTGGAGGAAGTGAGGAAGAAACTATAGAGTATAGGAAGAGGGAGAGAGTGAGCGTAGGTTACGCCTAAAGGTGACCTGCGGAGGAGTGTGTGTTGTGTCAGGAGTCAGTTTGAGGTTAAAAGTAATTAAGTGATCTGAGATGTGCAGTGGATTAACTAAAGTGTTGTCACGTTTCACTGAAGACTGTTGTAATGCCTGATAAAAATTCAGCTTTGCATCACAAAAATAAAATGTAGTATATTAAAATTGAAAACCATTATTTTAAATTGTAATAATATTTCACAATATTAATGTATTTGTAATTTATTTTGATTAAATAGATGCAGGCTTGATAAGCATAAGAGACTTTTTTACAAACTATTTGCAAAGTATTTTAGAAAAGCATCAAAATGAATAGTTAAATTATTATTTGTTGTCTTTACAGTCTACTTAGATTAGTTTAGTAGAACTTCTCCTGCTAATTGGATTTAAATATGATACATTTTGCAATTCATAGTGTACAAGGACTGACTTAATGTACTTCTACATTAAAAAGTCTTCTCACTACATCTTACTTGAATTGGTTATTTTAGACGACCTGAGCAATTTGTGCCATGTCTGTGGGGAGGAGAGTGGTGATACTGACTGGGTAAGAAGTTGCTGTTAACTAGTGATGTTTTTTAATATTATTAACTTTCATTTATCACAATTCCATCAGTTGTAACTGTGTCTGTATAGTGACTTGCAGAAAGTTATTGAGTTTTTTCTAAATTTCAGATAGCGTGTGACTGCTGCGGTCGATGGTACCACCAATCATGTGTCCGAGGGACATCAAAAGTTCACTTTCTGTGTTATGCCTGTAAAAGTTAAACAGACAAACACGTTTGTATACCTTGTTCTTTCAGTTTTTTTTTTTTTTTTTTTTCATTATTCAAACAATGGATAGTACTGTACATAAACATTATTGTATTTGTGGATATTTAAAAGTGTTCCTTTTCTGTGATTAATGGAAAAAGTTTTATACTATAGTAGCAGAGCTGTCTGTATAAATCAAACTAAACTTTCATAGAATAAAATGTTGCATTGAACAGTATTGCTGGTGTAGGTGTATCAGACCCATTTTATGAACCATTTGTGTATTTAGAGAGAAGAAATAGGGGGGTATAATCCAGGCAGGTGGGTAAAAACGGACCTGCCCAAATAATACCCCCCTTGTAACTAAATCTGCCCATGCTAATAGAGTGAAATGTAGCATTTTACACACAGTATTGCTGGTGTAGGTGTATCAGACCCATTTTATGAACCATTTGTGTATTTAGAGAGAAGAAATAGGGGGGTATAATCCAGGCAGGTGGGTAAAAACGGGCCTGCCTAAATAATACCCCCCTTATAACTAAATCTGCCCATGTTAATAGAGAGAAATGTAGCATTTTACACACAGTATTGCTGCTGTAGGTTTATCAGACCCATTTTAGGAACCATTTGTGTATTTAGAGAGAAGAAATAGGGGGGTATAATCCAGGCAGGTGGGTTAAAAACGGGCCTGCCTAAATAATACCCCCCTTATAACTAAATCTGCCCATGCTAATTGAGAGAAATGTAGCGTTTTACACACAGTATTGCTGGTGTAGGTTTATCAGACCCATTTTATGAACCATTTGTGTATTTAGAGAGACGAAATAGGGGGGTATAATCCAGGCAGGTGGGTTAAAAACGGACCTGCCCAAATAATACCCCCCTTGTAACTAAATCTGCCCATGCTAATAGAGTGAAATGTAGCATTTTACACACAGTATTGCTGGTGTAGGTGTATCAGACCCATTTTATGAACCATTTGTGTATTTAGAGAGAAGAAATAGGGGGGTATAATCCAGGCAGGTGGGTAAAAACGGGCCTGCCCAAATAATACCCCCCTTATAACTAAATCTGCCCATGCTAATAGAGTGAAATGTAGCATTTGACACACAGTATTGCTGGTGTAGGTGTATCAGACCCATTTTAGGAACCATTTGTGTATTTAGAGAGAAGAAATAGGGGGGTATAATCCAGGCAAGTGGGTAAAAACGGGCCTGCCTAAATAATACCCCCCTTATAACTAAATCTGCCCATGTTAATAGAGAGAAATGTAGCATTTTACACACAGTATTGCTGGTGTAGGTGTATCAGACCCATTTTATGAACCATTTGTGTATTTAGAGAGAAGAAATAGGGGGGTATAATCCAGGCAGGTGGGTAAAAACGGGCCTGCCTAAATAATACCCCCCTTATAACTAAATCTGCCCATGCTAATTGAGAGAAATGTAGCGTTTTACACACAGTATTGCTGGTGTAGGTGTATCAGACCCATTTTATGAACCATTTGTGTATTTAGAGAGAAGAAATAGGGGGTATAATCCAGGCAGGTGGGTTAAAAAACGGACCTGCCCAAATAATACCCCCTTGTAACTAAATCTGCCCATGCTAATAGAGTGAAATGTAGCATTTTACACACAGTATTGCTGCTGGTGTAGGTTTATCAGACCCATTTTATGAACCATTTGTGTATTTAGAGAGAAGAAATAGGGGGGTATAATCCAGGCAGGTGGGTAAAAACGGACCTGCCCAAATAATACCCCCCTTGTAACTAAATCTGCCCATGCTAATAGAGTGAAATGTAGCATTTGACACACAGTATTGCTGCTGTAGGTGTATCAGACCCATTTTATGAACCATTTGTGTATTTAGAGAGAAGAAATAGGGGGGTATAATCCAGGCAGGTGGGTAAAAACGGACCTGCCCAAATAATACCCCCTTGTAACTAAATCTGCCCATGCTAATAGAGTGAAATGTAGCATTTGACACACAGTATTGCTGCTGTAGGTGTATCAGACCCATTTTATGAACCATTTGTGTATTTAGAGAGAAGAAATAGGGGGGTATAATCCAGGCAGGTGGGTTAAAAACGGGCCTGCCCAAATAATACCCCCCTTATAACTAAATCTGCCCATGCTAATAGAGAGAAATGTAGCATTTTACACACAGTATTGCTGCTGGTGTAGGTTTATCAGACCCATTTTAGAAACCATTTGTGTATTTAGAGAGAAGAAATAGGGGGGTATAATCCAGGCAGGTGGGTAAAAACGGGCCTGCCCAAATAATACCCCCTTATAACTAAATCTGGCCATGCTAATAGAGTGAAATGTAGCATTTGACACACAGTATTGCTGGTGTAGGTGTATCAGACCCATTTTAGAAATCATTTGTGTATTTAGAGAGAAGAAATAGGGGGGTATAATCCAGGCAGGTGGGTTAAAAACGGGCCTGCCCAAATAATACCCCCCTTATAACTAAATCTGCCCATGCTAATAGAGTGAAATGTAGCATTTGACACACAGTATTGCTGCTGGTGTAGGTTTATCAGACCCATTTTAGGAACTATTTGTGTATTTAGAGAGAAGAAATTACTACAAGAAATTACTGTAAATATGTTCATAATCTGTAAATGTTCATTATGACTAAACCTATCATGTCTTTATACTTTAATATTTTATTGTATTACTATGTTTCTTGTTGTATTTCTGTATATGTGCACTGGAAGCTTCAGTACCAAGACAAAATCCTTGTGTGTGCTCAAGGCTTGATTCAAGCACACTTGGCAATACAGCTAATTCTGATTCTGATTCATGCAATATTTTTATTATTATTATTAGTTCATAATTTTATTGGAATATTATAAATATTTCGGTGTAAGTAGAATAATAGCCAATACATAGGCCAGCTAGGTTTGCATCCAAGCAGAAAATAAAAGAAAAAAGAAGAAAAACTGGAACAAAGACGCCATCGACGCGTTTATCAAAAGAGATTTGCAACGGACATGCCAGTCTCCTTTACAAGCAATTCATTACGTTTCTGAGTTTATACTGCCACCTACAGGACAATTCGTAGTCTTTCTTTAATTTGAACGTTTGGAGTAGGGATCAATGAAGCATTTGACCGAACATTGGGTGTTTTAACTGCCATCTACAGGAAACACGGCGGTACTGTCCGCGTGCACGCGAAGGGGGGTATTCTTCAGCCGGGGGGTCGGAATTAGGCACAACACCGGGTTATTATTTCACATTATACTGCCCTCTAGAGGTCTGAACCAAACACTGATCCCTAAACCGTGAACCGACATACTGAAACCTATGACTGAAACCCACTAAACCTACACTTAACGCCTGAAACCCCTCTCCTATTGGACATGGGCGTGGCTTCTGACATCACACTTGGATGTGGGCGGGGATGGATGTCCACCACAGGATGCAGCCATACAGCGAGCCCTACTACTTCCGCAACGAAGCCACCGGAACAAAGACGCACGTTTTTATCTAACATCTAAAATACATTCTAAATCTGTGACTAGATGGTTTAATTTCTACGAAGAAATAAATGGTTAGTTAAAAAATAAATCCACGATCGGAGAAGCTTTTTGAACCCTGAACTCTATGACGATGGAGGGTCATAGGTCACGTGCCCATGCTGTTCAACAGAGGAACATGTTTAACGTGAGAACAACTCGATTTATTGAGATATTAATCTGATCTCAAAAAAGAAGATACTAATACAGGTGTAAGCGATCATGTCGGACCTCAAGATTAATAAGAAGTTCGCAGAAAAATATGAGAAATATCGTCAGAAAGAAGAACTGCAGAGACGTAAGTTATCTAAAACTCCTAGCTACCGTTACACTTGAAACACAAGCATGGGCTGTTTACTATACATTCAGATATTAATAATCTGCATTTTATTATATGTATATTTTATGTGTTGAATATGGTGAACACTCCCTATATCAATCCTAAACCTTAAATGTGCAATCATTTATTTGTGTCTCCGTATTGTTGTCGAGTAATTAGCTTAAGTTATTTTTATAACGATTATTAACGTTTGCTTATCTTCATAAAGATAATCTAAGTAGACAATTCTTTGACTTTTTAAATACGAAAATCCACCATGATAACCATAAAGTTACTACAGTCAAACTGTGGTAAGTTATTACCCACTAATATTAATAAACTAGGTATATTTTTTGAAAGCTTGTTTTTGTTTTATATATTAAATATTTATTTATATATTATAATTTTACAGTAACAACGAACAATTTAGGTAGTATTTTCACAACATTGAGAGACACAACTTGGACATCTGCTACATATCTCCTTTTGTGTCATACAGGCAATCATACATTTCAATTTTGGAGTTAACTGCGCATTTGAATCTGTTAATACAAATAAAGTTTAAATCTGTGTGTTTATTTTGAATGTTCCAGTGAAGGACCGTTACGGAGACCAGGATGAGGAGAATTCATCTGGCTCGTCTGACTCGGACTCTGATGAGAGCGAAGTGGTAAAGTATTCAGCACTTTCTTGTTTGAAACCCCTTTGCCAACATCATATCCAGGTTTCCATGTCTAATACTCTGATACATGATTATATAGGAGCTGGACCCAAAGTTAGACCGGGATTTTTACAGAACGCTCTCGCTTCTGAAGAAGAAAGATCCAAAAATCTATCAGGAAGATGCAAAGTTCTACACAGAGGACAGTATGTAAATTATCTTCACTTTATGATTGTTTTACTCTGGTTAAAGGAGACTGCACTGAATTCAGCACACTGTGATTTGATCTGTCTTAATAAACAGCATCTGGATTAGGCAGCGATGAGCAACCGTCCACTTCGAAAAAGTCAGAGAAACCCATGTTCTTGAAGGACTATGAGAGGAAGATCATCCTGGAGAGAGGAGGGTAAGAAATCATGTGTTTATAGATGATGAAAGCTGTGGCTGTATTTATATATCTCTCAGTAATTAAATGAAAGTGCAAATGGTGCAAGCATTATGACAATCAATTCTAGTATTTAGATAACTGATATTCTTTTTCATGTTCTGATTGGGTGTATATAATAAATATAATTGAAAATAATTAATTTTAGAAAATATGATGATGATGAGGACGACAGTGCTGATGAAGAAGTCTCCAAACAGATGCTGGAGGTAATTATACTTCACATATACTATGTTAAAAGCCCATGCAGAATGAAAATTGAAAATCTTACTGGTCTTTTTGAGCACAATTAATCATTGCACATTATGTCATGTAAAAAAACAACTTTTATTTAGAAATTTAATTTGCAGAAGCAAAATGGGTTGAAAATGTAGTTTCACGTTGACATTCAAATTTGTGTTAGGATGTCAAAGGGTCTGTTAAGATTTCAAGTGTGTTAGGATCCTGTAGAATGACAACTTTTGGCGCTCTAGCGGTTAAGAAACAGAGCTGCCATGTGTCTTGTGGAAGAATATTGTAGCCGGAGCTACTTCTCTCTATTTATGTCTATGACGAGGCAGGTACTGGGCTACTCCGCAGTAGTACGACCCGTACCAGTCTAAAATAGTCTGAATATAAACACTTCTTATAGGTGTACCGTAGTGATTCAGGATAAGACAAAAACACAGTTTAGAAAATGGATGATGTCATGTCTATGTCAATGAATGAATCATGATGTACTCTCTTATTATATACAGTTTGTACATTTTTAACACAAAGTTACGGACTGCAGCTTTAGTTCAAATGGAAATTTGGAATTGGTTTTTAAAGGAATAGTTTACTTAAAAATGAACATTCTGTCATCATTTACTTACCCTCAAGTTGCTTCAAACCTGTATGAATTTCTTTCTTCTGTTGAACACAAAGGAAGATATTATGAAGAATGTCGGTAACCAAACAGTTGATGGACTCCATTGACTTGGATACTATGGCAGTCAATGGGGTCCATCAACTCTCTGGTTACCGACATTTTTCAAAATATTTTCTTTTGACATGAAGGCGAGTAAATTATGACAGAATTATCATTTTTAAGTGAACTATTCCTTTTAAGATATTTTTTTCCTGCTCATTCAAGTGGCTTCTTCAGTATCTAAACATGCTTTATGTCTAGCATATAATGCATAAGTGAACGTGTTTGCGTTTGTATTACAGAGAGCTGCATCTCCCACCTATATCCAAGAACAGAAGGATCTGCAGGAAAGGTAGATTGGAGATTGTCTTTGCAACATTATCTGTTTGGTTGCAATTACTTGCCTGTCTATGTGTCATTTATCAATTTTCAGAAAGAGGGGTTGTTCAGTCAAAGTGAAAATTCGGTCACCATCAGTGTTTTAGGGTAACGCATGACAAGTAACGTGGGTTACATAATCGGATTACTTTTTTCAAGTAACTAGTAAAGTAACACATTACTTTTAAATTTACAACAAAATATCTGAGTTACTTTTTAAAATGCGTAATGCAAGTTACTTTACTTTCCCATTCATCGACTGAAAGCTCTCCTGTCAAAGAAATCGCGCATAGGCGTTGTGTGCGCTGTGTGAACATGATGGTTATTGTAGACTACATATATATCTAGATTCTAGACTACATGAGATCATTTACTCATCTCAATTGTACAAAAACAGATTCAGTATTCCTCAAAATTAATATTAAATGCAAACCTGCATGAATTAAGTATTTTAAATCACACAAATATATATATATATTTTTTATTATTGCTGTGCCCTCTACTGTACAGATGTGCATTTTTTTTTAGCCTGAGGCTTATTCATTTCCCTTAAGGTGTGAAAGGGCCTTTGCATTTGCCAAAAAAAAAAGCAAGCTCAGTTCTGGTGACAAAAAGTTACAAACAAGTAACATACAAGCATTACTTTTTTAATTTTTATTTATTTATATAAAAGTAACTAAGTAGCACAATTAGTTACCTCTATGGAAATGGAGAAAAGAAAGACATTGATTTAAACTACATGAGAGTGAGTAAATAATGACAGATTTGTTTAATTCATTCCATTAAAATGTTTTACTTGAGTCTTTCTTTACTTTTAATTTGTCAGTTTGCGAAAGTTTGTGCAAGACAGTGATGAAGAGGACAGTGATGGTGACGGACAGCTGCTGACGCGGAGAACCAAAACACAAGATGAGAAGGTGCTGAAACTGATATTCACTTACATGCTGATTTTCTGGATGTTGAAGTCGGATGTTGGATAATTGTGTAAAATAAAACCGTATCCAATCATAACCTTTTCTTTGTGCTTGTCTTTTCCTGCTTTCTTAAGGACAAAGAGGAGGCCGACTATGTGGAATGGCTAAAGGGTCAGTCAGAGCTGGAGGGGCCGGAGGAAGTTAAGGACATGGTCAGTGTCTTGTTCTGGATTGTTTTTAGGATGTAATAATTGATAACTATAGGCTTTACTCACTCTTGCTTATTTTTTGATCGGATGTTGCCCGGGCTAATTTGGATATAAATCCAGAAATACCTGCGAGATTACTGGAACGACCCCCAGCTGGATGAGAAAGAGTCTTTCCTGCGAGACTACATGCTCAACAAGAGATACCTGGAGGAGGATGAAGAAGAAGAAGAGAGGTGGGTTTTGTTTGTAGTATTACAGATTTGAGTCAGTAAGTAATGCAAATAACATGAAGAAATAGCCTTTTAGATGTGAGCTCTATGACTGTGTAATTGTATGTAAATGTTCAAATGTTTGGAGTCGGTACGATTTTTTTTAATGTTTTACAAAATAAGTCTCTTCTGCTTACCAAGGCTGGATTTATTTGATCATAAATGCAGTTAAAAATAGTACTATTGTGAAATATTAACAATTTAAAATAACTAATTAGTGTTTTGAAATGTAATTTATTTCTGTGATGTTCAGCATCATTACTCCAGTCACTGCCAATTTTAATCAATTGAATCTATCATTTCTGAATAAAAGTATTCATTTCTTTTCTTTTTTAAATCGTGCTGTTCCCAAAGGTTTGAACGGTAGTGCAAGTATCTTTATCTGTGAATGTTTTTAGGATCCCCACCTACAATGAGCTGATGCAGGATGATGTGGATGACTCGGAGGATGAAGGAGAATCATTCCTGCATAAACAGGAAGACTTTGAGAGGCAATACAACTTCCGCTTCGAGGAGCCTGATGCTGGAAAGGTAAAAGGATGTCAACATCAGCCTGATTTGTTTAGTTTGTTCTGTTAAATGCTCATGTGAGTGTCTTAGTGAAGAGCAAAGCTCTTTCTAATGGTCATTACCCATCAACCCTCTATTCCTCCACAGGTCAAAACGTATCCACGCAACATTGCCACATCTGTCCGAAGCAAAGATGACAGAAGAAAGAGGAAGAGGGAGGAGGTTAAAGACAGGAAGAAAAAGGTAAACTATCATTTTGAGAAACTTTCGGGTTTATTTAAATCATAAAAAAGTCTCATGCTTATTTATTTGATCAAAAATACATTAAAAACAGTAACATTGTAAAATAGTATTATAATTTCAAATAAACGTTTTCTATTTGATTATCTTTTAAAATGTGATTTATTCCTGTGATGTCAAAGCTGAATTTTCTGCATCATTACTCCAATCTTTTCATTTAATCAGATTCAGAATCAGATTTGTTTAATTCCATACAATTCCCATTCCTAACGTCCTGTAGGAGAAGGAACAGAAGCAGCAACAGTTGAAGGAACTGAAGAACCTGAAGCGAGCCGAGATCATGGACAAACTCAAGCATCTGCAGGAACTGACAGGAAATGAGCAGCTGGCCTTCAATGACGTCGACCTGCAGGGAGACTTTGACCCTCACAACATGACCAACTGATGCAGGTGGGGCAGAAATGACCCATTCAATAGACTGTAGGTCTGGAACATACATAACTGCATGTCCAAAGTCACAGCTTATGATGAAAATAATTTGCATTTAGCTATGTGATATATTGATGATTTCTCACATTTCTTCATTCTCATCTGCAGAAGTTCTTTGGGGATGAATACTATGGAGAGGAAGAGAGCGAGAAGCCACAGTTTGATGCCGATGATGATTTAGAAGGTAACATTGTGTCTCTTGGATGGATGTGTTCAAATACATATTTCCTTTTTTGAAAGAAATTTTTTATTCAGAAAGGACAAATTGATCTAAAGTGACAGTGAAGACATTTATAACTTTTCATAAAGGTTTATCAACTTTCTATTTATTTAAGAATGCTGAAAAAATGTATCACGGTTTCCACAAAAATATGAAGCAGCAAAACTGTTTTCAACATTGAAAATAATAAGATCTGTTTCTTGAGCATCAAATCGTCATATTAGAATGATTTCTGAAGGATCATGTGACACCGAAGAGTGGAGTAATGATGCTGAAAATTCAAATTAAAATGAAAAGTCATTTTAAATAAATATTTCATATATAACTGTTAATACAGTATTTTGATCAAATAAATGCAGCATTAGTGAGCATAAAAGTCTTCTTTCAAAAATATAAAAAAGATCTTACTGACCCCAAACTATTGAAACTGTTTTTGATGACGTTTTTTTTATGTTGTGTGAATGTTGTGTTTTGTTAGAAAATTGGAACTGGGATACATGGGTGGGAAAAGAGGAGAATGAGGAAGAGGAAGAGAATACTATGGAGGAGGATAATCAGCCCAACTGTGAAGATCCTGACTTTATAGTAAGATTGTTTCTCATTGAGGCACAAATGCAACAGCAAACTATTGTATGGCGTCCGGTTCTAATCACAGTTGAATTTTCTTTTTAATAGATGGATGCTGACTATGACCCAAGTCAACAGCCCGTTTCTAAAAAGAAGAGAAAAAAGTGAGAGAGGAGAAGAAAAAGAAGACCAAAGAGGATGCCCTCCTTCATGGGAAAAAAGAGGAAGAAGTCCCATTTTTCTGAGATCATCAACAAAAACAAGCCTGTCTTTGATCCAAGTGAGTGTTAGATGTTTAAAACTGATGTAATGTCTAGTTTTTAAACAGGACACTGTCATTGGTCGGACAAAAAAAAATCCTGCTTGTTTTCACAAATTGACACACTTGTATTCATGCATAATCCCTGGTGTAATCCTAAAATATTATTTGTCCTGGTCATGTTTCCAGAGGAGAAGACCTTTGAGCAGTATTTGGATGAGTACTATAAACTGGACTATGAGGACATCATTGATGACTTGCCATGCAGATTTCGCTACAGAGAAGTTGTACCGAATGACTTCGGCCTGTCCACTGATGAGGTGAGGAGCTACGAGCAACAGTAATGCCTGGATGATGATTGGCTCTGAGTTCTGTGATGATGAGCTGCGATTGTGTCTGACTTGGTATTGCTGTTCCTTCGGAATAACTCTGACCAGGGTCTGAGGACTGTAATCTTCTCTCTGAGCAGATCTGCATTAAAGACCACCAGTGTAGATTAACGTGCATCTCACATTAAGACCATAGAGGATTTGAGAGCTGTGTTTGAGCTTCAAGTAAATCTTTCATTGCTGGTGCTGGAGGCTGGAGCTTTTGATGAAGGATGCCCAATTTATCTGTATTATATATATATATATATATATATATATATACACTCACTCACTCACTCACTCACTCACTCACTCACTCACTCACTCACTCACTCACTCACTCACACAACACAACCATTTAAAAGTTTGGGGTTTGATTTTGAAACTTATTTTAAAAGAAGAAATTGATAACAGCTTCACCATCACAGGAATAAAATATATTTTTAAAATACATTAAAACTGTTATTTTAATTTGGAATCATATCTCACAATTTTACTTATTTTGCTTTATGATCAAATAAATGCAGCCTCAGAGCAAAAGAGACTTCTTTCAAAACATTGAACGGAAGTATTAATCGATTTTTTTTTTAATCTCATTTATCGGTAATAAACCTGAAAATAATTATTATGAGGCACACAATTGTCTCTGATTTAATATAGATAAATTATTCTCAGACTTATTTACTAGTATCTTTGGGAGGGAAAAACACTGAAATCATCTGGCTAATATTTCCATGTTATTCTCACCTGCACCTCTTTCCATAGGTCCTGAAAGCAGATGAAAAGGAGTTGAACCGCTGGTGCTCACTGAAAAAGACCTGCATGTACAGGTAGCGTACAGTAGTTTCTGTCATTGATATAAATACCCAGGAACTGTTGGGAAGTTTTGGAATATATAGTGATTAGAATTATGTGGGGAAAATACCTTTAGCTAAATAAATAGCTCATAAACATTTTGAGTTTCCAATTATTTTCTTGTGATTATTCTTCTGCCCTGGAATAAATTTGGATGCGTTTTGATTTATTTTTCCTTGTTTAGGTCAGAGAGGGATGAACATTGTGACGTGAAGAACTTCAATCCAAGCACAGAATATCAAGAAGAAACAGCAAGTGTTTGTTTCTCTGTATAATGAGGATGTCCCTTTAAACATCATAGTAAAAACAGACCTTCAGGCTCGACAATAAGGACTGTCGTTAGCCCAGGGCAAGCGTATACGTCCTCGGACAGTTCAGCAGCTGTGCTTGCCCGATTGGGCCGGTCTGATCACGAAAGTTTATCATTTGCACGGTTGTTTAGCCTTGCCCATTAAAATTTCAAGGCAATGAAGACTCGAAATTAACTAATTCAAGAGAACTCAGTTCGATAGTGTGAGAAGTTTTGCTTGTCACACATTCAAACTCATCGCTTCTCAGACAGCGTGCGAATGCTGTCGTCTTGCGATTGAATATTTGGCGAGTATCCTAATAAACATAGTCTTGTTATATCTTAAGTGAACAAACAGTTAAGAAATAATACTTTGTAACATTATATTGGATACCTGCGCTCTTAAAGTGACACAGCCTAATAAACCTGCTGCTGTCTTTGTTTTAATTTAAATCAAACAATAAAGACAAAGATAAAAAATCACTCATGCTCATGACAGAATTATCTTGTAACTATAATAAGAATTAATCTAATATGATTTTACAGGAAACTGTATGAAGTACTGCTTTACATTGTTATTGATTTTCTTATCTGAAATTTACTGTTAGACTTGCCTGTAAAAACATGAAAAGCGTGTTTATCGTATTTGTATTTTTGTTCTAATTTGATTATTTGTCAGTATTTTAAATTTCTGCAGTTAATGTCTTTAACAATATCTGAATGTATACAGTTAGGCTAGTAGTTTTTGGTGTCAAACTTAGTTATAAAGGATGTTCACGCAAATGAAGAATGTCAGTATTACTCTCCCTCATGTGTTCCAAGCCCTAAGACTTTCGTTCTCTTCGAACACAAATTAAGATATTGTGATTAATCTGAGAGCTGACACTCCTCATAGGCTTCTAAGGGATGTGAACCTGACAGCCCCGAAAAGTTATAAGACATCGTTAAAATAGTCCAAATGGCTACAGTGGCTCAATCTTAAGTTTATCAACGACGAGAATATTTTCTTGCGTGCAAAAACACAAAAATAAACACTTGTGTTTTAGTGTATTTTGTATTTTTTTAACCGGGAACGCTGGTGAGGAGGAGTGATGGAGTCTAAGGAAGGTGGGTAAGAAGACAGGATCGTCAACACAGTCTCGATCACGATGGAGGAGAGATCTGACAGACAGACCTCTGAAATTCCAGAGCAAGCAGACTCAGGACCTCAAGATTCACTGACAAAGTGGTGAAGGAGATGATAGAGGATTCTGTTCCAAAAAAGATGAACCCGGAAGAGACTGCAGTAACCCCGAATAGGACGCTGGCCAGTAAAAAGACGAGAAACTAAATGGCCATAAAAATAACAAGGCGGCCAAGTGGACGCCTGATTTCAATCCATGACGTGAAGATTGGCTTGGCCGAGAGTTCATGCTACACGAGCTCAGCCTACGGGTGAATCCAAAAGACTCTACTTAGAGAGCTGTACAGACATAACGGAAGAACAGAAGAAAGGAAAAGCAGCAAGTAAAAGAGCAAACATGGCTGTATAATGCGTTTGATTGTTCATGAAAAACTGTTATGCAGTGGCCAGAAATCTTTCTAATTTTAACACTGCTTTATCTGGAAAGGTTTCAGTTCATCATTGTTACCTGATGTTTATCTAAATTATTAAAAAATGTATAGAAGGGGTTGTGGAATTAAAGTTTCTTTTCACTTTGTTTTCTTCGTGTTTTGCTTGACCACTTTACTTTGCAAATGGAAAATATTGCCACTTTAGTCGTTATCCTTAGTTTAAGTTCGAGTTATTTCAACACCTTTAATAACAATTTCAAAGATAATTTTATCCTTTCAATTTAATGTATTTGATGACGTATGTAGCAGTTATCATATACATAATAAATTACGTTATGAGGAACTGCATAGTTTTTAATTCCCTTCTATAATTATATTTATATGTTATATCCTCTGGTCTGTACACTGTACATTAATTTTGTTGACAGGTGCAACAGTATATGGGTGTTCTCTGAGTTCGTGAAAAATAAAATAGTCTAGGTTTTGGCTTGACAAGCCATATTTAGGTGTCGCACACAGTTGCCTTACTGAAATTCTAGAGTCGCTTTGAAAATTAACCTTACACGGTTTAGATGGGCACATAATGAATTTTATATAGGATGTACTATATTAAAACGATGATCGTGATGAGGTGAAACAAATGCTTGAGGTAACGTCATTGAGGCTGGTTTTTATTCAGGCGCGGCTTGGGAAAGCCCGCCAAACAGCCACCAGTTTGAAAACCGGATACGCGCGTGCATTGGGTGAGACTATTTACTCTGAAAAACATTGGAGAATATCGCTTTATTGTACATTTTCATTGATATTAGTTATGTGGATCAGTGTTTAAAACGCTAGACTGACTGACCGAATAAAGAACATGTATGTTTGAACGCGTTGTTGTGTGATTGTTTTAGGCCGGTTTGTTTTTGAGTTGTTGTTTGTGTTTGCTTAATAGTCTGTCATTTAATACAAATTATACACCATTCGTATTAGACTATATATTTTAACACCTAACAGAGCTACTAACTAATGATTTGCAGAGTTTTAACCATTCACTGATGTTGTACATCTATTTTTAAATCCTTGCTAACTTAAATTTTTAGTTTTGTGTGATGTAGGCTATACTACGTTGTTCTTGTAATTTCTGCTTATTTATTAGCATGGTTTTGATATATTTGTAAAAAAAAAAAAATGACACTGAAAGCATCAATAAGAGTATTTTTGATAGCCCTGTATGCCGTTTATACAGTTACATTATTACAGTAGAATTTCCAACATGTTGCAAATTTTATGAAGAAACCTCGACATTTAATGAAAAAAAAATGTTTTCTAGAAAACGTACATTGCTAAAAGTAAAAACATAAATCTTGTGGTAATGCCATAAAATAAAATAAAAACTAATAAATATTGTTGAGCCCCGAATAATACTGTTTACGAGCAAAACTGTTTATTGGTTTGATTAAAAAATAAATTCACTATAACTCACACTTAGTCATTTTTTAATTAATAGTATAACAGATATCCTATTTTGTATCTCATCTTTGCTCTAGTGTTTAATCAATTTTATTTTTACATGACATTAATTGCATACGATGAATATAGTTGATTCAATGGCAAGTTGCTTGTTTAGTTCCTCATTTGTAAGTTGCTTTGGATGAAATTGTCCTTTTTTTTCTGCAGAAATATAATTAATGCAGACATGGCACAGAACGAAGAGATGCAAGATGACGTCCTTGAGAAATCCGGGGAAACATTGATTGAGTTCATCAAGAGCAGCAAGGCAGAGAACGTGCTTCGAGGAGCAAGAGAAAAACTGCAGGAGTTCTTTGACCACCACATCAAGACCAAGAAGACTACAACCGAGATCTTAAATGGTATTACTTCAGTACTAATATTAACTTTTAACTTGCTAATCAATATTAACTGATACAATTAGGATTAAAAAGCATATATATTGTAGTCACTCGACCATATTTGTCACATGTCCCAATCATATTGGATATTTAATTCCACAAGTGATATCCAGTTATCAGAAAATAATTTTGGTTATTTTGTGTTTTTAAAGTCACCACAACCAATTCCCCATGGACAAAATCAAGTCCCATCCGACTTTTTTTGTTTGTTCCAGAAGCCGTTTCACTCATATTTATTTAACAATAAGGTGGAAAAGTGTGCTGCATTTTTCGTTCCATCCTGACTTTAATCTAGTTTTGATCAAAATAAATAATAAATCAAGGAAAAGATGCTAAAAGTCATATTGCTAATATTACACCTCACTGGAAATGAAAGGTTTAGGCATGTTGCATTGTGGGATACTGTATTGCGCAACCCCAGTACAATGCTGAACATTTTGGCAAATGTAGGCATTCATAGTGGTTTTTAATGCGCACTAAACATTTCGGATATTAAAAAATGTTAAACTTGAAACGTTTTCTGTTTAAGATCTTGTGCATGCAGAGGAAGTGGTCGGCCACATGCTTCTGGATTTAGAGCGGCAGAAGAGCCAGGTGGGGCAGGAGATCGAGAGGATGGAGCAGGAAGTGCAGCGCAGTCTGTCCAAAAGCCAAATCCTGGACTCGGAGCAGGAGTATCCTTCCCAAGACCTGAACCAGAACCTGCTCTTAGTATAACCCCTGGCCATATTTATTTACATTACTGTAGAGGTGACCAAGAAACATTATACATTTGATGCACACAGATTTTCTGGTCGCTGAATGTGTAATTGTAGCGCATCACCAATCACACGCTCTAACTGTGATTTTTTTAGATTAAATCTAATTCATTTACTCAAGTTGTTACACAAAAGAAATATTTTGAAGAATGCTGGTAACCAGACAGTTGATTGACCCCATTGACTTCCATATAATTATTATTTGGTTACCCATTTTTTAAAATATCTCATACAGGTTTGGAACTTGAGGGCGAGTAAATGATGACAGATTAATTTTGGGGCTAACTATCCCTTTAATAAAGCATGAGTGTTGTTTCAGTTACTTTTTTTCGCATCCCTATCCGAAATGATAAAATAAAATAAAATTCTGCATCAAAATTTATAGGCAAGACAAGTAGTTTGTTTAGGCATGGTTTGTAGCGAATTACAAACCTAAGCACATATTTTCAAACGCACATAACTATAGAATAAATTCTTAATGCGCATGTGAACGCCATCAGCGTTTATCACAGGTTTGAGTTTAGAGAGAACGGTGTCGTCTTAGCGGCCCCTAATTTAATAACAAATGATCATTTCGACGGAAGTGAATCAATCAAAACTAACTTTAGCTGGAAACAACATTATTCAAGAACCGCTATAAAACCAAACCAGTCTCTGTTACCTTAAATTATATGTTTGTCTCTGTAAAGCTGCTTTGAAACAATCTACATTGTTAAAAGCGCTATATAAATGAGGATGACTTGACTTGACTTTTCGATCATGCACATTGTTCTTTGTTTGTTTGTTCCCTGTGTTTTTTCCCCTTAACTGGTGGGTCAGATTCTTACAGAAAGAGTTGGTCAAACTTAGAGATAATGAGCAAGAAATTCAAACCCTGCAACAGGAAGTGGACGAGGACACAACTGAGGTCATTCCTTCAGCTATGTAAGAACTGGACTGGCTTTAGTTCACCTTTAATACACCTTCTCTCAAGATCCTGGTATAGTTGGGACAAAAAGGGCAATCGTCTTAAAGATGTGTGTTTATAAAGACAAAAGACTAGATGGGACAGGCTCTACCTGCTGAAACTGTCCACCCTTCAAAAGTTTGGGGTCGGTAAGATTTCTAAAGTTCAAGGAGGCTGCATTTATTTGACCAAAAATACTGCTAAAAATAATAATGTTGTGAAATAGTACTATTTAAAAGAACTATTCTGTTTGAAAATATTGTGAAATATAATTTATTCCTATGATCAAATCTGAATTTTCAGCATCATTACTCCAGTGTTCAGTGTCACATGATCTCTCAGAAATCAGTCTAATATGATGATTTGATACTCAATAACTCACAACTTCCATTTCATGACATTTCTTTCAGATATTTTTGTGAAAACTGACATTTTTCAGCATTCTTTGATGAACAGAACAGCATTTTTTTTGCAACATTATAAATGTCTTTACTGTCACTTTTGGTCAATGTAATGCATCCCCCTTGCTAAAAAGAGAAATCTTACGGACCTCAAACTTTTGAACGGTAGTGTATATTATGATAGTGACCAGGTTCACATGGTCATGGGAATTTCCAGGCTCAGACATTTTGCAATCTTCACCAATCATTATTATTATTTTATCATGCAGAAGTCATGGAAAGTCATGGTCTGATTGTGTGGTAGCCCTACAGTGATATGGTGAAGTCTGTATTGCCAGACTGCTTTGAAATCATGTCTGTTAAAAATCTGTTTTGTATTTTTTCCCCCTGCCCATTTGATTTAGATATATTTGCTCAGCTCTATAATAAAGTAACCAAGATAAAGCTGGAGGTGGACCCAGAGCCGCACGTACTGAGAGGAGGTAATCCTGACACATTTACTATATATGTGGATGATGAACATAGTGGCTTTATATTCTAAACCGTATGTCACTTTTGTCTCTTGGCAGTTCACTACGGTGCGGACGTGGCAACCCCTATCAACATAGACACATCCACCCGTTCCCCCTGTGAGGTCAGCGATGACCTGTGGAGCCTGGTCAATACTGAATGGTAGACCTGGTGCACATGAACCGTGTTCGCTAATTTACTGTTTGTTTTTATATGTGTGTGTGTGTAACTGTATATATGTGTGTCTATATATATGTGTTTTAAGTCTGATAATAAATTGGCTTTAATCACTACCTTTTGTGTCACACACACACCACAAGATGTCACTATGCATTCACAGATTAGACTGAAAATGCTCTTTAACCATGCAGGTTATGATTTTTTTTTATTCATCCCTTGTTATCAGGATATCCTGCTAATTCCATAGAGCAGAGAATCTGATCCTATGAAATGTAAAATATATATATTTTTTTCTTCTTCTTTTTGCAAATGTTGCACCGCACTGGTGGAAACATTACACTAAATAGAATTACAAAGAAGAATTTACAACGTTTACAATGTTTTTTTAAACAAAATTGACACAAAATGATTGTCAAGGACATGCAGCATGTTTAAAAACACAGGTGTAGATGGGTTGGATCTGGCATTAACATGAGAGGGAGTTATTTTTAGTTTCTCTCGGTGTGAATAGGCATTTTGTTTGTAATTCGAACTGCTTTTTTAAGTGTTTTTATTGTACATTGTTGTAGATAGTATTGACATGTCACTTAAAATGATTAGTCAATTTATAAAGCTCCTGCCTAAATGTAATTAAACTATTTTAATAGATATTTTTAAATGTGTGAGAATGCAGGATATATAACATCTATTCAGAGACGGTTTCATTTTCAACCAGAATGATTTATATAGTATTGCAGAGCTATGTCATGTTTTTCCCTCATCTTTTCTTTACTTTCACTACACTACTTTCACTCTTTTTAAATATCAGGGATATTTCATTTCTGTCAGTGCCTAGGATGGGTATTCTTTCAAAACCCTACTCATCCTACTCTGTTTGCGTGAGCAATTGAACCTTTACTTGTCTAACTTCAAAAATGAGTCACATTCTGTCCTTGAGGTGCAGAGACAAGCTTTTTCAGCTTCGGTAAACATCCGGGCTGGCACGAGCTTATGGCCTTTTTTCTGTAGGGGTTTTCTGCAAAGACAGAACAGTGAGAAAATTTTGTGTGTGGCTCACTGCCTTGTAAAAAGGCAAAACCACATTATAGTTTAGTTTATGCTTGGTTAACATGTGGTGTGGGTGTGATTGAGCCAACTGGAAATCAGCTTGACTGGCTTTGAGAAACTTTTTCATTGCATTTGAGCAGCATTTTTGGATTTACATACACCTACATATCTATATTTTGGGGAAACAGTGAAATATGTAGAAGCAAATTCAAATATATGTAGCGCAAGTCACATTTGTGTTAATATGTTTCGGCACTAAACAAAAGACAAATTGCAAACATTCAAGAAAACACTAAGATTTTAATCAATGCACTTATAAAAGATTTTTTAAGGCTCATAATTTAGGATCAAGAAAAAAAAAATACATTTAAACACACTAATGCATCGTTTTCCGTACACAGACAAGTTTTTACAGAAATGCGATATTGCTTGAATGTCAGTGCTGTTTTTATCACTGCAGAGTCAGACTGCTACACGTAAATGTTGGCATTCCGTACAATAACATACAAAACTTTGATACAATATTTATAAAATATTCAATATTTATATAGCTTGTTCCAATTACTGTATAGGAAAATATAGACAAGTATAGCACACTTGCACACTGGTTAAAGAGAGCTTTAACATAAAAACAGTACTCTCAGAAAAAAAGGTTCAGTGGGCTTCAATATAGAACAATGGGATCTCGACTCAATTTTAAAGAACCATTTATGACAAAAAGGTTTTAAATAAGGAGAAAATTATTGCATAATGCTTTCATGTTTAAAGGGTTGTTTCACTTTTTCTACTAATAAAGTATGCTTGAGCTATTCGTAAAAATTAATTGAAATAAAAAATTAATTATAATTACAAAGTAATTCAAATTATCCCATGACGAGACCTCCTAAAAGGTTCTATATATGAAGCGCCACAAAAGGGTTGTTTCACTTTTTCTACTAATAAAGTATGCTTGAGCTATTAAATTCATAAAAATTTATTGAAGTTAAAAATTTATTTAATTAAAAAAGTAATTCAAATTATCCCATGACGAGACCTCGTAAAAGGTTCTATATATGAAGCGCCACAAAGAACCCTTTAAGGTTCTAAATAGAACCTTTTCTTCTAAGAGTGTATTCCCCCAAAAATAAATGTAAGAGGAAACATCTTACAGATTAAAAATAGTCACATGCCTTGCAGTTTTTATTTGTGTGCATGTATTCGTAAAGTTCCCGAGGACTAACATGCTTGTGTGTGGAGGCACCAACCCGTCATTTTGTTTGCGTCTTTTTTCACCACAAAGTCTCTGAACATTTCATCTGTTATTTGAAGGTGAAAATGACTCGTTACCCAAGCTCATTATTTCTGGAAACGCACATACGAGACTTGTATAACATCACAAGAGTTCTTTTCAAAGAATTGTTGTGCCTTTGCTCGGTTCAGCTGTATAACTGTTTGTAATTTGCTGTTTAAAATCCTATTTTTAACAGGAGACCGTAGCTCTTGTCTTGGAGAATGTCCATTTTAAACATTGGTATTTGTCACAGTAAGAAAATTCCACTTATCTGATCTACCACGCTCTCAGGCGGCCTCATGTTTTGCTTTAATGCTTGTAAAGGAAACCAAGCTTCTCAATTCATTCTTGAGTTCCACCTCTCCAACTTCTCCTGCTTTCATTTTGCACCTCAGACTTGTTTACTTGGCAGTTTTATAAATATTTAAACTGAACCAGGAGAAGTTGAAATGTGTCCGATGGAACATATTGCATTCCTCTTCCTCAGCTCTTTAATATCCTGGGGTAGATGGCTTTAATAGTGGATGGTGTGATGTTCCCGGAGGAGACGGTCGTCTCCAGGCCCTCAAGTCTGTGGACGGCACCTCTGCCTTACTGGTGCTACAGTCCAGGAAAGGCATGCCGAACTTCTTCACTTGTCCGTCTTTTGTTAGCAGACAGTAGCTGCAGACAAGTCTTAGAATGGCTCTCCGCATGTCTTTACTAGTTAGGGTGTAAATGATGGGGTTTAGAAGCGAGTTGATCATGGCAATGCCCAGAAAGTAGTCCGCCTTGAACAACACCTCGCATCCTTGAGTAGGGCAGCAGAAGTCCAGCAGAAGCAGCACAAAGAGCGGCAGCCAACAGGCGATGAAGACGCCGAGAACGATGGTGACCGTCTTCAGCAGAGCCAGATACTTCTGGGACTTCTTCGCCATACCTTTGCGCTGAGGAGCGCAGCCTAAGCGCTGGGTGTTGGACTTCACTATGCGGAAGATGCGCACGTAGAGCACCACGATGGCCAGCAGCACCAGGGTAAACACGGTAATGCAGAAGAGGATGAAGCTCTTGGCGTAAAGAGGCAGGACGGTGGAGCATTCGTCCAGGTTTCCTATGCAATTCCAGCCCATGATGGGGAGAATGCCGAGGAGCACCGACAGGACCCAACTTGCACCAATCAAACCGAACATTCGGCCACGTTTGGCCCCTTGATAAGGCTTCATCCGGACCATCGTGACATGCCGCTCGATTGCTATAGCCAGGAGACTGATGACAGATGCAGAAAGAGTGATAAACACACCGCCTTCTCTAAGAAACCACAGTACTGGAGTCATTTTGAGAGTGTTTGCCCCCGAAGTTATGATGTTCACCATGTAAGTGAAGCCTGCTAGCAAGTCAGACAGCGTCAAGTTGCCCAGCAAGTAGTACATGGGCATGTGGAACTTTTTGTTTTTCCATATTGCCACCAGAACGATGGCATTTTCCACCACAATGAGAATACAAATGATGAGAAACGCAATGGCCTCGGGTTTCAGTCCATCCCGGTATTTGTTCTCTTTCAGCTTTCCGGTGAAGTTGTAATGGGCCACGATGACGGCGTTGCTCTGATACTCCCGAAACCTTCGGAGCAGGTAACCTGGAGACGGGGTCATCGGCGGCAGAGTTGGAGCGACGGCAGCGCTAGCAGCGAATGAAGCTGCCATTCTTCTTAATTCTTTTGGCTGTTCTTAAAAACTTTCCTTAAGGTCTCTGTAGTCCCTCTCATTGCCATATTCCACCAAAGAGCATAAAACAACTCTCAGGAGGGTTTAACATAGCAGTAATTATCCTGAAAGTGTGGCAGGCTCAGGCTGTTGAAATATTCACTTCTTTTACTTCGTGGTGTTCAAATCACAGCTTTGCTATATCTTCCAAGGCCACCAGAGGGAACTGAAATAAAGCATTAGAAAATAATGTGAAATATTTATGGCATTATAAAATAAATGACATACTAGTTTAATAGTAAAAACAAAAGAGTCGCAGATAAACCGGATATTTAGCATTTATCGAATTTCACATTTTTATGATACTTTCATGGTCAATACTTAAATTTTCAGTGTAGACAGATACATTTTTATCTAAATGAATGTATTAGGACTCTAGAATTATTTTAATAATAAAGTAAATTGTGTGTATCGCGGGAATGTGGACAGTTAAATCATGTTATTAACAGTAGGCCTACTACAAAAAAAACTAGCTGCTATAGCTGCCAAACTTTTACCATAAAACTAATACAGTGGCAATGTTGCAAGTATTGTCTGCATACATGCCTATTGTATTGTTGCAAGTACAGACTCTATGTCAGTAAATATTTTTTAATGTTAATATAGCCTACCAACCTTTTTGTGCTATTTTTTTATATATATTTTTTTTTATTGTAAAATGTTACCCTACTGATAGGCTAATATGATTTTTTTACGGATATAAAAACATAATTTTAATATTGTAGCCTACTGTTGAATTTTATAGAGTTAAATACACATTTCTAAAATGTTCTGTGCAAGATAATCTTTCATAGTAGCCTATATGGCATGGAAACCTAGTTAACGAATTAACAGGTTTACCGTAGCATTTTTCCACCGTTCAAATTATTAACATTTTTACAGCGCAGTAGCCTATAGGACAACCAAACGACCGCAAACATTTTCTGCGTAATAATCGCAATACTATTAACCTCGTTTACGCAATCGTACACAGAAGCTTTATTATAAATAGCCCATAGCTGCGGTTTATAAACTGGCTAAACTTTAAACAACAGTTCTGTGACTGCACGCAAAGTCCGCATCCATGCAAAACCATGCACGCGAGTTCACATTTAACTCAGTTCTCCTAAACTAACTTTTAAAGTCTCGCTAATCTATATTCACATGTAACCTCGCGTAGCTATTCGTGTAAATAAACGTACCTTTTATGTCCGTAGCTGTGTCTAAATGACAACTGCTCTGCTCCACTATCTCTCCCGCATGCCCTGCGCACATCTGACAAGGCTGATGTGGGAGCTGAAGCTTGGATCAAGACTTGTCTTGCAGTGGGCTGGTCTTGGCATTCAGCTCTTCTCTTCTTCTGTCTGCTGGGCTGCTGATGCAGCACTTATTATGGGTAATGAATTGCTCTGCTAACTTGCAGGTACTTTGACATTATAAGTGGGTCAATGACGTGACGATTTTTTTCTAGATCTTTATCAAATATACAATTCGGCGAATGTGAATAATTTCCTTTTTGTGAATTAGAAGCATTTATTTATACTTTTGTTGGGCTTAATAATGTGGAAAGAAATATTGAAAATAATGATTCAAGAATTTAGTACTTTTTACTTGGTGATGATTAGGCCTATATATTTTATATGCATATACACACATCTAAATTTTGAGTTTGTTTAGATTACAAATGTGATTTAATACAATGAAGGAGAATAAATAAAAATAATTATTTTTATTTAATAAATAGAAATGCAAAATATTATGTTATCTGAACCACATTAAGTTGATTTGACAAAAGTCGTGGTAAATCATGAATATGATTGTTTACAATATATATATATATAGCCTATATATAGACAGAGAGGGAGGTCTACATGTTTTTCAAGATTGCAGTCCTAAAATTTGTTTTATTAAAAATGTTGTGTGTGTGTGTGTGTGTGTGTGTGTGTGTGTGTGTGTGTGTGTGTGTGTGTGTGTGTGTGTGTGTGTGTGTGTGTGTGTGTGTGTTGTGGTGTGTGTGTGTGTGTGTGTGTGTGTGAGTGAGTGAGTGAGTGAGTGAGTGAGTGAGTGAGTGAGTGAGTGAGTGAGTGATACTGGGCCTTGCTGCTAATAGAACGTTAAAATGAATAATTGTTGTTTTGGTTTGATTTAAGAACTACTAAATTGTCAGAGTTTGTAATGCAGGATGCTGTATTGTCCTCGAACGACAGTATTCCCTTCCGTCGTGCAAACAGGTACACAAACAAGTTGCATGACTAAATAAATAACCTTAGTCATTATAATTGTGAGGCACATGATAAAACATGAGCGGTCTTGCAATTGCATAGACATTACATAAGGCAGCGGAGAGTGTGAGTAAGTCAGAAGCCGGATCCTGCTTTCTTAAACAGGAAACTCTGTCATTGTACCTCGAAGGGAGAGGGATTTCCTTGAGAACCACCTATGAAGTCATACTGGGCCGTGCCGAACAAAGCACTCAAGAGGAACACTGTGTCCCCTCAAATTATGGAATAGGACAGCCACTCGTTTTACAAACAGAACAACTTGAAGTGTTTATTATGCAACTATGCCTTTACACAGATGATGAAAACATATGGAAGAAGGATTCTTTGTTTTACGACCTGAAATCGGAAAAAGTACCAAGCATTGCATTCTTTAATTTTTCCTGGCAGAGGTTAAGCATGTGGGAGAAGTCTGTCTTGTTCACCTGTTCACAGGGCAACAGGCGCACATATTTTCAGTGCTTTCCAGTGGGTGGCCGGAGTGCCAGAAGTGAACGGAGACTTGCTTTATCAGTCCTTTTTTTTTTGCTTCTTGCCCTCAGGGTCCGCTGATGACATTATCAGAAGGGCTCCACCTTCTAGTGAGAAGCTCCAGCCAGCAGACAGACTCATCGCTCCTGCGGTGTCTGGATATCTTGGGCTCAGCATGTTACCTACATTTACACACAAAGGCCTGATAATCAAGCACTCTACTCAGATACTCCCCCTCTGAGACTGTTGGCTCACCCTGATTCTTGGCTCCTGTTTCAGACAGTTGAATGTCTGGTGCTCCTGTGATACAGATGTGATGGTTTCCCGAGAAGAAATAGGTGCAATTCCAGATGGAAGTTTATATGCAGTTTTTATTTTCCATTCATTCCGTGGTCATTTCAGCAATTGCATTTCCCCTGTTAAAGCAACACCAAGTAACTTTTCCTCTTCGGTCGCCCTACTGGTTGGAAACAAATTGTCCATTACCGCTGTCGTAAATAATTTAGCCTACCGTCGCACGCGCGCTCGCTGTTTACCCAGCACCGGCTTTAGAATGAACGATGTCCACAGACAAGGTAGAGTATGTTACATGATTTCATGAAAGGATGATGTATTGCGACATCAGAAACGAAGAAAAACGAAATTAATGACTATTGTAGCACTTGACGTAATGCAGTCGATTTTGTAGTTCTTTTCCTACCCGAAACCCTAAGTTACATAGTGCCAGTAAAAGCGTACAGACCCCGTCAGGCCATGGCAGACGTGTCATTTAACTTATTTTAAGTCGATGTACCATCACAAGGGTCTTGGAAATATATTATGAAGGTTGAAAAACTACATAGTGTTACTTTAAGTGAACCAAACATGCATAACTCAGAAAGCATTTGCTTCAAGTAAAAACTAAAAACAACTCTCTTTTTAGGTTTTAGTTTTTTTTTATAATAAAGTAAAAACACCCTCTTTAAAACTAATAATTTAATTAAAATAATTAAAATTCCGCTGGTGAAACTGCAATGCTATAGTTAAACTACATGTACAATCTTGTCTTTATTCATCACTCATGCATTGTCATGGACTTCAATGGGCCATTCAGTTCTTTATTGTTGTGATGACTCTCTCATTCAATTGACTGAAATTTCACCAGTTAAGTGTTCAAATCATCAGTTAAGTGTTAAAAAGCTTGAAATCACAAGTTTTAATCCACATGATCCAAATTAACTGTCGGCCCTTACAGAGATGTTGTCAAATCAATCATTTTGAAGTTCATTCTCTCTGGCAAAATCGCATTAGCTGAATATACAAACTTTAAACAGCTCAGCCTTCTCTTTCAATTAATTTTATTGTTGTTATTTGTGGTTGGGAGTGATGGAAAGAAACTCCCTTAATTAAATGCTGCTGTGGTGGTGTGGGAAAAAACATTCAATTTCAATAATTAAACTCGCCGTGTTGTCGCACAGAGAGAACATATTGGCCACTAAAAAAGAACTTCTGTCAAACCAACACATTTTTAGATGACCATTAAATACATGCATTATTGTGCAGGCCGTATTTGACCCGGATGTTTTTCCAACTTAGATGCATTTATGTTTTTGATACGCCCTACCAATTCAAGAAGAGCAATACTGTGATCTCATCTGTGTATAATCAATGCTTAGTTGCAATAAAATAGATGGTGTTTCATTAGGTTTCCTGCTGGAGAGAGTTCAGTTCAAGCGTTATATTCGTGTCTTCTTGTCCTCGGCTTGGTGGAAAGGCTGGACCCATGAGGTCATGAGACTTCCTGTGTCCTATGAGGGGGTGGGTTTGACCCTACCCAACTGTCTAAAGCCTAAGATACCCGAAATAACAACAGATCTGATCTATTATGTTCTTGCAAGTAAGCATGACTTGTTCTTTTAAAGCAATAAATATGTGGATGAAACAGTTGAATGTCTAGATTGTTTGAAGTCCAACGTAACGGAAGAGGTTAAAATAGGGCAAGATAAGTTTGAGTTATCTTTCTTTATTAGTGGCGGTTGCAGGAGAACAGCGATTGACATTGGCACGTTATTATTTAAAAGAAAATCTTGGATTCGTGTCTCTTCCGTTGCTTGTTGACTTTCGCTCTTTTGGGACTCATTTTGAGGCCACGTTGTCTGTCTCCAAATCGACTCAACCATGTTGTATTCAGTAAACAGCCCTTGGCCAGAATGCCGGTTAAACACAGTGAGCCTATCACAGCCACAACAAACTTTGAATGATGGGTCCTTTGTTATTCGAATTTGCCCCCTATCGTGACACTCAACTGTCGTCTGGTGATGGGGGGGATTTTGTTTGACAGACAGTAATGCACAAAAACAAACCGTCATTTTAGTGTTTTTGCAGCTTTCTGGAGTATAGCTCGAATTGCTTGGTTTAATAAAAAAAAAAATTCTTTCTTGAAGTTCTTGAGAAGTTTGCAATCGAGAGAAAGACGACTTGTATTGACAGTCAAGCTGTAAAATTTAGATTACAGTTGAATGCATCCAAATGCGCAGCCAAATTGGAATTTCTAAAGAGAGCGTTTTGTGGCAATGGATGCTGTTGTGGTCAGCGGGGATTTCTGGTACAAATAAACACAGGAAGAAACGGCCATTTGGGAACATTTTGATTATACTCAAAGCCAACATGTATAATATAGACTTTATATAGTGCAACAAACCTCATCATTTCCTGCATGAACTTATTGACCAATTCTTCCCACTTGAGATTTGAAGTGAAACAACATAAACCTCTGTTGTTGGTTACTGCTTCATTGGTTCTTAGTTTTAAACATACAGTCTTGGACACAACAATGATTTGAAAAAAAATCCTGTCATCATTTGCTCATTTCCTTGTTGGTATTCACTGTTACTCACTGAAATGGACTATGCATTACAAAAACAGCACAGATTCCAATGGCACGCCATTGGTTCTCACATTTCTCAAGACCAAACGTAATTTTGGAGGTTTCCCTTTGAAAATAGTGTAAGTAAATGATGACAGGATTTTTATTTTTGGGTGAACTATTGCTTCAACACCTTCCCCCATTCTTTCTCTTTCTCCTCTTTTCTGCCTTGTTCTCTATCTAACACATTCTCTGATAATCCCCGGAAGTCACTAGAGATAATGCGTCATTCCTTTCCCATAAATATACAATTGCCACCCTCTCCATTGACAAAATGGTTTCCCATTCTCCAGTATTTTTCCACCACATTGTCATTTGGGATTTACATGCTTGTTGACGCTATGCAGTCCAGCAACCCCACAGCTCCACACATCTGAGGGCTGATATGAAGGGCTGTTTTTTGTATTTAGGCATTAGTCTGGGATTCAGTCCTATGGAGGGAAATTTCGCTTTCCCACATTCAAAGCTTTAAAGAAGTGGGAATGGTTGTGACTCACGAGAAAGCTCTCTTTAAGAAGCCTATAAACCCCTCTGAAAAATCATGCCTGCCCTTGAAGTTGCAGTTTATGAAATTATGGTGTTTCTCTAGCTGTATTAAGTATACATTTGTTCCAGTTTGATGCTGTCACTGTACTGTATTTGTGTCATATAAATAGTATACTGTTTTATAAGAACATTACAGTCTGTTTGGAAAAGAAGTAACATTTTGTCTGGGTTATGGTTCGAATATGCCTTTGTTACCCACACAAACTTTTTCTTAAAGTCTGTTAATCTTGACATTTAGACATTGTTTGTTAAAATAATTAAAATGTTGTTGTGATTGAAATATCCATCTTCATTTATATTGTCATATGAAAAAACAGCCAGGGGTGTCCTTTAACCTTTAACCCGTGGAAAATTATCAACCCGCGGCTGCGACAACAAATTAAAGTTAGCACAATTATAGTAGCCCAACTTGGCAACACTGGTTGATGGTTCATTTTGAAAAATGACTCGCTTTTCAATCAGGGAGTCAGTTTTGAACAGTAATGGCTTTGAACGATTAACTAAGTGAGTCTGATTCAAAACGTTAAATTGCGAGCAAGAAATGCCGGGTTCCAGGCAACATGTAACCCGTGTTTTTCCAACCTTATACCCGTGAAAGTGCACTGGAACGGCAGTCAAACCCGTGACTTCCCACCCGTGAATTCGTACTAGATCGATGTACTCCCAGTTACGAGTTGAAAAAACACGGGTTACAGGTTGCCTGGAACGCGGCATAAGCATGCAAATGCGTAAGACCGGAAACGCAAGCTCATGCGAAAACTTTTGCATTTTGCTGCATTCCAAAGTTTGGTGAAATCTGACCTGCGAATTCGCATCACGACCAGTAGAACATTGGCTAGAAGACTCTTGGCTAAATTAAAAGAATGCATATTTTATAATTATATATTATATTTTAATTGAATATTAATATTTTAATATGTTAAATTAAAAAACAAACGCTGAAGTCATATCATTCACGACTGTTGCAGTGTCCGAAGAAATTTTGCTCAAATTCTAGTATGACCACGACTTTAGCCCAATGTACTGTATACTTCGGTTTTTACGCGTACTCGAGGGTCCACCAGCATAGTACGCATGTATTGTACGTTCACCGCCACATTTTTGTAACCATCGCACATGGGCATTGAATTTGTTTTGCACTAATCAGTTGTTCCAAATAGGTGGCAACACTGGTCCGGCCTTGTGTCAAAGTAGAAAACGAAACTAAAGAGACGCAGCAACAACAACAACAACAACAACAAAATACTGGTGTAGTGAGACCCATTGACAAGCACTGTGTGTGTGTGTGTGTGGGGGGGGTGGTGTGGTGGGGGGGGATGAGATAGCTGCAACTTTAGTGTTTACATTTTTTCAGTCATAACTTCTGGAGAATAACAGTGCAGACACTGGACAAATATGAAACTTTCTAGAGCGCATGTGTGGAGTATACTTTGAAAGGCTATGATAAAAATTAAGTATGCTTTAGGATGCAGGCTTGTCAACTAGATTTTAAATTTGTGTCGGATATTTATATATATTTTTTGTCATGTTTGTGACACTTGTTGTCGTCTGTAATCTCTGAATTTCTCTTTATGTTTATGGAATAAAAGCAGACACAAACTATGAGAAAAATCCAAATTTTTTTTTTTTTTAGATATTAATGCCATCCACCCCCACAGAAGTGCTTGAAAGTTCACATGTTCACACATGGTCCTTCTTGTTTTTTGAGCAATTTCCTCATAATCAGATCCAGACGCCATTATTTGGCACTTGAGGCTGTTTCAGCTCCAATGACCAAGAATATCTCTAAAAAAATAGTTAATTCGAGAAGACAACTAGTGGGGTCTGATGTAGTAGAGAGATCAGATATAAACATTCTTGAGAGGACACATTATGATCTAGAGTTTATTTGCTCAGAGAAACGAGAAATGAATCACAACAAAGATCCAAAAAGACGTAGAAAACGCTCAGCTTTAAGCAGTGTGAATATAAATTCACACAACATTAGGGGCCATAGATGAAGTTGAAATACAATGTTTAGACTATTCTCATCCAAATATCCTGTTTTGTTTTAAAAAGATGGCAGCTCAAAGATAAAAACCTCTTCAAAGTGGTTATAAAGATTCTTGAGTGGAGCAGAAATGGGGCGGTTGGTAAGTTGTGGTTGGTTCAGAACCCTCAGTGGCAACTGACTGCATGAATCAGTCAATATTAACAACTATAAACATTACATCCATTATCTAACATAATCACATCACTAGAAACTAACAATGTCCAGAGGCTAGGAATGCTAAGTGGTTAAAGAATGGACTTGTGCAGATCCTCAATTTAATCGCTTCTTTCACTTGTTTTGAAGTGTAGATGGTTATTAAAGAGGCATTTGGGTAGTATTACAAGATGAGCTTTAAGCAATTACACAAGAGACTCTCATTATTTGCTCTAAACCCCTTTTTAAAGCATTGAAGGGCGGTTTGCACGGTTCAATCAAGTTACATTTATTGGACTTCATGAAAGAAAGGTTGCAGACAGTGGCTTGATATTCCTAAACATAAACGCAGATTAAAAACACTTCTTTCCAATGCACGCTGATGGATCTTAAATAGGCTATAACATTTTAGAGCTAAGCCTTAAAAATATTTTCAAAACTAAGCAGTAAAATCCCCCAGTAATGCAAAAGTACAGACTTTTCTTGAAAAACAGTTGCTGTTCCAAATGAAAGTTTGGGAGGTCCATGTTCAAGCTTTCCCACCCTAAACTGCTTACCTCACCCTCCATTACCCAGTTCTACATTTAATTTTGGGTGGAAGAGTGGATTTATACATAGCTTGTGCCCGCTGATCTGTACGTCAAGCCTTTACCCTGTCATAGATTATGAACATATGAACTCTGTGAAAGAAACCTCATGATCGCCCATATGGACTATGGACCCGGGCTCTATCCGGTCACAACAGAACTGCAGCAAAAAGAAGTTAATTCCTCTTCCTTTGGTGGCATTGTTGTTATTGGCTGACTCAAGTGTGCCTCTGGAAATCATTAAAGCTTGTAGTCTCAGTGAACTGTTCATTAACAAAGAAAAAAATAACTCGGCTGGTTTACTATTTGGCAAATCTCTGTGGCGAGGATAATGTGGGGAATTTTGTAAAATACACAAAAGTTGTAGGCCTCCTCTCTCTAAACTCCTTTTCGGGACTTCTTTGGCTTTAAAACTGGAATATTGCCCTACACTTGTGAGATCCAGCTTGGCTGTCTAAATCTCAAAAAAGTTTTTTCATATGTAAAAGTGATACACAGGCCACTCACAATGCCTACTTTTTAAGACAAGCCCAAATCTTAATTTGTGCTAAATCCAGAGATATGCTGATTGCGGGATTTATTGTGGTGACATTGCTTAACTTAAAATAGTGTTTATCCTTTGATCATTATAGGAAGGAAACTTTAAATGTGGTCTCCCAGCTAACAAAAACATTGCTAACATTCCCATTATGTTATGAACATCATAATTGCCGTTTTTAAAAGTTAAAAAAAAAATCTTGGTTGCATAAATGTTAAGGAAGCATTATATTTTATAATTTAGAAGACATTATGGGATTGTTTTTGACTTTTGAACAAGCAGTAACATTTTAAAAAAAACGTGTCCGGAAAAAACGTATATAAAAAAACAATGTCTAAATAACGTTTTTGGGCTAACGTTTTGAGAACATTTTTAAAGATAACTTTGAACAACCGCTCCATGACCTTTACTGGAAGAACATTTGTTTATAAGAGAATCTTGCCAGAACGTTAGCTAAACTAATGAGAATGTTCCCTGTTAGATGGGCTATAGCCGGTGTGGGCTAACACATGCTAGCAGCTTAGCATACTTTGCCAAATAAAAAATAATACATAGCCTGAAAAATACTGACCAAAATTAATTACATGCTAAATTAACATGCTTGATTCATAACATATGTGTTACTTACAGTTTCATTGTAACCACAAAGACGAAAAGAATATAAAGATATTATTTCATAGTTCATTAGGAGCAGATGTGCTTTTCTGTGTGACTGCTGTGGGAGTGTTTACATTTGTACAGAGGCGGAATAGGAAATACTAGCTGGCAGACAGGACTGGAATGCTGAAGTCATTCACATAATGTCTTTATGTCAAACATGCTTTAAGATGAAATATAAACAAATTTCATTAGCTGAGAGGCTAACATTTCCTTTGAATAAATTCCATTAGTAGAACAACAGACCGGGGCTAGTTGTCACGCATGCAAATTGGGGTATATCTCTTTCATTTTAAGCCTTTGAGTCAAAAGTCCAATTACACAAATGTATGTTTTTTAGAAGTTGTTTGATATGTATTTTTGTAAATGTCAGCTTGGGGTGAGTTATCACACATTCCTAAATTATAGTATTGATAGTTTGTTAGCTTTTATATTTTGTGCTATACATTCATTGTTTTGTGCTGAAAATTGTGCAGAAAAAATAATTGAAATAAAATTAAAAATAAATTTCCTGGACGGTAGTTTTGTAGCCAAGATTTTGAGTTATGCCTACTTAAATTTAGTTTAAATTAAACCATCAAAATGTCTCTGAATGTTGTCTTGGTGTTAGACTTCCTCTGGCCCATGCCATGTTTATCATTTCTTTTAAAAACATTTTTTTAATGTTTTAATGTTTAGGCCTCTGCTTAGATGCACATGTGCATGGTGATGACGGGGGTCCTTATACAAAAATGTGAACACAAGACTTTGGTCTTTCTTTCTATTCTTCCTCCAAACTTCTCCGTCTCTAAATAGATTACCTATTTTTCCTATGAGCCACATCACTCAAACCCACTAAATCTTCATATCAGTGGTTCTCAACTGGTGGGTCACATGTCTGTTCTCATGGGTTTGCAGACAGCAGGGTAAAAACATCAACAAAACAAAAAAACAATTAACTATAAGCATGCATATTGTGCATTAAAATTAACAAGCATTAAAACAGAGGAGAAAATAATAATAATCCAGATCTTTTGTTATTGATCTCGAATGTCATGCATCCAGTCAAACTCTACAGTATGTTTATGTAAACTGATCTGTCAAACAAGAGCAGGTCACCTGACGTCGATCTTCATCGTAAGGTTTGACCAGAGACATTTTTGTTTTGGGTTGCCACTTGATGTCCATTGTAACATCTGAGTCCTGAAGCAAAACCAGTTAGATCTAGATCATCCTTACTCTCAAATTGTTCTTCACAGCTAACCACTATGACAAAGATAAACCTTAAATAAGCAATAATAATAATGGGCACATTGACACAAAAAATACTAGTTAGTCCATTCTGGGCAATACAGTATATGCCTCGCCATAGTATGTAAGCAAATGTAAATTTTCCTTTCCCAAAATGTATTTGTCCTTGGGGATTTAAATGGCAGTCAGACATGTTTAAAGTGAGCAGACAGAAGTGGCCCTGTAGGATTTCCTGAGGAAACAGAGAGAAATGGGGTCACTGAGTTTGTTGTTTTTCATTTTTGTGGACTGGCATCTGTTGACCGAATCTGTCAATTTCCGAAAAAAAATAGGCACTCTTTACCTGAAACTTAACTTTCACTGTATGGTGTCTTTTCCAGCTTGTTTCTCAGATGGAAGTTTGTCTGTTGTCCTACTTTTTTTATAAGATATAAGTTTGTCTGTAAAAGTTTTTACGAATACTTGTTGCAGTGACCAATGATTTTCAAGTGGAAACACAATTCTCAGGTGTAACAGGTGTTAGATGTGAAATCTATCACATATGTGAAATTTAGGTGTTATGAGAGTGTAATTCTAACTTTTAGTTCACGCTGACTGACAAACCATCCGTGACCCAACACATATGGCGTAATCTAAACATCCAGTTCATCCTCATTTCGTTAAAGAACATACATTTTGCAAAAGCCAGGCTACACCAATTTTTGCCTATGGTGATTGTTTAGATTTGCACAGTGTTCCTCTTCATATTTTGGTAAACCATATGCTAATAGCTGCTATAAGTGATCAAGAACTTTTAATACTCTCATGGTTTTTAAGTTTTTTTTTTTTTCTTTTATAATGACCAACTAACCATACATTATTCTGCTTATATATAGCTACTTATAAGATAAATTAAAGGTGGGGTATGTGATTTGCAAAACAGCCGGCAGATTTTGAAAATACACAACTCAAAAGGTCCTACCTTCTTTCCCTGACTCCACCCACTCCACCCATTCAAAGAGGGGCATGGGGAGGGGGTACGACCGTTTGATTGACGCACTGACTGTCCAATGATTCTAGACGGTCTTGAAAATGATTGGCTGGAGTTTTTCGAGTCCTGCCCGTTCCACAGATGATTCAATTTTTAAAGGGTACCTATCATGGAATTTTGAAAATTACCTTTCATGTAGTGTGTAACATAGATCTAAGTGAACAAAAAAATCCTGCAAAGTTTTAAATATGAAAGTTCACCGTATACAAAGTTATTGTCTCTCAAAAGTAAGAGTCGACTCTGAGTCGCTGATATGAATCGATAGACAAACGATGCATTTTCTCTAACTTTCGTACGTCACTTGTACAAATTATTTGAATTCGGCGCGCCCACTCAGTGCGTGCGCCGAGCAGACAGAGAAGAGAGAAACCTGACAACAACATGTCGACGAGATGCTGTTCTGAAGTGCGAATCAAAAGCAAACTTTTTTTTTTCACTGCCCAGGGACAAGCATGTGAAGACTCAGTGGCTAGAGTTTATATTTAGCTACAACTATACCACACAAGTATAGCCACCTTGAGCTGTGTTCGCGTTATTTTAATGACGATCGCTTCACAAACACAAATTCTTTCAAGTGTGGATTCGCGAGTCGGCTGATATAGGAAGGTTCAATACCAAGTTTATTTGGATCAGCTTCCTCCTCCGAATCACAACCTGTAAGTACTATTAATAATTGTTGCTTTTATGTGTGTGTGTGTGTGGTGTGTGTGTGTGTGTGTGTGTGTGTGTGTGTGTGTGTGTGTGTGTGTGTGTGTGTGTGTGGTGCGTGCGTGCGTGCGTGCGTGCGTGCGTGCGTGTGTGTGTGTGTGTGTGCGTGCGTGCGTGTGTGAGAGAGTGAGAGTTGCTCAGCAGCTTCTAGGTCTCCAATGTCATTTTTTTTGTTTTTTGAAATATGTGAAATTATGTGAAGCGTATTGTAGTACTGCAGTGCTTTATCAATATGTTTAAGCTTTGGGCTAACGCAAAATATAACTGACTGCGTCATCTGACCAATCACCGCCGATTAGCGTCACGCAAAGGAGGGGTTTGGACAAATGAGTCGTCAAACAAATCATTAGGGAGTCGGTGAGCAAATCAGGTAAAAATAAATGCATATTATAAGACAACAAAAGTGTTTTTTGTCATTGCATGCATGTAAAACTGTTGTTGGGGACTCCCAGAACATTATTAGGAACATTTTAAATGCCATAATAGGTACCCTTTAAATTTTCATTTCAGTGCTTCTAACTCAGTGGCTGTAAGTGGGTTAGGAATAGGATTTCAAGTGATTTTGAAAAAATGGTCAAAAAAAAAATCACATACCCCACCTTTAATAAATGGACATGATTTGATTTTACATTATTGTATTTTGTTAAGAACAAGACCACATATTGATTAGAGAGACATGAAACAAGCATGGCTATATATCTAATCAATGAACATATTAAATGTAAAAATATCGACTAGTGATTGACCAGTCAGATTTTATTATGAACAGATGTGAATGATTTAAATAGACTGCATTATGAGCTATCAATTATCCCCGAGAGCACAAACTTTGGGCAAAACAGCCACCCCCTCAGATTTTCTGAGAAATAATGACAAAAATAAATGCACTGTTGTTTAACAACTTCTGCAAAAGCAACACAAGTGCTATATAGGTGTCACAGTGCATTAGCTTTATATGCTAAATGCGCTTGTGTTCTACTAAATGCAACCTGTTACTTAGCACAGTTCTCACATTTGTGTGTGTGACGCTATGCTGCGAGTACTTGAACCTTTTGCATTTTAAAACTGTGGTTTTCAGGGTGGAGTAGCTGTGACTTTCAGCACCCTTTCTGTGGCTAACTATTTTAGTTACGATTCTCAGGGACAATGTTATCTATAGCAACACTGGCATGATAAGAAAAGCAAAAGCATTGTTTTGTGTTTTAATATAACATAAAATAATACCACTAAGATGTCGAAAACTACTCCTTAATACTGGACAGTATTAAAAAATGTGCTAATCAGCATTTGGGAAACAGGGGGTCAGATGCTATCAGTCTCTGAGCTGATAGCGCTAACAGTGAGGATCTCCATACACCACTGTTATCGAGTCTGTTATCAAGAACATCCTGTTATTTCTCAGATTTTTTGTATTTCCTTTTTTATCTGTGGCTGATTGTGTTTTGACCTCTTGTTTAGACTCCTGCGCATACAAGGCTATTTCCTCAAAACTTATTAGATGCTGTCCCATAGATGCTGGATTTCTACTGTAAGCAGTCAGTTTTGCATGGGTATTGTATAATTGTGGTGTTTGCTAAGACCAAAAGATTTTAGGCATATCAAATCACGGAAATCACGTAGTACAATAGAGCAACATCCTAACAACAACCCAAAACACTATAGCATACAGCAGCAGGCTAAAAAACCCTCAGAACACCTACCTCATAGCAACACTATACAACCAACCAAAACAAATATTATCAACTGCATTATAACATGCTACAAATCACTTAGAACACCTTAGCAGCTGCATAGCAACACCCTAACAACCACCCGAAACACTATATCAACTGCATAAGAACATGCTAAAAATCACTTAGAACACCTTAGCAGCTGCATAGCAACACCCTAACAACCACCCGAAACACTATATCAACTGCATAAGAACATGCTAAAAATCACTTAGAACACCTTAGCAGCTGCATAGCAACACCCTAACAACCACCCAAAACACAATATCAAGTGCACAGCGACACGCTAGAAATCACTTAGAACCCCTTAGCAGCTGCATAGCAACACCCTAACAACCAACCAAAACATTATATCAACTGCATTATAACATGCTACAAATCACTTAGAACACCTTAGCAGCTGCATAGCAACACCCTAACAACCACCCTAAACACTATATCAACTGCATAAGAAAATGCTAAAAATCACTTAGAACACCTTAGCAGGTAACTGCACCGCAACACGCTAAAAATCACTGAGAACTCCATAGTAACCTAAAAACCTATCTTAATTGGAAAGAAACACACTAGAAATAATTTAACACTCTAGCATCATGATGTTGGCAAATTTTCTTCAGTTCATGTAAAATGTTCCTCACATTTTGGCATCAGGTGTTTTTCAAAAATCTGAAGCATGCCACTAGATTAAGATAAGCGTAACCACAAACCAACCTTTTCTCACAGTACTGAGATAAAATATCAAATGAAAAAGATTTGTGTATGGTTGAAACAGCTTTGGAAACAGTCATGAATAAGCCCATATTTAGTGTAGGCAATCTCTGAGTATAATAGAACAGATTTGCATTCTGTGTATAATGTTTCACAGCCCCATTTGTCACACCGCTTGAAGTGCTTGTAAATGCGCACGCTCTTTAATGTGTCCACACGTAGAGTTATTTATAAAAAAAACAAATGCATTGTGTAACTTCAGATGTGTTAGAGAAAGGCGTCAACGCTTTTCACTATATACTAAACACTAAATGTCGAAATTAGTGAGAACCACACATCAGATCATTTCCTCTCAGCGTTATTCTAGCATTAACCTCTACGTAGCCAGTAATTAAGTAGACCCCAGGATCCACCAGAGATTCATCTCTGTCTTTAATGGGGCAATTTCCTAAATCTCTCCACCCTTTCCATCCTTCTCACCCCTCTTTTGTTCTCCTCCCTTTTCTCGGCCTCTTGCTCTCTCCTCCTTTTTCTTGGCCTTGCGTCTGTTCTGTTGGTTTTGGGGGTTGGAGAATGAGGCCTGTCATTACATGATGTCAAACGGTCTCTAAGAAACCAATCCCTGCTGTGTCCTTTAAATTCGAGACGACTCTGAAACATATGGAAGCCTGGATGAGCGACAGGAAGCTCTTTTGAAAATAACCATAGAAATATTGCTTTGATGTCTGGGTCGTTTTTGTATCGCAGGAAACATTTACTTACCAATGAGACTTATTCTGTTACACAAAAAAAAAAAACAGATGCTCTACATCACATACATTCCTGTACTTGCCTTGTTTGTTTCCAGAACCACAATCTGAAGGAGATCTTGACTGGCTCAAGAAGAGAGACTGTTTCTACTGTGCCATTTCTTTTTTTCTGCTTTTCAAATGTTTTACTACAGATTTTGGAAAATTATCATCAGCATTGCAATGTTTTTCCCCTTTATGAAGCTCTTTTCCATACAATGACAGATTTTAGTGACCGAGAAATGGCGCCGTAAAAGTGGTCCATGCACTATTCCAAGTCCTCTAAAGTCATAAGACAGTTTTTTATTTTTTTGTAAAGTAAGAATAAACTTTAATGCTGAATGCCGAAATTTCTCCATTAATAGCACCACCAAATTGAAGTGCAAAAATAATGTCTGTTCTCTTACGAGAGTATCTCTCGTACTGCGTAATATCTTACGCTATGGGGAATACTCTTTTCCTCGAGATATTGAAGCCAAAAATTATCCTTAATTTTAAATATGCAAAACGCTTTTGCAGCAGCAAGCAGACAAGGGCGAGACAGCTCGCGCGCCCATTGGCTGCCTTGCTGGAAAAGCTGCAGCCTATCGAGTGAGGCACTGCGTGACGTAATGACGAATGGGGGCGCTTCGCGCCCATTTCGTCATGTCCCGCCAGTAAAGGCGTGGTCTCGCCCTATAATACCCTCGATAGCTGTATTTCCTCTGATTTTTCTACTCTTCACGCGAAGCTCACGCATCGCTGGATCCAGAGTGAGAAGCCGCGCCGTTGACTTGTAGCCTTATCAGCGGGACGTGCCATCTTCTGAAGTCGCTGGCCCAGCCGCCTTCAACCGCCGTACCTGCTGCGCTTTCCGGCGTACTATATCCTTTACTCTGCTAAGTGTGTGTGTTTGTTTACGTGACGCAACACCCATTTCTACTGTTCTAAAAGAGCTGCGTCTTTTTAAAGATGCCTTCCTGTGGTTCTTGCCGAGCCCCACTCAGCGACGAGGACCGCCACGTCATCTGCGTGTCCTGCCTGGGTGAGGATCACGCGGCCACCGCGCTCGCTGACGGCGGATGCCATCATTGTGAACGCTTGCCTATGGTGACTCTGCGGACTCGCCTAGCTTCGTTCTCCGAGCCCGCCGTGATGCCGCGCCGCAAGAAGCGCCGCGCCCAGCGCGCGCCCGAGCTATTTCCAGCCCGCCAAAGCTCGCCGGTTCGCCCGCCAGCTTCGCCGGCTTCGCTCGAGTCGCTCCCAGACGGACAGCGGCCGCCGTCTGCCGCCGCGTCCGCACTTGAGCTCGACGAACTTACCGGAGACGGCATTGAAACTGAGCCGATGCGTCCGCTCTCTCAAGCCGTGGATTACATCGGCCTCGACTGAAAGGCGCTCGCGCAACTAACGCGCAATAGGCTGGACGGACGCTTTCTCGGGAAAGACGAAGCTCCGTCACAGTCGAGACCCGCGCCTTTCACCCCCTGAATGGTGAGATACATTTGTGGCTAACGCTATCCGAGATGACGGAAGCTGAGCGCTCCGTGTTCCTCGACGTTCTCGCTCTGCTGGACGCCGCCCCCCTCAGCGCGGGCCCCGGCCGAGGATTGAGATAAAGCCCGAGGTCTCAAGGCCTTCCTAGTCTCTCTAGGAAAGCGACGGTGTTCAGTTCCCGCTGCGGCCGGATTTCCACCAAAACTTCTCGCTCGTTTAGTTCCAAGCAATGTGACTGTTCCAGTGTATTTCGCAGTGAGCAAGCTGGTTCCACAGCCCGCTTGCCTGCGCACAAAGGCCGTCGTTTCGGCTAACTAGCAGCGCCGCCAGGCCCGAGATCAAACACCGCGCTCTCGCTCTGCTGGACGCCGCCCCCCTCAGCGCGGGCCCCGGCCGAGGATTGAGGTAAAGCCCGAGGTCTCAAGGCCTTCCTAGTCTCTCTAGGAAAGTGACGGTGTTCAGATCCCGCTGCGGCCGGATTTCCACCAAAACTTCTCGCTCGTTCAGTTCCATGCGTTGTGACTGTCCCAGTGTATTTCGCAGTGAAGCAGCCGGTGTCTCAGCCCGCTTGCCTGCGCACAAAAGCCGTTTCTATGGCTACCCAGATAAATCCAATAAAGAGTGCGTTTTCTGGTGTTCTGGCCACGGCCGATGGTGTTACGAGTGTTGTAAGAATGCCCACGTCCCAGTGCCCATTCCCACACCCAGACACAGCCCGCCACGGTGCAGGGCTAGCACAAATAAAACCAACTCATGTTGGTTGTGCAGAAAATGTAGTGAACGCGCCCATACAATGCCCGCTTACACTACACGATGCGTGTCCCTTGGTTTCTGTAAAAACGAAACTAACACACATTTAGTCGGCGCGAGCCGACAGTGTTCTCAGTGCAGTAAATGTGCCCGCTGTTCCGCATTTCCTCACTGACACGCCGAATCCCACGGGATTCACCCCCGCTCGCTTTCTATGCACAACCCGTCACATAGAAGCTGAGCGCGGCCAGGCTGCCCGCTGTGATTAGCGCGCACCTCGCACGCTGTGAACACAGCGTTGATTCAGTCGGCGCGAGCCGAGTGTTCTCCGTGCAGAAAATGTGCCCGCTGTCTCGCGCCCGCATTTCTCACAGACACTCCGAATCTCACGGGATTCGCCCCCGCTCGTCTTCTCTGCACAACCCGTCACAGAGAGGCTGAGCGCGGCCAGGCTGCCGGCTGTGATCAGCGCGCGCCTCGCACGCTGTAAACACAGCAGTGATTTAGTCGCGTGAGCTGACAGTATTCTCAGTGTAGTAAATGTGCCGCATTTAGTAAATGTGCCCACATTCCCTCACACGCGCCGAATCCCACAGGATTCGCCCCGCTCGCTTTCTCTGCGCGTCCCGCCATAGAGAAGCTGAGCGCGGCCAGGCTGCCCGCTGTGATCAGCGCGCCCCCCGCCTCGAACGCTGTAAACACGGTGCTGTGTTCCCAGTACACAGGGGCTCTCGAGCCGCCGTCCTGCCGCGGCCAGAGCCCAGATTTCATTCTACCCCTAGCTATTCACGCAGATGCGTGGTCAAGGCTTCCCGGGGTATCAGAATGGGTGTTGAACACTATAACGAGAGGCTGTTCGCTACAGTTCGCTCGACGCCCCCGCCGTTATACGGCGCGAGTCGAAACTACGGTGTATAGCGAAGTGTTTCATCTACTTTGAGCGAGATAGCGAAACTACTGAGAAAAGGGGCTATAGAACCTCTATCTCAGGGCGAAGGGGGCTTATACAGCAGATATTTTCTGGTACCGAAAAAAGATGGTGGGCTCAGACCCATTCTAGATCTGCGACTGCTGAACAGAACGCTCGGGAAGCGCCAGTTCAGAATGCTTACGACCAGGAAAATCCTCGCGCAAGTGCGCCAAGGAGACTGGTTCATGTCAATAGATCTGAAAGACGCCTATTTTCAAATACAAATAGCGTCCCATCACAGGCGATTCTTGAGATTCGCCTTCGAGGGCCAGGCATATCAATACACAGTCCTGCCGTTCGGCCTGTCCATAGCACCCCGTACGTTCACGTAGTGCATGGGCGCGGCCCTCGCCCCCCTGAGACTTCGGGGCATGCGAGTTTTGAACTACTTGGACGATTGGCTGATTCTAGCTCGTTCACGAACGGAGCTCATAGAACACAGGGCCGCATTACTCGAGCACCTCGAGGAGCTGGGCCTTACAGTCAATTGGGCGAAAAGCTCACTGCTCCCCAGTCGGAGAATTTCCTTTCTGGGAACAGTGTTAGACTCGCTATCCATGACAGCACGCCTGTCACCGGAGCGCGGATTGAATATTCAGCACGTCGCGAGATCCTTCCGCCACGGCTCTATAGTCCCGCTCAGAAGGTTTCAGAAAATGCTGGGTCTGATGGCCTCAGCAGCCTCCGTACTCCAGTTGGGCCTGCTCCGCATGCGCCCACTGCAGCTATGGCTAAAAGCACGAGTTCCCCCAGGGCGTGGACCGCGGGTCTATTTCGCCTCAGGGTCGACCTTCAGTGCGTTTCAGCTCTGAAACCGTGGAAAGTGACCGACTGGTATCAGTCAGGTGTGAGTCTGGGGATCGCCTCGGGTGTGAAGGTGGTGTCTACGGACGCCTCCACATCGGGGCGGGGAGCGCTGCTCGAGGGCAGACCGCTAGCTGGCCTATGGTCAGTACGGGAGAAGCTCCTTCACATAAACTGCTTGGAATTAATAGCAGTCGACAAAGCGCTAAGGCGCTTCTGTCGCCAGATAATAGGCCACCACGTATTGGTCCGGTCGGACAACATGTCAGTGGTGGCGTACATAAATCGCCAGGGCGGCGTCAGGTCCCGAAACCTTTACAGGCTGACGGAACGCCTCCTGGTCTGGGCTCAGCACAACCTGCTCTCGCTGAGAGCGGCGCATGTGCCTGGTCACCTAAATGTGGGGCCAGACAGGCTGTCCAGAAACAACGTCCCAGCAGGAGAATGGTCTCTGCACCCGCAGACGATCCAGCTGCTGTGGGAAACGTTTGGCAAAGCGCAGGTGGACCTGTTCGCGTCCCAAGAAAACGCTCACTGCCCGAGATTCTTCTCGAAAAGCCGGGACGCGCTGGCCCATGTTTGGCCCCGCCGCCCCCCCTATATGCTTTTCCCCCTGTCTCACTCCTGCCTCAGGTGTTGGAGCGAATCAGGAGGGAGGGATGCCCAGTGCTACTCATAGCTCCGCTCTGGACAAACCAGTCGTGGTTCCCTGTCCTGATGCAGCTGACCAGCGCTGCCCCATGGCCTTTACCGTTGAGGAGAGACCTCCTCTCTCAGGCGGGAGGCTCGATTTGGCATCCTCGCCCGGATTTGTGGTCCCTGCACGCATGGGCCATCAACGGGTACCCGCTGACCTCCCAGAGGGAGTGTTAAACACGATCGCGTAGGCTAGAGCCCCGTCTACCAGACGGCTCTACACCTCGAAGTGGTCTGTGTTCTCTGCTTGGTGTCAAGCGTAGAGCTTTTCACCTGTAGACTGCGGGGTTACGGAAGTGCTTTCCTTCCTTCAGGAGCTACTGGATAAGGGCAGGACCCCTTCCACGCTCAAAGTATACGTGGCGGCCATAGCAACGTTTGTAAAACCGGTGTCTGGCCAGTCACTAGGAAAGAACGACTTAGTCGTGCGTTTCCTTAGAGGAGCTCGGAGGCTAAACCCTCCCAGGCCCCTTCAGTTCCGACATGGGACCTTTCCACGGTCTTGGAGGCCATGAAAGGTGCCCCATTCGAGCCAATCCAGTCGTCAGACATCAAACACTTGTCTTTCAAGACAGCGTTTCTTATGGCTCTCGCTTTAGTGAAGCGCGTAGGGGACTTGCAAGCGCTCTCAGTGAGCGCGTCATGCATGGAGTTTGGACCTAATGACTCAAAGGTCATACTCAAACCGAAGCACGGCTACGTGCCAAAATCCCTCAACACACCGTTCAGGGCACAGGTGATTTCCCTGTCTGCCCTTCCGGTTCTCAATGAGGAGAAGGACGCGAGTCTCCTTTGCCCTGTCAGGGCACTAAGGGCTTATGTGTCCCGCTCGTCTGGTTTCAGACAGACTGAGCAGCTTTTCGTTTCGTTTGGCGGCCGTGCTAAGGGACTTGCCGCTTCGAAACAGAGCCTATCCAGATGGATAGTCGGTGCCATAGCGCTGGCTTACACTTCTAAGGGCCTACAGTGCCCTTTGGGTGTTAGAGCGCACTCCACAAGAGGCATGGCCTCCTCGTGGGCATGGTCTAGCGGGGTTACCCTGCAAGATATTTGTATGGCCGCGGGCTGGGCCTCGCCGTCTACATTTATAAAATACTATAGCCTGGAGGTTCCCGCCTTGCAAGCTAAGCTTTTGGCGTTATAAAGTTCAGTGCTATCTGCCCGCTGTGCGGCTCAGATACTGAGTTTGACCTGCGTATTGCTCACTGACCGGTACAGCAGCTCATTAAATTGTCGACACACTTGTGGCCACCCGGTTCAGGCTGAATGTTCACCCTGACGGTATGGTCTATTTGTCACATGATCAGCTCCTTGTCTGCTTGCTGCTGCAAAAGCGTTTTGCATATTTAAAATTAAGGATAATTTTTGGCTTCAATATCTCGAGGAAAAGAGTATTCCCCATAGCGTAAGATATTACGCAGTACTCGTTCCCTCTCTAGAGAGAACCGAGGTTACGTTAGTAACCGAGTACGTTTTCAAACAGGTTTCCCCAAACACTCCCATCGTCTGCCATTAGATGTTTTGATTTTTCAGTTAGCAATTTCATTGTTATTTACAGTTTATTTACAGTTGTCTCTGCATGTTAAGGAGGTAAATGTCATTTTAAAATATTTTAACTTTGAAAACAATACACAAGCTATCAATATTCACATTTCTACGTGCGCATGTAAGAACTAATTTTAATTGTAGTTAAATATCAAATCATGCAATATTTGAATATGTTAGGGAATTATTTATCATAAAAAGTTAATAAATGACATGACAATTTGGTCTGTTCATTCGCTGTTAGAGACATACAATACGTTTGATGTTGTTGTTTTTTTACCTTGACAGCAAATATCCCCATTCACTTTCATTGTATGCAAAATCTTTAACGTCTCACTTCAAAGCTTTGTGAATTTCACTGCCAACTTCCTCATCCTTTTGTTTAGTAGAAGTAACGTTGTAAATATCGAATAAGCCTGAACTTTCAAAGGCATTTGTTTGTTTCCACGGATCCTGAGATACTCTTATCTAAATTGCTCCGTATCCTCAATTGACTTAGCAAGAATCCAGAATGCATTGTGCTGTAGAAAAGATGAGTTTGCAGACTGATAAAATTCTTGTTTTGGATATGAGCTGTGTGACCGTACTGCCACAGGATACTGGGGGGTCACATGGATTGTTCTTGACTCGGGTTTACTTCCTTTGATCCGAGGTGAAAGGCAGCTGTTGTATCTTTAATCACGTATTGCAGCTGTTTGAATTCAACCTGGCTTTCTGTGGTTGCAGTGAGTTTTTTTTAAACAAACAATCAAAAACAAAAACAGCCAACAATCATTACATGTTACTTAAATTTAGAGGAAGCAAATATTGATGTATAGTGTAAATAATAATGTAATGTAATGAAAAATCCTACAGTCTGAAGGAAACATCTTAATGTTGTTAATCCAGGAATTGTCTATAATCTAGGTCATATAATTATGTTGCTTTATGCTCTAAAATCTTGTCTGGACAGCTCTCCTGTCAGCAATCGTGGACACGGCTATCATTAATAATCTCAGGCATGTCACAACATAGAGAGATATCCATAGCTGGGTTTTCAATATCTGAACACTCAACCAAACCCTTCCACCGGATCTTATCATGTCTTGTAATCAAAAACTCATATCCTCAAATGGTCCCCACACTTACAGATGAGAAAAATATAGATGTTTTCTGATGCTATAAGCAGGATTTCATGCACCAAGTTTTTTTTTTTTTATATCAGTCCTTGCTCCACCCCAAGGCACAATAAAACATGACTGAATCTGTTTGCAAGTAATTCAAGAATTTTCAGCTTAAAATGAACTAGAAGGTGTGATTTGATATCCAATCAAGTCACCAAAATTGTACCACCATACATTAAGTTAGTTAGTAGTAGCCTATAATACAGTAGGCCTATATTGTTTGGAGTTTTCCTGCTGGTAACTGTTCCAGCAAACTTTTATTTTTTTAATTATTAAATTGGGTAAATAGAATTACTTACATCATAAATATAATCTTTATTTTGCAAGACAAGGAAAATATGTATTTTTGTTTATAATTAATATTTTGAGTTCGTTCGGTGAGTGACGTCATTGGTAATGGACCGGTCGCGCGCGCGCGCTCTCTCTCTCTCAGAACAATCGAGAACAACAGGCTGTGACTGGAGCGAGTGGTAAGTTATGTTCCTGCCGTGCTCTGCATTTAAGAGCGAAAATATACGTGAATATACGTGTATTACGTGAAGGTTTAAGTTGATATATATATTTTAGAAGTGTCATAAAACGGGAACGAGATTATAACCCCGTTTCTCCGAGTTGACACGGCAACACATAACTGGCGGTTTCAGAAAGCTCAACTTTGGCCGAAGTTTTTAGAAATAATCGGTTTCTGTGATAACTGGGTTTTCGTGTAAATGAGAGGCCAAACAGCAGGGAAATATCTGCGTTTTCCCTTGTAAACGGGGCCGGGTTAATGTCCGACGAGGTGTCCATTGTCAGGTAACGTTAGCAGCTAACGTTAGCCTATAATGGACGACTTCGAGGCGTTGCGGTTGCCTCCGCCGTATTATCCATTAATACCATAGACTGTAAAAAAAGAGTTAGGGTTAGATTAATAGGTTAAGAGGTCTAGATTAATACCTAGACAATGGACACCTCGAAGGGCATTAACCCGCTTATACCATGATCACTTGCCAAATAACAAATTTTTAAAACATTAGTTTATATTTTAATTAGTTTTTCAATCGAAATCTAAAGTTTTTACAAACAATAACGTCTCTGGTTACTGATGTAAGTAACCTATGTTGTCGAGACGAGACGCTGCAGCCTGCGTAGCTTAGACGAATCAATCACGCCATTTCATTGGCTGATGGTGCGGGCGCCGCCCTGACGCTACTGCGTCATCATACTATATTAGCGCGCGCGCGCCATCTGCTCCTCAGATTTCTCTGCCTTCACGAAGCGGCCATCTTAGCCGTTCGATTTCGGTTTTTTCTGAGCCCGTATATTCGAATTATCACCAGCTTCTTCGTCTGCTTCTTCATCTGCATTTCAGCGACTGCGATTAGTGGAACTCTGTTCTCCTTGGGGTGAAGTGCCATGGAGTTTCGTCGTTGCCCGCCGCCATGCGTTCGCTTCATTGCGAACGACGACCCGCACAGTAAGTGTGTCAAATGTTTGGGTTTTTCGCATGCGCGCGAGGCGATTTTAGGTTCGTCTAATTGTAAATTCTGTGACAACCTCCTTCTCAAAACCCCCTGGTTACGCCTGTCGGCTTATTTAGCAACCGGAGATATTTATAATTTAGCAACCGGAGATATTTATAATTTAGCAACCGGAGATATTTATAGTCCGCTCCGCTCGTAGAACCCTTCAGTTTAGCTAATTAACGAGCCAGAAAGTTAACATAAAAAAAAAAAATCATGTAAGTAGGCTTGTCTAGCCATGGGCGTTACACTTTTGTTTTCTTTAACCTACAATTAAAACAATTGTTTTAATAAGTAAATTGTAAACGGGTACTTTGGCTGCCTGTTGCTATGGTTACTCACAACTGATGTAACCAGCGCATTTATTTATTAATTTCGAATGTAAACAGTCAGTTTCACCAGAACTCCTTTACTAGGTGTCCTCTATCACTTTTTAATGGACACCCTGCAGCCAATCAGGATCGAGTATTCACCCAGACCACGGTATAAGTGTGTAGTGATCATTTGGATATTAAAATGTATGTTTATAGAGCCAAATGTGTGACCTGTGTATTATATGAATTGCAGTTGTTGTTAGAGGGGACGGTACTTAACGTTTCTTTTCTCATACGTCCTTCAGCTGAAAGAGTGAACCTGAAGGCTCGTGTGTTGATTGGCTGTCTTCTGTCACTGTCCTCTGTCAATAAACTGCAGGTATGTTTAACAACAACAAGGGGGAAAAAACACTATACTATCTAACTAATTGAGACATACTGGCTATAATATGAATGTACTTTTGATGGACTTTCATTTAATTCGATTTGTGTTCGAGATGCACCGATTACAATTTTCTAGGCCGATTCCGATTTCCTTTTTTAAACCACTTTACAGCACACACAAATATTTATTTTCTACCTTCTCTTTAATAGAACATTTTGTATAGAACATGTTCTAAACATATAATCGCTATAAAATAGAACTAGGCTATATAAATTACTCCTGGTGTGGCAACGTGACATCATGACTTTTGCGTTAACATACACACCACTTTCAAGTCAAGTGGCGTGTTATTTATACGCATTTTAAGCTATCCGCGTGTATATTAGAGGTGGGCGATACTGCAAAATTTGGTATCGATCCGATACCAAGTAAATACAGGGTCAGTATCGCCGATATCGATACCGATACCAAATACTTTTTAATTTTAAAAGCATGCCCTTGAACTTAAATGTACTTTCTTGTGCTAGAGCAGTGTGTCATGATTTATGAGGCTAATGCATTATTAATATTAAATCTGAATACATTTTAATGACCACTAAAATATTTTATGATTTTTGCTCTCAACTTGCCTGTTTATATAGCCTAATTATAGTAAATGCACTATTGTACATTATTAGCCTACTGTTCAGAAGTATGGGGTCTGTAAGATTTTTAATTCTCTTCTGCATTTATTTGATAACGAATATTATTACAATTTAAAAAATCTGTTTTCTGTAATTTATTCATGTGATCAAAGCTGAATTTGCAGCATTATTTTAATATGCTGATTTGCTGCTCAAGAAACATCTCTTATTATTATCAATGTAGAAAACCGTTTCATATTTTTGTGAAAACCCTGGTAAATGTTATGCAGAATTATTTGATGAAAGTCGAAAGAACCGCATTTATATGAAATATATATTTTTTAACAGTGTAAAACCCTTGACTGTCACTTTTGAACAATTTAATGCATGATCCTTGCTGAATAAAACTATTAATTTCATTAACAAAACTTACTGATGTCAACATTTTGAATCATTATGTACACGTTTAGTTTCTTTATTGTGAAATAACTCCTGATTGTTTCTCTGTCATCTAAGCATTGAGGCTTCGTTTCCCAAACGCACTGTGAGCCAGTGAAGCCCCAGTCCAGCGAACGCTCTCTGTGATTGATTGGTTTCGTCTTGTATTCAGATGACTAGGAGAAATAGTTCTATCCTACAAAATTCGCTTATTTTTCCACTTAGAAGCATATTTTACACACTGAATTTCATTCTAAATTAATTAAATGACTGTTAAAAAACACACATTTGGATCGATATTTTTATTTGAGGATCGATCCTTTTCGATACCACGTAGTATCGCAAGTATCGATATTTCAGGATCGATCCGCCCACCTCTAGTGTATATCTACACCGTTAAATGTCTGAGTGATTCCGCGTGTATGTACACGCCGTTAAATGTCCGAGCGAAACGAAGCAAAATGTAGATCTACATCTGGGGAGCGATTATTTTTTTCCTAGGATGGTAGGGAAAGACTCATAAATGGTATTAACCCCAGTGACGGGTAGGTTTAGGGACGGGGTTGGGGTAGGTCATATATTTATATACAGTAATGTAACGTTAAGTCGACGGCGTTCATAAACACGCTGAAAAGCGATTTATGCGTGTTGATAGCACGCCAAAAATGGAAATAAGAATTGGCGTGTCATACATGCGCAGTTTCATGAGATCAGTCTGGGTGTGGGAAATTTACACGCATCTAAAGTGCAGTGTAATGGAAGAACCATTTCTTTCTTTTCACATCCAATATCCAACAAAAAAATTGATATATTTTAGCAAACTAAACTCTGTATGAAAACAGGTAATGGCAATAAAATAATATATAAATAACAATACCCTTGCAGTATAAAGATATTTCTCAACACACACACGCACACAGAGACAGGCCTATTGCAATCACTTGTACATCAATGGCAAGTTATATTTCTCAAACAGTTCTAGGCTACTTCAGTTCTTGTTAAAACACACCAGACATGCAAATTCTTTGCATTTTGGGCACTTTTTAGGTGAAATCATATTTATTTTGTCCATCAGAAGTGTGCTTTCACTTTAATTGAGCACAGCAAAAATAGACTCTGCACCGAAACCCGCACTTCACTGTTGCTCACGGGACTCTCCAGCTTGACGCTCACGCGCTGCTCCCGCTCCCGGTGTGAATGCACTCATTGATTAGCATGCACGGCATGCCGAAGAAAAAAAAAACCACTGCTCACGCTTGCGGTGTGAAACGACCGTAATTCACGAGGTTATGTGCATTTCGTGTGCACGTGTGATGCTGCGCGATGTTAATCATGTAGCGCCCGAGTGCATTTGACCGGCATAAAATCGGATTATGTCAGACTGACCGGCCGGTCATGGCCGATCACGTGAAAATCGGCCGATTCGGGTCACCAGCCGATCAATCGGTGCATCTCTAATTTGTGTGAATGTGAATTTTAATAAATGAGATGCAGAAAGAAATTTATAGTCAGCTGAAAGAGAGTGAACATGAAGGCTTGTGTGTTGATTGTCTGTTCTCTGTCAATAAACTGCAGATGTGGTCCACTGAAGCCAGTGATGTTGTGGGAGTTTCTTTGTGGTGTGAGACGAAGTCCGCTACAAATTGGCGCCGTGACCTGCAATTGTTCTGGAATGAATGTTCTGACTGTAACTGCAGAGCATTTTGCAGTCGGTCACTCTTCCCCTTCATCATCCCATGCATCATGTTGTCCTTCGCAACAAGATCTTGAGCCTCCAGCAGGTTGATCCGCAGCAGCCCCTCAGTAGTGAAGCTGGAATGGGGCGTCGTTTTCTGTGGACGCGAGGCAAAGCTCTTCAGTAGCATCCTCCCTCCTTTCCAGTGGTCTTCTTTTGCATCTTCATCCAAACAGAGAACCCTGAGAACTGTGTTGATGTGGATGCGGCTGCCTGAGCCAGAATTCTCAAGATTAAACCACTGATCTAAAGTCGGATCTGGACTCGAGAGAAGATGGGAAACAGGAATGGACAGACAGGGTTTTTCCTGGCTCAAAATGAGGCGGAGGTGGTAAAATTGTAACACTAGGGGGGTCCGGGGGCATGCCCCCCCGTCAGAAAATTTTGTACATTTTAAAGATAAATTCATTAATCTGGTGCACTTTGAGTCACTCGAATCTGTTGTTAAAAATAAATAATAATCCACCCGCCAACCACCCATATTCTTTGATTTAGATATCTGCATCTGATCATCACATTACAATTATTCAATAAAGCATGATAATATGGTAACATATCACACAATTAACATTTATTTAAATTAAAAGTTCTTCTTTTGGCAAAATTACATTTTCTTTATAGCCTAAACAGAGGCTTTACTCCCTTTAAACTTATTGTCAATGTTTCATTGTTGAAAACACTCTTATCGGAATAATTTTTTTTACCTTTTATAAAGGGCATTTTCCCTCTAATTTTATTTAATGTATGCTCTAAATTTCATTTAAAATTCTTACATTTTATCAATACATTAAATTAAAATAATAAGACACTAGGCTGTTACCAATCAAATGAAATAATTTACATTGAAAAATTATAACTATTAAATGAGATTTTTTGAATATAAAAGGAATGTTGAAAAGAATGATACTTTGAAACTAAACCGCCAGTAGGAGGGGGCAGGCGGCCGTCTTAATGAGCGAGTCTTTGAGTCTTTAATGTAAACGATTCCTTCAAACGGCTGATTGATTCAGAATGAGGCGGTTTAATAATGGGCAATTGAATTTTTGATTCAAGCGATTAGTTCAAAACGCTGAATGATTCAGTAATGAATCATGGATGAGTGTTGCTGTGAGACGCGATATGGTTCTGTTGTTTGGAACTATTTTCGCTGCTAAAACAGAACAAAAACAGTCTAAAAATGTAAGTAACTTAATTTTAACTATTTGTTTATTGAACTGTTATGAAATTAATATCTCGGTTTCAATCGTGATGACATTCAGGAAAACAGCACTCTGGTCGTATAGCCTATATATTGTTTCTTAACTATAATTAATGTTATGTTAATGTTAATTAATGTAATAAATGCGCGAGACTCAACAGCGCAACTTTGTTACCGTCCGTACATTATACATGATGGGAGTTCCGTGTCTTTATTACACTCATTTAGCTGTCATCCACCCTCGATTGAATGGAATGTTTTTATTACTCGGCCCGCTTGACCCGCGGATTATGATCCGTGCAGCACTATCGGCAAACTACACGGTTAGAGAATGGACACAAGCGGGAATCGCGACAGAGCTGTCACGGTGGATAAAGTGTATATGAGCACGTGACTGTCTGTCCGAGTTTTGTCGAGAGGCGGAGGCGGCACGAAATTTGACGGAGGCGGCCGCCTCATAATTGTCTATGCAGGAAAAACCCTGGACAGACTTCCCAAAACCTGAACACGGTCATTATCCTTCACCTGTACACTAATGTTCTGTTTGCTTGGATCTCTGATGAAGAAAGTGAACGCATCCTCCCACTGAGGGTTCACGGTATTCCAGCAAATCCGGCTGTCACGAGTAACATCTTGCACTGAGATTTGAGCAATCGGGTTGGGATCCTTATTACCTTTTTTCATGGGAAGTGCCTCAGCCTTGTCCAAATACACTGCCATGATGGCTGCTGAGGGTGGCTTTGCTGTTTTACTCACCACACTTTATATTCTCTTCAGAACCTCTTTCGGTCTTACTGTGTCGGCTTCTAGTGTCAGCCACTCCAGTCTGAGGTGAACCCGTTCTGTAGGGGTGTCCTTCAAAGTGAACCACTCCTCAACTATTTTAGATTTCTTCACAATCCCCGTCTAATTTAGTCCTGCCCAGGAAATCATCTTGATCAGGATCTTTATCAAACTTCCACCTCTAGCTCCTGACCAGGCACCTCATGAACGATGACCTCATACGTTTCACCCCATTTGAGATTGAGTGTATTGTCCAGATGCTGGGATCTGAAGGTTTGCGGCCCGACTATGAGCAGGTTGTACGAGTCAGACACACCAGACACAATGGTGTCCTTCGCAACCACACTGTCGGCCTCCACCAGGTGAATATGACTCAGATTTGTTCTGGAATGAATGTTCTGACTGTAACCGCAGAGCCTTTTGCAGTCGGTCACTCTTCCCCTTCATCATCCCACGTATCATGTTGTCCTTCGCAACAAGATCTTGAGCCTCCAGCAGGTGGATCCGCAGCAGCCCCTCAGTAGTGAAGCTGGAATGGGGCGTCGTTTTCTGTGGACGCGAGGCAGAGCTCTTCAGTAGCATCCTCCCTCCTTTCCAGTGGTCTTCTTTTGCAGTTTCATCCAAACAGAGAACCCTGAGAACTGTGTTGATGTGGATGCGGCTGCCTGAGCCAGAATTCTCAAGATTAAACCACTGATCTAAAGTCAGATCTGGACTCGTGAGAAGATGGGAAACAGGAATGGACAGACTTCCCAAAACTTGAACACCGTCATTATCCTTCACCTGTACACTAATGTTCTGTTTGCTTGGGTCTCTGATGAAGAAAGTGAACGCATCCTCCCACTGAGGGTTCACGGTATTCCAGCAAATCCGGCTGTCACGAGTAACATCTTGGACTGAGATTTGAGCAATAGGGTTGGGATCCTTATTACCTTTTTTCATGGGAAGTGCCTCAGCCTTGTCCAAATACACTGCCATGATGGCTGCTGAGGGTGGCTTTGCTGTTTTACTCACCACACTTTAATTTCTCTTCAGAACCTCTTTCGGTCTTACTGTGTCGGCTTCTAGTGTCAGCCACTCCAGTCTGAGGTGAACCCGTTCTTCAAAGTTGTCCTTCAAAGTGAACCACTCATCAACTATTTTAGATTTCTTCACAATCCCCAAGTCTAATTTAGTCCTGCCCAGGAAATCATCTTGATCAGGATCTTTATCAAACTTCCACCTCTAGCTCCTGACCAGGCACCTCATGAACGATGACCTCAATCATTCACCCCATTTGAGATTGAGTGTATTGTCCAGATGCTGGGATCTGAAGGTTTGCGGCCCGACTCTGAGCAGGGTGTACGGGTCAGACACACCAGACACAATGGTGTCCTTCGCAACCACACTGTCGGCCTCCACCAGGTGAATACGCACAACTCCCCTGGGCAGGGGGCTCCTCAACTGTGCCACATGCAGGTCTGCCACTAGATGAACAGTGAGACGATTGTGCAAATTTTGAGAGCAAATTGATCGCTGAGTTGTTGCTGGTGTCTGGTGTTGAAAAGTCCCACACCACACCGTACCATCCTATGGGCAATGGTCAGACAGAGATTTAATCACACTCTTGGTAACATGATCCACTCTTTGCCTCCTCGAGAAAAGAAGTAGCCACAAATCATTCAGACACTCACGTTTTCCTATAATTGTACTACCCACGAAACAACAGGGTTTGCGCCTTTCTACTTAATATTTGGAAGGATTCCAAGGTTACCTATAGATGTCATGTTTGGAAGTGCCCTCAGAAATGAGGATGTTCAGACTTATGAGTATGTGAAATCTCTTCAGAAAGATCTGAGACGCTGTGTATATCGCTAAAAGCAACACTACTGATGCGCAGAGAAAACAGGCACAAGGGTATAACAAAAGATCTAAGGGCGCTCCTCTGGAGGTTGGAGACCGTGTTCTCTTAGTAAATAAAAAGGAAAGAGGAAATGGAAGTTGGTGGACGTGTGGGACTCAGCAGTTCATGTTCACTACATGTTCATGGAAAGATACATCATTGCCCATCTACAGACTTGAGAATCCTACAACAAAGAACAGCAAGGTTGTCCATCGTAACTTCCTCCTCCCAGTCAATTTTCTTCCATCGGAAGAGCTAGACATCTAATTGACAGTCTTATCAACAGTGTCGTAAGACGAAAACAAATCAAACAGAAGACCAAAGATCTTTGCTTAGTATAGAAAAAGAGTCGAGGAGCAGTAGAACAGCTGCATGGATTTTTCAAGGTGTAGACCCAAAAGGACCTCAGAGCACTGGAAAATGTGCTATAAAGACGACCAAAGAAAGAACATGTCAGAGAGTGGGAAAAATAAGTGTGTAAGTCAAGCAAGAGAAAAGGATCTTTCTACCAAAAGTGAACACGCTGAAAATGCTAGTGGTGAACATGAAGCAAGGGATATGAACTCTTGACAGTGAGCAGTCTGATGATGACAATGGTGTACATGAATTTGAACCAGATCAATTGTGCAGCAGGAATGGGGAAAGACTCCCAAGAACAGTGATTGTAGCAGATACTGCCTTAACCAAACGAAGGAACAGTGAGAACCAGGGCAGGAAGGCTAGTGAAACCTGTCCGGCGCCTGCTTGATTGTATGAGCATGATATTGACTGAATCTGGGCAAAGAGATCCTCTTGCAGAGTTGCTCAAAATTCTGTCAAATTTGATAGAGGCTTGAATTGATCCTTGAAGTCAAATATTAAGCAGACCTTGAGAACTGACCAAAAATAAGAACTGAGTGAGCTTTAATAGGATTTGAGAAGTACTTTTTGTGGAAATGTATGGTAATATGTATAAGGGCATATTTCTTCAGAGCAAAATGTTTGAATGACTGAAGTCTGGGTATCCCACTTTAAAGGAAAATGTAGTGTTTGGAGTTTTCCTGGTAACTTCCAGCAAACTTTTATTTGTTTAATTATTAAATTGGGTAAATAGAATTACTTACATCAGCCAGAAACTGAAGCCTCTCTGGGCGCCGCCATTGTAGCAGACCATCACCTGCTGTTAGCATCGACTCCCGTTCATTTTGGCGTCACTTTGACAGCAAATAACTTTACATCTGATGTGTCCAAAGACTCCATTTGTCCATTATTTATTTCTAAAGAAACATGACAATGTATTAAAGACTATTACAGAGCTTCTAAAGGGCTTCACTTTTCTCTGTTGAAATTTATGGGGTCTCTATGTCCATTTCTCTGTCTATGGTTTTTCCCTGTTAATAATTTTCTCCACATATAATTTTGGTAGATTGAGTCTGTGGAAATGTCGTTTAGTATATTAAAGGGTACCTATTATGGCATTTAAAATGTTCCTAATAATGTTCTGGGAGTCCCCAACAACAGTTTTACATGCATGCAATGACAAAAAACACTTTTGTTGTCTTATAATATGCATTTATTTTTACCTGATTTGCTCACCGACTCCCTAATGATTCGTTTGACGACTCATTTGTCCAAACCCCTCCTTTGCGTGACGCTAATCGGCGGTGATTGGTCAGATGACCCAGTCAGTTATATTTTGCGTTAGCCCAAAGCTTAAACATATTGATAAAGCACTGCAGTACTACAATACGCTTCACATAATTTCACATATTTAAAATAAACAAAACAAAAATGACATTGGAGACCTAGAAGCTGCTGAGTGTAACTCTCACTCTCTCTCTCTCACACACACGCACACACACACAACACACATAAAAGCAACAATTATTAATAGTACTTACAGGTTGTGATTCGGAGGAGGAAGCTGATCCAAATAAACTTGGTATTGAACCTTCCTATATCAGCCGACTCGCGAATCCACACGTGAAAGCATTTGTTTTTGTGAAGTGATCGTCATTAAAATAACGCGAACACAGCTCAAGGTGGCTATACTTGTGTGGTATAGTTGTACATATAAACTCTAGCCACTGAGTCTTCACATGCTTGTCCCTGGGCAGTGAAAAAAAAAAAGTTTGCTTTTGATTCGCACTTCAGAACAGCCTCGTCGACATGTTGTTGTCAGGTTTCTCTGTCTGCTCGGCGCGTGCACTGAGTGGGCGTGTCGAATTCAAATAACTTGTACAAGTGACGTACGAAAGTTAAAGAAAATGCATCGTTTGTCTATCGATTCATATCAGCGACTCAGAGTCAACTCTTACTTTGACGCTATCTCACGACCAATTTGTACGAATGATTAAAAGGTGTCTAATTCGTACGAATTCATACGACCTCACTCGTACGGATTCGTACGATTTGTCTAAACCCACGTGATGGGTAGGTTTAGGGGCGGGGTCAGGGGTAGGTCATTCGTATGAATTCATACGAATTTGGAATTCGTAAAATATGTACGATTTAGCAAAAATCCCACAAATTCGTACAAATTCGTACGAGTCAGGTCGTATGAATTGTTACGAATTAGCCACTCGTACAAATTCGTACGAATTGGTCGTGAGATCGGGTTGGTTTCTCTGTCTGCTCGGCGCAGCCACTGAGTGGGCGTGTCGAATTCAAATAACTTGTACAAGTGATGTACGAAAGTTAGAGAAAATGCATCGTTTGTCTATCGATTCATATCAGCGACTCAGAGTCGACTCTTACTTTTGAGAGACAATAACTTTGTATACGGTGAACTTTCATATTTAAAACTTTGCAGGATGTTTTTGTTCACTTAGATCTATGTTACACACTACATGAAAGGTAATTTTCAAAATTCCATGATAGGTACCCTTTAAATGTGTGTAGTTTTCATTTGGTTTCATTAGGATATTCAAATGTATGTTTATAGAGCCTTTCTCATACATCCTTCAGCTGAAAGAGAGTGAACCTGGAGGCTTGTGTGTTGATTGACTGTCCTCTGTCAATAAACTGCAGGTATGTTTAACAACAACGATAAGGGGGGAAACATTACACGATCTAACAGATTGAGACATACTGGCTATAATATTAATGAAAAAATATGTGCTTTTGATGGAATTTAATTTCTTTAATTTAATTTGATTTGTGTGAATTTTCATAAATGAGATGCAGAAAGAAATTGTTTGTTGTAATACAAGACTTTATTGTATAAACTGCTCTCTCAGAACAGCCTGTGACTGGAGAGAGTCAGCTAAAAGAGAGTGAACATGAAGGTGTGTGTGTTGATTGTCTGTCCTCTGTCAATAAACGGCAGATGTGGTCCACCGAATCCAGTGATGTCGGAGTTTCTTTGTGGTGTGAGACGACGTCTGCTACATATACACACACATTATATATATATATATATACTTTAATATTTTAAATTTCTTATAAAATTATATCATAATTTTGTATATGTGTGGGATTGGTGTTACGGTAAGTAGTAGACTCTTATGGGTATAAGGAAATAATTATTTTTTCATTGTTTTCTCTATAGTTTTGTGAACCCTGCATCCTGAGTAATTCAAATCATGAAGGGCTGGGGTAAAAAAAGAAGCATACTATTCTGCATTTTACACAAATATACAATCTCATCCAATCTGTGGGAAGCAGCTGTGGTTGTATGCGAGTGATGGCGAGGTCAGAGGTGGTGGTGTTAAGGGGTGAGCGCGGTGCCAGCACGCAGGAACGGACGCTCAAGTGCGTGTGGAGCGTCAGGATCTGACACAGCTGCTTTTCTGGAAATGAGCAGAGCACACTCGAGTTTCCCCGTCACGTCCTGCCATTTTGACATCACAGACCTTGTGCATCTTTAACCACTGTTTATATTTTAAAAACACTGTAACTGACTAAAAATAAAGTTTTCCAAAATGGGGTTTCACAGAAATTCCATAATTGAACCATTTTGGGATCCGCAAAGAAACTTTCAGTGATCTAGTCTTACCAGAACAAGGGAAATTTAAGCTCTGTGTTTCACATAGTGACCGTATTATATGATTTGGTTTATGGAGGTTAAGAAGCAGAACACGCAACTAAAGGGCATTATAATTGCACTACAGAAACGGGCACAAGTCGATGAGAAATTTCTGACAGTCTTGAGTAAAGAAGGTGCTGCCACCCTTTTTTTTTTACCACTCAGTTTTACGCTTTTGCCAATATCTCTTTCCCCTCTGTTTTTGTTTATCCTATTTCTATCCATTTACACTAGCAAATGTTTAGGTTGGTAAGTCTCTTATGCTCATCAAGGCTGCGTTTATTTGATAAATAATACAGTAAAAACTGTGAAAGATATTGTGTAATAATATTACAATTTTAAATAACTATTTTCTATTGTAATATATTTTAAAATGTAATTTATTCCAGTGATCAAAGCAGCATTTTCAGCATCATTACTCCAGTCTTCAGTGTCACATGATCTTTCAGAAATCATTATAATATGATTATTTGATGCTCAATAAAAAAAAAAAAAATTGTTTAGGAATCTTTGATGAATAGAAAGTTTAAAAGAACAGCATTTATTTAAAACGTTTTGTATAACATTATAAATGCCTTTACTGTCACCTTTGATCAAGTTTAATGCATCCTTGCTGAATAAAAGTATTAATTTCTTCAAACTTTTTGAATGGTAATGTACAACTACTCTTAACTTAATTGTCTTAACACATTACACTTAATGTTTTTATGACGTAAATCTAATGGCACTATAACACTAATCTTACTAAAGAGACAGTTAAGAAACATACTTTTAATATAATAAAAGAAAATATGATAGATTTATCAATATCTAAGTTGAAAACTTTATTATTTTTCATGATGTGCAGTTACAGTAAGCACTATAAATAAGAACAGAATTTCCTGGCCAGTAAAACTGAAAGTGATGCTGACAGTGGAAACAGTGTTGAGATTAATTAAAACGCACTTGTCAGTTTCATCCATGGTATTATCAGAATTGCGTGTGTTTGCTATGCTTTGAGTGCTTTTTAGCTTGTTGCTATGTGGTTGCTAGGGCATTCTGGGTGGTCTCTTGGTCTTAAGTCAAACGTTTTTGAGGCCTTATGGTTGTAATCAATTCTGAACTCAAACTATATAAATTATTTAAACTCTTTAAAAGAAAATTAGAGTAGCCTATACTTGTCTGCAGAACTATTGACATACTAACTTTTGTTTTTTCTTTAGTGTGAACGTGAAAGTTTTCGCCCCCCTCTGCAGTGTCTTTTTAAAGCCTTGGATTGGCTCTTTGACCCCCAAGCACCAGTTTGATTATAAACCGGACACATTTTAACGTTACTGTTGCGGTCAGCTGTTGGCTTCTGGGATTGCTCTGTGCAGAGCTGAAGGGAAGCGGCAGGATTTAACCAAGTGTGGTCAGGAGGAATGTGAGTGTAGTGCCTGGGGCCCCGCTCAGGAATGCTGACCACTAAGAAGGACACTTATAGAGTAACTGTGGGGAAAAGAACAGTGTTTAACATCTTATTCTAACACCTCGTTATGCTGAAATTGACAGTCAACACAATTATAATGTTACAAAAGGATCCCATTTCAAACAAATGTTCTATTCATCAAAGAATCCTGAAGATTTCCTTTTTACACAAAAATATAAGCAGCACAAACATTTTCAACATTGATAATAATCAGAAATGTTTCTTGAGCAGCAAATCATGTGACACTGAAGACTGGAGTAATGATGCTAAAAATGCACTTTGATCACTGGAAATAAATTAGTGTGTGTGTGTGTGTGTGTGTGTGTGTGTGTGTGTGTGTGTGTGTGTGTGTGTGTGTGTGTGTGTGTGTGTGTGTGTGTGTGTGTGTGTGTGTGTGTGTGTGTGTGTGTGTGTGTGTGTGTGTGTGTGTGTGTTTTGTTGTGTGTTCCAAGTGAAGTACCTTTTTCACAGCAGCGCCATCTGAGGGCATGCATCTATTCAGTGGGTTGTACAGTTATTTAATGTGTTTTTGGATTGTTCTGCTGACGAATCACTCATAAATATCTTTCCAAGAAATGTCAGTAGACCAAAAAAAACAGACAATATGAGCCGTGGAAAATTATAAGTGATCTAGGAGATGTATACAGCTTTTTACAGTGGATGTCATTGAAAACACGGTAAGTCTTTCCCTCACCTCCTCGGTTTCATACCTGTCATGGCGCTGCTCTGAATAAGGTCTAATATTCAATGAGAAAAGAAATGTATGACTTGACTTATTTGTAATAACCTAAATTTGTTGGATCAGTGAAAAGTGGGCATTTTCCCCAGAATTGTGCCAGACTGTGAGTTTGCTAAAACAATGCTAAATAGCTATGTGGCTATTAATTAACGTGCTTTTGATAATTTTTTTGTCCCCATTAATGAGAAAGGGTATCTAGCCTAACAGCTGCATTTGTGTTTTATGCACGAAGAGAATGTCATAAAGGTTTGGAGCGACATGAGAGTAAGGAAATGACAAAAAAAAATTAATTAATTAATTAATTTTGTGTGAACTATTAAATTCTTGTTATGCAGGTTCAGGAATTTTCTCAGATTTCTGAAAACCAACATGTCCAAAGACAAACAACTCAAATTCACAGAGCTCAAATTCTGTGTATCTTCTATCATTTCAGTAACTAGACCACCATCATCGTGCACTACAGCAGACTTTACCACGGGCCAACCTCTGGAGCAAAGGCTCACCGGTATTTAAAATATTTTTGCAGCTCCTTGAGCGATATGGCCCTGAACCTCAGACTTTCAACACAATCGAATTGAGTGTTTGTGTATCCGAGGCAGTTTATCATCTGTCATTTTTCTGGAAATATGATTCCTACCTTACTGGCAGACAAACAGGCCCAGGCTGTTAGTTTTGAAGTGGTTGCTTTTTTGCCAAGGCCTGGGAAGCCCATGAAAGGATGTGTGGGTGGATGGAGAAAGAAAAAGACAGAGTAATAAAGAAAAAGAGATTGAGAAAAGAAGGAGAGCGGAGCTGCCAAGGAAAGCTTCCAAGCTCACTAGTCAACATCAGTCATTATTCTCAAGACTTTGATGTAATTTCTCCTTGTTTTCAGACTTTAGGATGGGCGCCCGTGTCCACATGAATCAGGCTTGGCTGTGTAAAATAATCCTCAAATCATTTGTCATACCAATCCCAATGATTGTTTTCAAAGAAAGAAACATATAATAACCAGCAGCAACAGCAAGAGTGATGAAAAGAGCTACTGGCTGCTCTCTACAAGTTAAACTAACATCAGTAATAATAAGGGTAGATCTTAGGCTGCGTTCACACTGCAGGGGCTTAATGCGCAATTCCGATTTTTGGAAAAAATCCGACTTTTTTGCAAGGCCGTTCACTTTTCCAATTAAATGCGACCTTTTGTGATCACCTGTGTGAACGTGAAATGACCCAGAAGTGACCCGCATGCGCAGAAGAGTACTCAACGGTCAACGACGTCACTTGTTGTTTGCGGAAGTAGCTAAACATGAATGAAAATTAAGAAGGAGGAGAGCAAGGTTTTTGGCTATGGCGTTTTGTGGAGCAGTGGTAGCAACGTCGGTACAGAGAAACGTGTGGGTGCGGAGTCGCAGCCAGGAGTGTTGGGATACTGATGTGAGTGGCTTCACTAATACAGAATTCATCAGTAACTTCCGAATGACCAGATCCACCTTCGATTATGTTTAAGCGCCTTCGATTAACTCTGTCACGGGAAGAGACACGTCTGCGGCGGACCATAACAGTGCAACGCGTTGGAGTGTATTGGCTAGCTACAGGTGCGTGTTATCGTACGATAGCTAACTTGTTTATCTTCTCATTCCCGCCTACTTCAACGCAGAATTATGACGTTTGTCGCATATCATTGACGTGTGGGTCGGATACATGTGACCTGGCCGTTCAGATTGAGGTCTCATTTCAAAAGATCGGATACATATCGGATTTGGACCACATACCCAAGGCCTCGTTTACACTGTCAGTGAAATGTGACCCAATTCCGATTTTTTGCTCATGTGACACAGATCAGATGTGTTATGACAGTGTAAACAGGAAAAAAACGCATGCAGTCGAATATTTCGAGATCGGTTTCAGGCCTCGTTCATATGTGGAAATAAATCAGATATAAATCAGATATGTGTCAATGCGACTGTCATGTAAACAGGCAGATCGGATTTTCTGAGGCATTAGGCTTCGTCTCCGCGGTTTAATGACGAGAGAAACCCCGACGCGCATCAGCGAAGGGACGGATGGCCCGATGAAATGTTGTGTCGTTTAGGAGAGGAATGTGGACACACGTTGACACACATATCAAAAGTTGGCTTGCTCATCCTAAAATTTCGGACCCACTGCTCCTCATTAAAGCCCGCCACCATCTCATGAAATTTTTTTTCACGTGCCATTTACGCCAAAAATAGTTTTTGCGTGTATGATACGCACTTTATGCCGTTTAATACGTACGTTTTCAGTGCGTATCAAAACTATTTTTGCCGTATAAATGGCACAAGAAATAAAATTTGTGCTATAGACACTCACATTCATGAGATCGTGTTGGCCCAGAGATGTTCCACCAGTCCTGAGATCTCGCTGCACGTTCGTCCATCTGCGCAAGAAAACCCCTTTAAGCATGCGCGAAGTTTCAGATAGTATGGCAAGTGTAAACACATGACTCGGATTTACAAAGAACTCACAATTTAAAGAATTGGATATAGGCAACAAATCAGAATTGGGCATCAAGACCTGCAGTGTAAACGAGGCCCAAGTGGCCTGGGTTGCATTTGAAAAGATCGGATCTGTGTCGTTCAGACTGTCATGAAAAGATCAGATACAGGTCGCATAGGGGCAAAAAAAATCGGAATTGGGTCATTTCAGCCTGCAGTGTGAACGTAGGCTTAGATTGGTTTCACAGTTTTAAATTGAGTTTTATATATATATAGAATATAGATAATAGATAATAGATAGATAGATAGATAGATAGATAGATAGATAGATAGATAATAGATATGATATAGATAGATAGATAGATAATAGATAGATAGATAGAAAGATAGATAGATATAGATAGATAGATATTCGTTGAGTTTATCAGAAAATTAATGTGAATCGGCAGCGCTTTCTTGCGTTGGTTGTTATACATATTGCGGCAGATCGGAAATGTTAGCGGCGCTAAAATATTATCGCTGTGTCGCGTTTGAAATTAACGTATAACACTAAAACTAAACCTAACCGATAGTGTTAACCAAAGCAAACGTGAACTAAAAACACATTTGCTGTTGCAACTATTAAATTTGAGCTAATTTTACAAGTAATGGAGCTGGTAATGTAATGCAAGTGTCAAATGTATGAGTTTACAGAATATGATCTAGTAAAAGTGTTTTGAGGTCATTGTGCATGGATCTGTGCAAAAGTAAGTCATTATTAATCGATAATCTGCTCCTATAATCGTAATTTGCATGAAAATGAATAAAATGTGTGGGTGTTTTACTGCCACTACAGTTCATTTCAATTGGAAACTGCTGCATTGTAAGTATATATATAGTACATTTTATTAGATCTCTCCTTCAGTGGGAGATATTTTCTCCTGTTTTATCTCCAACCAAGCAAAGTCTACTATTAATATAATCACTCAGAAAACCAATAGTGCACCGCTCTCAATAAGCTGCACGATTTCAGGTGTCGCACATATCTATGGTATTAATGGTGCAAAATGAATTGCTCAGCACAATAGCAGTAGTGACGGTTAAAAACTGCATGGATTTTGAAGACATTTCTTAGAGCTGATTACTCATATTTACAGTTATTCATCTGACTTGGATATTAATCACATTTCTAGTATTTACTTAGAGTCACGTGTTGACACACTTAACATCTGCCATTGTTTGATGGTAAATATCTCAACAGTCAACAAAATCTGTTTTGAAATGGCATTTGCTTTTCATTTGCATTATATTTGAGCATTTTAGTTAAAATATAGGAATTTGAGTACAACATGACTAAAATGTGAAATGTAACATGGTGCGTGATGAGTTACATGCTGAACTTTAACTTTAGTGTTCCTGTTTGAGCTTAAACAACATCTGCAAAATTATGACGCTTAAAGTTAAATGCAAAGTGAGATAGTTTATTTTACAGAAATCAGTTTTTAAGGATTAGGCCTACAATAAACAGCTGGTAGGGACTACAACAAGCTTTTTCCCGGGTTGGTGACATCAAAACCCCTAAAATTTACATAAACCCTGCCCCCGGATACACGCAAATAAGGGTGAGAGACCGTGTTGGGCTGCTTTAGAGAAGAGGAAGGGTTGTTGTCACTGTTTTTTACACCCAGGACAAAGTTTGTCCTAAGACTGACGAACTTAGAGAGGTTAAAATATATTTTATAACCTCAACGTTTGTCTGTGCGCTCCACATTTTATGGAGAACAGCTTCCAGAAGAGAGTGCAGTGCAGGCACAAAAGCTTCTCCTGAAAGATGGAGCCATTCCTATTTTGTCGGGACTCGGGACAGTTTGTCTTATTATTTGAATAGTGTTTTCTTTTAACAGTTCCAATTATAAGCTTTATGTATTTGCTATGATGTAAACGAAGGGCATAGCCTTGCCTCCGCTAGCCTGCTAACTAACATTACAGTATTGATTTACTTTAGCTTTTGTAAGCTCTTGGTTTTGTAAGACTGTTCACCGCCTCTTAGGAAATTATCCATGATTTTGTGATCATTTACTGTTTGTATTACAATAGTTTTCCGACAATAATAATTAAATGGTAGATAACATCATATAAGAAAATTACCACTCTGAAATGTCCTGTGAAATCTGTGCTTGCAAAGTGCTCAGCACAATCATCGTGTTCATTAACATTGTCAGGGTCTGAATCGGGCTCGAAATGGTTAGAAATTGACGCCATTGTTAAAATTCACATCTGAGTAGAGCTTGCGGTTATGAATGGGCGTGACATTTCCCGAACATGTGCTACGCGCTGTCAATCACAAAACACTGGGCCAGCTAATCAATCACAGCACATTTCATATCACGTAAGAGGGGAAGCATATGTAAAATATGGGATTTTTTTTTTTTTTTTTTTTTACAAAACATATTCTAGTACACCCCAAAATTAAAATAAAGACTTTGTGAAAGAGCATAATGCGACCCCTTTAAAATAGCTACTTAAGGTTAGAGGTTTGTTCCAATTACTAACCCACCATATGATCATTAGCAAGAGTTGTTTGCATGTTTTTCAACAAGTGTGTGAAAGTTATGGGTTTCATTTGTTCTTCTAGGGTGAACATGATGAAATTCTCTTCTAACCTAAACTACCCAGAATACCTTAATACATGCTCAAAACACAATGAAGACACTGTGCGGTATATCCTGCCCTCATAAATCTGCCATTTGGCACATTGCAAAGCTGCTGTGGACAGTTTAAGCCCATCTCAAAACTTCTAAACAAACTTTCTTTTCTTCTTCGCTGCCAGATCAATCCATGGATAAGCTTACGACGCCATTGTCAGGAATGATTTTGAAATTATTGGGAATGCTTGGGAGTGAAGCATTTTAGCATGTTCACTCTTCATTATTTACTTCTAAAGTATTTGCCCACTCACTCATATCTGAAAGCTCTTCCCACAATCCGCAGGCTCTTCCAGGGAAATGTTTATAAAGTGAATGTGTGCAGTTTGCACCTCAAGGAGCCAGTTTTGCCTGATTTGCCCCTTAAAAAAACTCTTCTTGATGCTGTGAGGTTTTATTCAGTCAGTTAAGACATATCTTTGACTAAAAAAAAAATTATTTTTCTTATCAGTTATGTACATCAGGGTTTTATGGTCCATCTTCAGTTGTTCAATGAGTGTTTTAGCGTCATGTATGTTACCATGTTTTGTGTTTGTGTGCATAGCATTGTGTGCAGCTTCTATATTTACCTCATCTTGTGGAAAAGCTATTGTGAACTTTGATTTATCACTTGGTTTTCTCTTTTCCTCCTGTTATTATGGTGGACGTCAGTAGGCTATATGTGAAAAGTACATAATAGATTTTAGTAGCATTGTGGCCTTGCTAATTCAGCAGAAAAGGCTGTTGAATTTACCGGATTAAAATGTGTATATATATATATATTTTACATTTTAAAATAAGGTTTAAATTGTCAAATTTACCAGTTGTTCTGTTCTTTTACATTTGTACTGTATTTTTCACATTTTTTACCAATCACTATTTTGTAAAAACTACAGATTTGTTACATGTTTTTTGCAACGCAGTCTCATGAAAGTGCGTATCAATACCACGAATGTTATTTTTCGTGGCATTTAGGCTTTACGGCAAAAATGGTTTTTGCGTGCATATGCTACGCACTGAAAACCCCTTGGGTAGGATTAGGGGGAGGGGGGATGGGGTTGCGTGCGTATTACACGCCATAAAGTTCGTATCATATGCACGCGAAAACTGCGTATCATATAGCCTACACGCTAAAACTGATTTTGGCGTATAAATGACACGAGAATTAAAATTCGTGGTATTGATACGCACTTTCATGAGATCGGGCTGGTTTTTTAATGAATCCATCAAAAATGGAATCTAGAATCTATGAAAAGGTAAAACATGGAATTCGGAAAGAAAAATTAAATGTATTTCATAGGGCCCTAAAAATGCATTTTTTGTCAGCTTAATAAATTGTTGTTGAAACTTTTTTTATAATTTCAGTTAATTATACATGCTTTTTAATTACTAACATGTAATTAGGGCGGGGGGGGGGGGGGGGGATTATCCCAAATTGGAATTTAGAAAATGTTTTTAATGGAATTTAGGAATAATTGCAACGTATAGCTACGGCTTTACGTGAAGTGCCTATTAAAATGTTATCTGACAAAGCATTTTTCCAGTGTACAATAAACCTTGATTTATATGACATGATTTGTTTGCTTTCTGGAGTTCACCATATTCTTAACTTGTCATAACCGTCATGAAATTACAGGCTGGTGAAAATGCAACTGTAAAACACATCTCTCCACGATTTCTCCTTCGCCGGAAGGCATGAATCAAGAGAAACACTATACGATGAGACGTGCGGGTCCATTGTGTGCGTCAGATTTTGCAGTGAGATGTTTTTGAGAGGCCCGATGCACTGAAAATGAATATAGTGGCCGTAGGAGGACAGCTACACGACTGATTCATTTCAATTCACTTACGTGGGTGAAACGTGTAACCACTTTCCCACATGCAGATATCAGCTGTGTCATTTCAAACCTGTTTTTAATCAGCATAACCATGAGCTGCTGCCAGGAGGTTTTGTGTGAATTCTCATGAATAGAGAGTCGCTGGGCAAGTTGATTAAACAAAGCTTTGGTTGAGATGGAGCTTTGCTTGTTCTGACTTGTCCCAGGGTTCTGGGTAAATATGAGATAAGTTAAATTTGTCATGTGCTACCTTTTGTGGTTTAAATGACAAGTGTATTAAAAGTAAGTTCTGCTTTGTGAAGAAACTTGACATTTGAAAGTGCACAGCAGGCTGCGAGAAATGTGGCCAGCGTGCTTTTCAAAATTACATGAACATTGAATCCATTCACTTGTAATAACTGTCTAAATGATGATTGATTCATCAGTGCACATTATTATAAAGAAAAACCTGCTTGCCTTTCTAATCGTTTAGCCAAATACAACAACTCGTTACACCTTTCTATTGTGGCTGAAATCATCTAGGCCACGCAAGCTATTGGACAATGTTAAAGGGGTCATATAATGCCATTTTTGTACAAGTTAATATGAATCTTTAGGGTCTAAATGAAAAGTTTGTAATATACTTTTATTAAAAATTCTCATTAGTTTTTTAAGAAAACACTCATTTTACCTGCTCAAAAACAGCTCTGTGTTCAGCACTCCGTTTAAGTGCATATGCCTTTAAATGATAATGAGCTTCGCTGACTCCGCCCCTCTGTTCTGTGGGCGCTGTAACACAACGCACGTGGAGTGTTAACTTGACAACAGTTGAGGGTTTATTATGGCAGCGGGATTCTCTCTGAGGACGCATCTGTGCAACCGTATCAGTTTGAACCGGAGTCGGACCCGAAACAAGATGACGGCCCCGAAGAAGTTCGACAATAAGGCTCGAACAGGACGTTTCTGAATGGTTGGTTAACAATGTCACTTTGATCTATTTTTGTATGTACTGGCAGGGTAACGTTAGAGTTGTGAGATACAAACGCTATGTGTTTAACGTTACTAATGTAAGTTATAGGTTAGTTCGTTGACAGATTTATGTTGAAAAACTTTTCTTTTTTTTGTAAATGTAGGCTTGTCAGTGATGCGTGACATTATCTCAGTGTTAGGTACAACTATCGTGACTGAAACTGACATGAGGTCCTGTCAGTAATGATTCTAGCAGTAGTTGAAGGATAACTAAGAATTTGCTGTATGTTTATGTTTAGTGCAGTACGAAAATGTTTTATGTTTTAAGAAAACTTTTAAGTACATCTATAGTTTTGTAACTGCATTGATATTCCTGTTAATATTCCTGTTACGTTAACTGTAACACTGCGTAACTTACACAGTTTTTAATAACACAACACCAACGCGTTTTTCATTATAAACGTGGGATTATGAATTATATTGAGAACGTCGTAACGTTACATAGAAGACATGCCGTAATAATGCACCCTGAGTGTAAACATTAGCTTTACAAAGAGGATTTGCAAAGATTCATATAAAGGTTAGCTAATAAATAAAACGTTACACTCACTTCTTCTGGAGGTCCAGCAGGAACACGAATAGTTGGTACCGATTCCTTTTTCAGTAGCAGCTTCTTAGCTAAACCTGATTTATACTGACCCACGTTTAAAAAGCAGTCTGGTGAGAAATGATTTGCGCAAACATGAGCGCATTCACGTTGCTCGTCGGGAATGTTCCCTTCATAAATAAAACTCAGCCACTGCGTCTTCAGCGGTTCGGATTTGGGAACTTTTAAATGACTGCTGTGTTCGTTATTACACCCAAGAACAGAACACCACAATCGCTTAGGCGCCATTCTGCTCCAGTGTATCAACAATGACGAACTATGATTGACAGCTCACTCACGAGCGAGGGCGGGTCTGTGTTGAAACGCTGCTGTCAATCAACATCGTGGGAGGGGCGTGCGATCTTGTGACGTCACAGGATCGAACGGCTCGATTTGAGGCAGGGGAAAACATATAAGGAGATTAAAACAAAACCACTGGATGGATTTTTATCATTATATGATGGTTGTGTACAGGCACTGCCAACACACATTTCAGTACAATCAGCTTGTAAAAGTGCATGTACCATTATATGACCCCTTTAACCAACAGTCGAGTAATAAAACCTCACCTAAAGGTCCTGACCTAATTCTTAATTTTTTTTTTTATCCTGTTTCAGCTGGAAATACATTACATTATGAAACTAAAGGGGTTGCGTACAACATTTTGTGTTGGCATCGAAGACACAATCAAGATTGACCCCATTTACTTACGCATGTATTATTATCTTATATTATATTATATATATTATATTATATTATATTATATTATATTATTATATATATTATTATATTACATTATTATATTATTATTATATAAAAACAAAAAATTTAACTTATTTATATTATATTATATTAATATTAAAATATATATATTTCCATAATAAGGAAGTTCACATTTTGTTGCAAGAGCAAATGAACTTTTTGGTTGTTTTTCTCTCTGTAGAATACATTAGCTGGGCCAGTGTGACATATATACATTTAAGCTAAAAAAAGCAATATCTATGAGACCATTGTATACAATTTAATTAGAGAAATGAACCCATAATCTAGAAAAAAAACTACTTTTGAGATTTCAGTCTTTCCTCATTCAGTGTACATCTGTTTTCAGCTGTTTTGTTTTCCAGCCGGTAAACATCATAAATCAAAAAAAATGTTGCATGATTTGAGGTATATGATTCATGTCTGTGGCACAAATGGTGGAGGTGACTTACATCGCAAAGTTTAATACTTACGGTAAGGAGTTTTTTTTCAAATCACCAAGCGGAACGATGAGCAATAGTAATAGTAATGCTTGCCTTAGACAAAAGTAAATGTAAAGGTCATTTAAGGTTATTTTTTTTTTCAAGCTTTTTCTGCTTTGTTCCCAGGCAGCATGAGAACAACTCTTCTGACTCATAAAGAAAAGCTGCAAAGTAAACTTCAATTAATCACACAGAAGCCAAAGAGATTGATTTTCTCACACTGCAGAAGTGCCCGAAGGCCTCAAGACACTTTAATCATCAGTGAAGGTCATTTCAAGAGTTTGACGCCTATATATCTGCCTTCCTTGAATTAGATCGATTACTTTAATAATTATTGAATCCCCTGACTGCACATTCAGTGATGCACTCATAAATAGAGCACGCGTGTTTTAAAGCGATGGACTGCTGAGTGGATCTTCTCGCCGGATAACAGTTGTGGGAACGTTATGGGAGCACAGGTGAGCGGGGGTCAGGCCATGTGGAAACTATGCTGAGCTAAGGAGAGAATCAACCAGAGTCCAGTATGGGACACTGACCTCTGCGCATCCACCCTGCCCTGGGGGTCGTGACCTGTGGCACACACTGATAGCAGCTGACACTTGTCCTTGTCAAGTGTTACACAGGCCCTCAAGTGTTGCAGGCCACACTCACAATGACGGTGATTGTTACATAAAAAAAAAATAAGTTTGTAAATGCATGTTGGACATTATGAGTTGTTTTTTAAAATATTTGCTTACATAAATACGTTATTGTGGCTCTCTGGAATAATCTCTGGTCAATCGCTGTATTCTACAGTCAAATATTGTTTTATAATGATGCTAATCTGTGCAATTTACCATCATACATAATAATAACATTATATTATATTTTATATTATTATATAATGTATACTATATAAATTAAAAATTATTTATATAGTATAATAATGTTATCATTAATTTATATACTGAATATATATATATATATATATATATATATATATAAAATAGTTTTTGTATAATTATGTTTTGATATATATACGTGTATATTATATATTTGATAGTGCCATTGTCTATTTAGCTGGATCAGCATGACAGATAAAATTTTTTAGCCTGATTTTAGTAAAAAAAAATTGTTTATGATACCATTGTTCATATATTATTAAAATGTATAGATTTCAGTCAGATTTCCCCATCAGAGCAGGCATGGCTCAAGTTCCTCAGTGAAAATGTATGTGATGTTTTCACTATGGCCTCTTTCTCCTCAAATAATAAAATCATTTAAACTGAAAACAATATTTAATTTCCATTTATTTATTGTACTAAATATTCTATGTTCTAGTATTCGGGTCCTGATCACACTGATAGGGTTTATTTTTCAATACAATCTGGTTCATTGTCGTATCTTTGTGGTTCATCAACATCTGCGTGCGTGTCAAAATAAACTTTACCCACAATGTTATCACATTTTCTCTCGCAGCCCTGATGCTTTAATTCTGCTCCACCAACGATGTTCTGAAGGTTTATATGGATCAGGGTTTTATTTCCATGAACTCAGACTCTCTACATGAAAGAGGCGGCGCTTTGTTTACTGGAATGATGAACAGGACTCCACTGGATCTAGATTAAAGATAGAGCAAAGCTAGATTTTATGCATTTCTAGTAAAATAATGACTTCTCTGAAGGCAAGACATTCACAAAGAGTTTACAATATTATACAATCTTATACAATATTTAAATATTTTGGTCACATGCATTGAAAGGTCAACCCCTTGAGCCTTTAGTTTCACAGAAAACTATCTATCCATCCATCCATCTATTTCATGCATGCGTCGCTCTGTCCATCGACAGAGGTAACACTATCCTATAATCATTGCCCTGGACCTTCCTCTGGAACCAGGATCACAATTACACATTGTCACCGAAATACACCATTGTATCTCATTACTCAACAGCCCCTTGTCTTTTCACATACCACATTTTACTCCATTTTACCCCATTACAAAAATTAAGTACGTGTTTATGTAATTTTTGTTGTGCATTCATGATTTTTTTTTTATTTATGTCATAAAATTGATGTTCAATTTAGATTAGTTCACTATTAAATATGAGTTATCCCTCAATAAACTCCTATTAGCTGCTTATAATAAGTTATTGTAGTGTTTAAGTTTAGATATTGGGTAAGGGTTAAGGGAAGAATATGGTCATGCAGAATAAGGCATTAATATGTATGAACATATTACAGTAATAATGAACATCCAGTATGTTAATAATAAGCATGCTAATTTAATAGTGAATAAGTGTACCTCTAAAGTGTTACTCAATTTATTTATACTATACATGCATATATAAATGTATTATATATTGATGCTTTATTGCAAGAAAAATAAAAACAAAATGATAAATAATAGCTAAACTATTAAGTAACTAAAAATGTTTTATTTGTCCCCCTGAAGTGATTATCACAAGTAGACTATACCACTATTTTCCAGGCCCTATTTTCTACTATTAAAGGTGCTCTAAGCGATGTCGGGTGACGTCACTTCTTGTTGACGTTTAAAGTATTGTCAAACAAAACGGAGGCTAGCTAGACCCTCCCTCCTCCTCATCCGCACACTAACCCAAACCCACCCCCAAATCCTTTTGTCGGTTATTGGCTGGAAGTCAGTTTGTTATGTTTCGTGGTGCGGGTTAGCCCAGTTTGTTTTTGTTGCCGTTTGTGGAGTCTTGGGTTTCTGCAGAGACCGCGTCTTTTTACAGTGTGTTCAGGGGACAGGCAGCAGCTAGCGGATAGTGAGGAGATGTTTGCTGTATGTGACCAAAAATATTTTGGCCTAAAAAACGCGTGACATCGCTTGCAACTTTAAACCATTAAGTGCTTTGTATTTATGTTAAATATAATCCTGCCAAAGGCGTGTCTCTGCATTTAGTAGTGTGTGTGTGTGTGTGTGTGTGTGTGTGTGTGTGTGTGTGTGTGTGTGTGTGTGTGTGTGTGTGTGTGTGTGTGTGTGTGTGTGTGTGTGTGTGTGTGTGTGTGTGTGTGTGTGTGTGTGTGTGTGTGTGTGTGTGGAACAATGCAAGTCCACACGTCATAGTGACTGATGATGTCTGATTTAACTCCCTCTTCTAGTGGGAGCACTTTATCGTGAGCAACAATGGGAGAGTTCAGAGAGCAGCCGAGAGCGGAAGGTGAGCGTGAATGTGTGTGTGCTGTTAACAGTTGTCAGGTAAGTGAAGAAAGCCTGAAGTAGCAAATCAAGAAGTGTGCATAGAGTTTAACAAGAGGTGTGGTTAAAAGTCCATCTGAAACTGTCACCTGTCACACTTGAATGTGAGTGTGAAAAGCACAGCTGTGGAGGTTGTGTCATCTTTTCAAATATGAAAGCGGTTTCTCAATGCTGCTGCTGTTGCTGTGCGTTGCACATTTTTGATGACTTCCTCATCTAACACACTCCTTGAATTGGGTGGGTCAGATTAATAAGTCATGTGAGTTTGAATGATTACTGCAAGATCCTCCAGGAGGAGAATTTACAAATGCTAGTCAGTTTTCGGATAGACGACAAGGAAACGGTAGCTCTAAAACTATTTCAGACAGTGGTCAAGGTTTGGCTCACAGGAATAGCCCAGCTCGCCTCTGCTGGTGGATGTTGGAAGTACCTGACGAAGACCTCGTTAGTATTATAAATAACTAGGCCTAAATGTTTAATTTCCACTGATTTGTTGAAAAAGATTTAAAAAATGACTATTAACAGTTATTATCCAGGTCCTATTTTCTATCATTAAACCATTAAATGCTTAGTATAATTTATGTTAAATCCTATCCTGCCCAAGGTGTGTCTCTGCAGTTACTATAGTGTGTGTGTGTGTGTGTGTGTGTGTGTGTGTGTGTGTGTGTGTGTGTGTGTGTGTGTGTGTGTGTGTGTGTGTGTGATATTTATTATAAGTTAAATATCACAGGAACATATAATACAGTGTGCCAATTTTTTCATTACTTTGATTTTTACTTCTTTTGAACGAGCACCTGGATCTGCACAAACAATTGACGAAAAAATACATTGTAAAATTAACAAATAATTGCCTGCATGTTGCAGCGAATCTGTGGGTACACTTTCTAGCTTCAAAATAATTCAATTATTGAATTGAATTCAAATAATATTATTGACTTCAAATGACTTTAAATAATAAGATAGGCCTACTGTTTAACATATGATCATGCCTTTTGTTTTTGAACTCAATGATAATATCGCACATGTCCTGGATTTGCTATTTGGTCGCAGCAAAATCATTCTGTAATTAATCAGATCGAATGTCTTTACAACAGAGCCTTGAACATTTTAGATAGAAAGCAAATACAAGTAAAAAAGATTTTAAGCTTTGTTCATTTTGTCTTTCTCCACTATGTAAAGTTTGTGTTTAAATGTCTAAATGGTCTTGCATATCAACCCTTATGTATTTTGTACCCTTGTGTATAATAAAACAGAAATGAAAATTTGTTTCAGTAAGCTGGAGCAGCATTATTAGATATTCATAGTGTATTTTACATCCATTATACCTATATAAATCCTCAGTTATGTCCTAAACATTTTAAAGTACCCCAAATAAAAAAATTAAAAGTTGTGATGACATCGACCAGTAGTTTCAACGGTTGTGTTTTGGTGACACCCACTGGTCATTTTATTGAACAACATGGAAGGCAATACATTATCAACTAGTTAGACATTTTCTCAAGGAAATACCAGCATAAATAAATAAAAGAGTGACAATCTTTTTATGACAATGATCCAGAAAATGAGATGAACATGGAGAGAAGGGTGACATACAAGTGACATTAGCAGACATCAGATATCCACATCATTAGATTTGAATGCACATCTTAAAATTGTGGGTAAATGTAACAATAAGGTGTTTCGTAACGGGAGTTTATGAAAACCAAAGAAATAAATAGCATGCATTACATCTTTATTTCAGTATAGGTAGGCCTTTTTTAGCTGGAGCTGCATTAATGAATATTCATCATTCACATTCATTATAGGCCTACTTACTATCTAAATCTTCAGTTATATCCCCAAACATTTTAAAGTACTCCATAGAAAAAACCCAAGACATAATAGTGCATACAAAATGTCAAGGGCTTGTTAACATTATTTGGTCACATTATATGATGTTAAACGCATTTCCTTGTCTTTAAAATGTGTAGAAGCAGTATGAAAAAGCTGGGCAGGTTTGTCTGCTGTCTTCAGTAGCCCAGAATGAGACATGATGTGACATGAATGACAAACAAGTAAGCAGCGGCTATGCCTGTAATGTGGCATATATGAACAGTTGTTCCAAACCTGTATGGATATCATTCTTCTGCTTAATACAAAAGAGGACATTTTGAAGAATGTGGGTAAACAAACAGTTGATGGAACCCATTGACTTCCATAGTATGAAATAAAATACTAGGGAAATCAACTGTTTGGTTACAGACATTCTTCAAAATATCCTCTTTTGTGTTCAGCAGAAGAAATAAACCCATAAAGGTTTGGAACAACTTAAGGGTGAGTAAATGATGACAGAATTATTATTTTTTGGGGTGAACTATCCCTTTTAAGAAATAAGACTATTTTAGCCTCTATTCAGATTCAGATCCATTTCTTTTAACACGTTTGAGGTAGGTTGTCACAAGGCTATGTTTATTGACGCTGATTTGAGAAAGAATAACCTTCCTTTTTATATGAAATAACTCAAATAACATAAAAATCATCTTCCACAGCAGCAGAACATCTGAGTTTTGTCACAAGGTGGCGCTGTGTGTTTAGTCTGTGTGGAGTTTTTAAACTTCAAGGCTTCCTTCACAGACGAGAGCAGTGATCGAGCTCCGAGGCGAGGTCAGTGCAGTCATTATTCATACCATCTGCAAACAGCCGTATCTTTGAGGGCAAGAATGGGAAACATGGCCTATGGTTAGTAGGCCTACGTTGTTTTTAACATAGCCTACACAAGTAGCCTAAAAAGATCTAGCCTACAGGCCGTCATTTCTGGCTAATCAAATTTAGGCTGGTAAAATGATAGTCATTCGTATAAGAAAAACGTTAAACGAATCTGCCAAACTTAAAGTATAGCCTAGCCTTTAAAACAAACAGGTAGGCCTATTGACCTTATTCTGGGAATACGCCATACTTTTTTGTTGTTTGATGTTTAATCGCGAATGCAAGCTTTTCCAGCAGGTTTTAATTATGTAAAGATGTATTTCAAACTTTTACGTCAGCTGATGTTTCTGTCGACACCCTATATTTAAAAAACTTCCTTCAAGCCTCGTTTTCATTCGCGATAAATAAAATGTGGTTCCCGCCACCCCGATACCGAGAAAGAACGAGACGTGGGAATTTAACGAATTAGCCTAAATATCTGTATTATTTTTAAAGGGGATCTATGCTAGCTGTCACACTTTCTACTCCAATCAACATTTCTTTATGGTGTGTTTTTAAGAGTAATTTTCTTTCAGGTAGTAGGCCTACAGGCTTATTAAATCATGTTTATGTTAGGCTTATAAACTAGCCTGTGCAATTATAACGTAGGCCTAGTGACAACTTATGGGTTTTATTGTTTTTACCCAACAGTCAGATAGGCTATTTAAAAAATATTATAAAATTGTATAAGTTTGGAGGACAAAATTATTATAAATAGGTTGGTGTTAATTAGAGTAAACACACCTTCGTGACGTGTATGACTTGACTTTTTAGAAAGCAATAAGTTTTTTTTAAGAAGAAAAAACTTTACAGTAGGCCTAGCCTTGGGAATATAAAACCAAAATATTAATTGTATTAATATCCATATCTTTTACAATCCCAACATAGCATAAATCGTAGCATTTGACGTCTCTATCTGTAGCATCACCACCACCCATGAATAGCCTACCACATTAAAACAGATTATCTGTGGAACTACGGCGTCGGGTTTGTATTATCCCGTCTTCGCGTTCAAAAACCATCCTTCATTAATCTCTCTCACTCTCTCTCTCTTTCACTGGGCCTGTTTCCAATCCGAGGACATGCGTGATAGATTTGTGAAATCATGCCCACCCACCTCATCTACGCTCGGTGGGCTCCGGTATCAATAAGATTATATGGGCAGGAAATGTAGAAATCCTCAAAAAGAGCTTCATCATTGAACAAACGGCCTTCAGCAGCCAAACGCCAGCGAAAAAAATGTTTCTCTTTCATCTGAACGACCCGACAGTTTTATGTGATATAGGCCTACCTAATTGTCACCATGTCATTAAAGAAAACTACTTTAAGCGCAATGGGAAATGCGAGATATTATTTGTAAAGAGAAAACATATGTGCGAAGATAATGATAACTAGCCTATTATAAATATGTTTCTTATTTTAGCCTCGTTGCTTCAAAGCTGGACGACATTTATCTGTTTATCTTTTTTATGCAAAAAATGTTATGCAACTTTATCTTTAAAGTAGTTTTAATTATTGGCTATTACCCTATTATTGTTGAAGTTGTTAAATCCAGACATTAAATACATTGGCGAATACAGTACAATAATTAAACTAACAGTTACACTGTTTTAAGTTATAAAGGATTCAACTCAATTTTTTAAAGTCAGTTCAATGCAATTTAAGTTGAAATGACTTAAACATCCAAGTTGATTTTACTTACAAATGTAATACCTTATACCACATTGGGCAGTATGAATTTTGTAAAGTCAACTGCTTGGCTAAATAATACACGTTAGGCTAAAGCCTACATGATGTCAGGGATACAAAACGACCAAATGGAACGTTATGTAGACATTACTAATGTTCTAATTTGTATTTTTCATTAAACTGATTCGATTTAGCCACGTAAAAGCTACGTGAAGAGATAAATAATCATGGTGGATTGTGGTAATTTATTTATAGTAGGCCTAATTCCTATATAGTTTCTGTTATTGAAAAAAACGATAACTGATGTCAATCAGTCAAAGGAGCTCTTTCTTTTTTATAGAGGTTAAGCATCATAATGCCTTTCAGTGACATGATTTCAATCATGGTTCTTTCTGCGGGCAGAACCTGGTAGAGTTGCCCTGTTTTCATTGGAGTGGAGCTTCTTCCTGAGAACTTCGTCATGACATCATCGTCATCTGATTCCCGAACAGCTGCAGGAATCCAGTTGCGTTGGATGGACGATGGACATTGCATATGCGCGCAGTTCTCCAGACCTCCTGCGCTCGAATATTGAAGATTCCTGTGTGGCCGGATTCAATCTTGAGTTGTTAGCGTGCTCATCTCTTTATAGTCCATCTTCCAGAGGGATCTGAGGAACCAGGAACAGACCTTTCCGAGTGAGAGAGAGAGTTTAAGACTCGCGCGTGGCATCTGTATGTTTAGAACCAGTCTCGCGCCTCCAGCTTGTGGATTATGACCCTGGACACTGATTTAATGGATGACCTCTTTGTCGACGTGGTTGGAGAAGGTGGCAAGGAGTCTGGAGATGAACATCTTTCGAGCTCCTCTCTTTCTGCATCCGACCAGGTGCATGACAAGGGGGATAAGGACCACGTCCCCAGTTCCATATGTCCCTCAAGTTCGAGCAAAAGCCCTTCGGTGAAACCGCCCTATTCCTACATCGCTTTGATCACCATGGCGATCCTCCAGAGCCCAAAGAAGCGTCTCACCCTCAGCGAGATATGCGACTTCATCAGCCACCGGTTCGTGTACTACCGAGAGAAATTCCCAGCCTGGCAGAACTCCATCCGACACAATCTCTCCCTAAACGACTGCTTCGTGAAAATGCCACGCGAGCCGGGTAATCCCGGGAAAGGGAATTACTGGACTCTGGATCCCAATTCATCGGATATGTTTGAGAACGGAAGTTTCCTGAGGAGGAGGAAGCGATTTAAACGGCAGCACTTCAAATTTGGGGTGTTCAGAGATCAAGCGTTGCAGCCGAGCGCTTTCCCGAACCTCAGCTACGGCGGCGCGTACGGGCTCAGCGCGTCCTGCGCGCACTTAGTACCGGCTCTGGATATCTACCCGTTTGGCTTCCATCAACCCATCGGGGTTCCACCTGTTGGCGGCATTTTACCGGCTCTATCCACGCTTTTCTCGAGGAACGCTGTCGCAGCCAAGTCTTTCCCGCAGTCCCAAACAGTGGCTATCGAGCCTGTCTCCCCTGGCCTCGCCTGTGCATTGGCCCCCCCGACCTCTCCATACGCGTCTTCATCACTGTTTAATCCAGTGGGCTTCCCTCGGGTCCTCAATTTTCAGTACGAGTACCAGAAGCTACAAAATGTGCACAGCCACGTGGATTTGTCCACTAAACACAGACACCTGGCTAGTGTCAATGACTAATTCAGTGCATATTTGGACACGAACTATAGGCCTATTTTTTCTCAGGAATTACTTCATTTATCCAGAGCATCGCGTCGAATGTTTGCGAACATTTTAACGAACATTTTAATTTTTCAGGAAACCATTCAGTGAATGTATTTCTGTTACATGCTGAAAATGATTACTGATGCATGTTATTTTGTTGGAATGATTAAATATCGAATGATTCAGCTAGCCTATTTAAATGACGAATTTCCTTTTCGCGTTTTGACGGAAATAAAACTGACATTTTTAAACGCACAATAAACGTCGTGATTCTTTCTTTATTTAAATTTGGCAAGGACAATGCTTCTTTTCTTTATAAGCTACAACCAGAAAACGTCATGTGTCTTTTTTTTATCATGATTAAAATACATTGTGGTTTACTTGCAAAATTTATGCTGTAAATCATGCAGGGCCATTTTTTCTCACGCAGGGTCAAACAATTAAATAAGCAACCACCCCAAAAAAGGTAAGACCAGGTAAGAAATCGATTGATAACATTTCGAATTTTCATTATGAATAATCTCATTCTCTATGAATTCTCATTCATGAAATAGGCAATTCTGAGACGCATATAGGCATACATTTAAACACACACTGTGTGTCAGAAATAAAACCAGGGCTTAGAAAGTGACAATGCCCTACTTATTTAAAAATATGAGGGTAAAATATAAGGTGCTTTCCTTTCAGTTTCGATACATAAAAATGATAATCAGGCCATAAATATATAACAACATAATTATCAAAAGTGAATAATAGGAATGATTTAAAAGGGAAAAGTGTATGAAAATGTTAAACGGAATATGGATTTGTATTATTTATTGGAGGGTTTTTGTTATATTATATTTTGCATTATATAACACCTCCTGTATTTCATTTTGTAACAACCATAATTATTTATATTTAGAATTTATTTCGATGAACTGATTTAATTTAGCGTTTGAAATAAATGGATGGCATGCTGTTTTGGTTAAAATGATGACCTCATAGACGTAAAATTTCTCTGAAAATCATATACAGGGGGAAATTTTGGCATTTCTGACCAACCACAGATACTTCATAAACGAATGTTCATTTATAGCCATCATAAAAAAGTCTAAAGAAATTTAACACGTGTCCTCTCATGTCGGTTTATTTGTTTAAGCTTGTTAAACGGAAATAATCAACCAGATCAGTCTCAAATGCGCTTTACAAATACACAGTATCTCGCCTGATGAGCAGATTTCCATCTGAACACACACTGTAAATAATCATCTCCAAACGCTCAGCAAAGTTGACAGCTGCATGTGCGCATGCTCAGGTGTATTCTATTAGTATGAACAATCATTTGACCCTGTTAGTTTTCAATTGTCGATTTCAAAGACAACAAGCATACAGCCAATCATATGACCGCATGTCTTGACTTTGATCCCCCTTTGGAGTCCATTATTAGTCCTGAATTAGTCAAAAGGAGGCATCTTGGGGCCTCGTTTTATCTCTTGAAATTATTTAACTTTTTTTGTATGATATCATAATGATCAAATAATATTGTTACCAAATTCATAAAGATTATAAAGTAGTTATATTTCTACCGGGAAACAATATACCAGAATAACGACAACTTTTTGCTGCACAGATTTTATTTTATGTGCACACTTTAAAAAAAAAAATATATATATATATATAGGCTATATTGGCATTGACGGATGGCATGAAGGTTTTGGATGCTAAAACACCCATTTGGAACCTTTATTATTAAGAGTGTACACTACAGTAGTGCGCTTTTTAATCTTTATAGACAGGCTATAATGTCAGATGGCCTATTCACATTGTGGCGATGAAAGAAAAGAAGCACATACTTCCAGCTGACGACAATAAACATAATGGGGCCAGAGTGTCTTTGGGGAAAAGAGTTAAAACGAATACTGTAGGCCTATGTGTTTATCTAAATAAATAATTTATATATTAATTATTATATTATATTTTTTTATTTATATATTTTATTTAAATAATTTTTATTTATATATTAATATATTTATGTGTATGCTTCACATCTCACTGAGTTGTAATTGTTTTATGCATTATAATGAATTTGATATTATCTCACACCACTACTAGCCTATTATAATGTTAAGGGGGGAAAGACTTTTCGACTTTTCCTCAAATTAAAATGTTCATATCAAAGTAGGTATTTGCATTTTTGTATCAGAATGCTGAATTCGAAGTAAAATTAAAATTATTTTTTAGTTAAAAAGTCGAACTTTAATCGATTTTTTAAAATGCATTGCAAAATAAAAACTAAGGCAAAAAGGTTAGTATAACATAGGCAAAATACACTTGTGCTTGATATAATTCACTGTAGTTTTTCCTGTTTCGCGATGACCGTCCCAATGCCACTGGGGATCTAATGTTTCATAAAATAATTAAGACTGGTCACAAATGGTTGTCCGTCAGATATAAAGCAGTAGCCTAATATATTTCATTTTAATGTGAACAGATGTCTGTTATATCAGCTGGACAGAAATGATTCATTTGTTTGTTTGTTTTTTTTAAATTGCACCAACTCAGTGTTACTTTTGGAATTTTGAGTCAGTAAAAATACCTTCCCGTTAATTTTCTGACATTATAGTACAGGCTATGAGAGATGGCTTTTAACGGTTTAACATTTACCAGCCTTTCTCTTTTCATTTAAATGATTGGACAAAGAGATTGGTAACTATATTGAACTTATTCATAGAGAGGAGAGAGAGAGAGAGAGAGAGATGAGAGAAGAGAGAGAGAGAGAGAGAGAGAGAGAGAGAGAGAGAGAGAGAGAGAGAGGAGAGAGAGGAGAGAGAGAGAAGAGAAGAGAGAGAGAGAGAGAGAGAGAGAGAGAGAGAGAGAGAGAGAGGAGAGAGAGAGAGAGAGAGAGAGAAAGAAAATCAAGAGCCAAAACCAAAGTTATAAGGCCAACCTGAGATTGAATTCCCTGCACCTGACAAAATAAAGGAAACAAAAGAGTGTGTCTTTGTGAGTGTGTGAGCACAAGAAAATTCACCAGTGTAAATGTGTACAGCTGTCTTTAGATCACCCACAGAAAGATTCCACTGTTGCTGGCTTTGAATAACTGCCTTTATTTAGCCGCGTCCCAGCAGAGATAGAGACAAATATTTATTTCTACAATGACCATCACAGCATATGTGTGACCCAGCTCCCACATCTTGCTTAAGGGCTATCGTCTTTCCCATCTGTCAGTTTGTTTTTCTCAAAAACAATCTGCGAGATTATATTTTCCCCAGTCAAACAGTCGTCTAAGACCCATAACTTAAAACAAAATAAAGGCATTTCATGCACGAAGACAGAAATCATATAAGCCCTACATTTGTGGTCTGAAATTGAATACGTCATCTGTGAAAACTCTACTTCACGGTCCATCAGTGTCACATTAAGCATGTTAATAATATTGTGATTGTGATGAATTGCTATTTATGTGACACCCTCCAGCAGTGCTGCCAGCGCGATCGCTCGCATGAGTCCCGAGCTTATTAGCGATGATGTATTATAATTCATATTTTACCCCCGATACGGTTTGCTTTTACAAGGGAAAGAACGAGCAGGTTCGGTTTAAAGGTCTGCTTGTACCTGACCTGAGAGGCGCTTTCCTCTGTTTCCTCATGCCAAGTTAAACAGGATGGTTAAAATCATTCCTCAAAGCCTGTACCAGCTCGTGCAGGTCTCCTCTCCTCTCCAATCACGCAAAACAAAGACGCAGAGCTGCAGCGGTGATCATCTGTGGGATATCCGACTCCTTCCAGCAGCTTCCAGAAGAGGAAAATACTGTTCCCTCTTCATTTTCATGAGGCCTATTTTGTTGGGTTTGAGCTGCAAAGTTAATAATTTACCCTTTAAGGGATGAAACCTATAGACACTTCCTTGGATCACATTTAAATGTTAAAGTCCCCCTGTAGTCAATAATAATAATTTGAACTTAAAACTCATCTTTGATCACCAAAATTGCATTTTCTAAAATATTTTTTTTTTGCATAAAATTGCGTTTCTTACTTGGAAAAAAATCTTCATGCCTTAAAATGGCGTGAATGTAACTATACTTTTACCTCATTTAGTATACACAGTTCTTTGAATATGCAAATTAGCCCCGCCTCCAACATTAAAAGCTTGATTTTCACCACAGGAGGACTTTAAGCAATGATATCCAATTTATTTAGCAACCTAGGCACTAAGCTATTTTCTGTGGATGTGTGAGACTTCAGATTCATTAGCTGCTATAGCCTAAATAACTAAGAATAACAAAGTGTAGTAAACGGTAAAGGAATTTTGACATTCAGTCAGTATAATGGACTGTGTTTGTTCAGCTAGGATGACACTGGAAGCCTCGCACAATCAACAAATGTCGAAAAAAACATATATATCAACCCGCTCTTATATGTAAAAAAAAAAACATTCTGTAAAAATTACATTTTTTCCCTTAATTTCCCTCTGTGGAACTACACAACCCATAATCACACAGCAAGATCCATCAGACAATTGAGTGCAACAGTCAGGTTCTAGAAGTAAAATCTAAATTAATTTTCTCCATCAACACCCCCAAAGCTTGCACAGTCCTATTGCTCGTCCTGGTTCGACACAGCATATAAATCAAAACTGACTAATATTACTGTTTAATGTTGATGTCGCATTATTTTATTTTATATATGAATCCGCGTACATTAATTGTTTTGTTTCTGCTTCTTCTTCGCCTGTGTTTTCATCAGGAGTTTCAGTACTCTTTCAGAAGATGCGTAATAGCGCCCCCCTACCGTATAACAGTAAAAACACGGAAAGCTGGAAAATCCCATCAATGGCGGGAAGCGTCTCATAAATTATGGAAATTTCAATCATTGGCAGGGAAGCATTGTCTCATAAATGATGGAAATTTCCATCAATGGCGGGGAAAGAGTTAACAGTGTAATTTGTGGTGAAAACTACATTACCCATGATGCTGTACAGAAAATTCCACCAATCAGAGAGTCGAAACAAACAAAACACCCAAAAGATCTCTTTAGCTCCGCCCACTCCCATGAAACACTGCGAATGAAGGAATGGAGTCATAGATATGTATAGATGCCACAATCGACTGCTCTATAGACCAGTGTTGCCACTTACTGTGTGTCGTCACTTACTGTGAGTGGCGACACGCTGACCGTTTCAACATGGCAGGTGACGACGAATGTGGCATCTACTAAGCCTATACATATCTATGCTCCAGACCACCCACTCCCATGAAGCATATGTTATAAAATACTGCAATGCTTCATGGGATGTAGTTCATTATACACCTTGTATTGTTTAGTTTAAAATTAAATTTATAATCCAATATGATTCTTGGAGCTGGTTGGTTTGGTTATTTGCTTCTTTATTGGGGAATTTATTTAAAAAAAACTATAGGGAGACCGGGTATTGTTGTAACACTTTTTGCTTCAGAAATATAACTCACTGAATTTTTTAGCTTGAGTTCTCAAATTTTTATACTAAGTACCCACATTTGTTTACTACAAATGGAACCAATTCAACCCTCTACAAGAATATCACAGAGTTGATGTAAAATACATGTTCCTTTGTTACAAGGTTGTAACAATTACAAAAGAAGTAAAAATGGATGCCATACCATATGATATTGTTCAAAACCAGATTTATTTAACACTAGGACTCCCGGAATTCTTTAACTACTAGAATGGCCATAGCAGTCATTATGACTGCTCATCCATTATTTGCATATAATTTCAATAAGCTATATCAAATCTAAGAATAAATGGATCTGTAATGTTAGGATTTGCAATAGACTAAACAAACAACAAGAGAAATTGTTGCTAGGCAATGGTGATGCATTTTCAAGAGCGGGAAAAAGGAGCAACCGACACACAGTTTGTAATGCATACGGTCAGTATGACTGTTATGGCCATTCAAGGTAGAAATACTCAACTCTTTTGTGTCTTTGTAATTTTAATAAAATAACAATGATAGAATAAAATATAGGCACATTTAGGAAAAGTAAGAGTCCTAGTTACATGGGTTTCATTTTAAAGTTTAAAGTTTTGGGTTTAAAGTTATTACACTGCACATTTTTAAAGCAGTCAAAATGACTGCCTTTGGTAGTTCTAGGTAGAAATACTCAAAACTCTTTTGTGTCTTGTAATTTTAATAAAATAACAATGATAGAATAAAATATAGACACATTTAGGAAAAGTCAGGGTCCTATAGTTACATGGGTTTTATTTCAACAAAGTTATTACATTGCAAAATTTTAAAACAGTCAAAACTGCCTTGGGAGTTCTAGTGTTAAATAAAATAACAAATAAAATAACACTACAATGTACCTGTCATGGTGTAGTGCAGGCAGAAGAAGACGAGGGAGAATCAAAAGTTCCAATGCAAACTTTTACTGACAAACATTTACAGACAGGCAGGAGGTTCACACACACTTAGTAAGACTGAGATCGGACAACGAACAAGGCAACACACAGGGAAACAGATCAGGGAAACACACAGCTGACAAGACTAACAAGGTACAGGTAATACAGATGAACTAATGAGGGTTGCTATGGAAACAAATGAGTGGCGGGAAGACAGAACAAAGGAAGACATGTGACTAATGAAAATACAAACAAACTCTGAGATGTGACCGTGCCTAATTAAATAACATCTTTATGTACATCTTTAGGTCTAACAAAAAAAAAACATGTCTGTGGCCACATTTACACATAGCCGGGTATTTAACTATGCGTATAACTATGAGTTTTTAGAAATAATAGTTTTCTGTGATAAAAACGGGGTTTTCGTGTAAATGAGAGGCCAAACCGCAGGGAAATATCTGTGTCTTCCCTTCGTGTAAACGGGGCATGTGTGTGTAAATTCATCTACTAGACAAACGTATACTTAAAGGTTTACTTAATAAACACTACTTCAATGTACCAGATTAAAGAACATCTTTAAGTCTAACAAAAATAACATGTCAATGTGTATTCTTGTATTCTTCTATTCTATTGTAGTCACAGTGCTGACAGATGAATGATGAGTCTGGAGTGTAGGGCTTGATGGGCCCAGAAACTGCAGGGTGCATTTCACCCAAACCTTCTTTGGCAGTTGAGTCATTAAATTGCTCCATGCAAATCACTTTATTTAAAACACTGGCAGAGACACCTCGGTCAGTCTTTCTTTTTCATGCCCTAGTCATTCTGTAAAAACATTAAAATCAAAGAAAAGTATTAGTTCTATTCTTAAAGGGGGGGTACAATGCCATTTTCACAAGATGTTAAATAAATCTCTGATGTCCCCAGAGTGTGCGTGTGAAGATTGAGCACAAAATACCCGACAGATATTTTTATATAGCATGTTAAAGTTGTCACTTTTTGAGGGTTTGCAAAAACGCACCGTTTTGTGTCTGGCCCTTTAAATGCAAATGACCTGCTGCAGAGGGCGGGGTTTCAAGTGTGTGTTAGAAGCTGCGATCACCTCACGACGCAGACACACTAAATTGACAGAAATTGTATGCCTTAATGTTAAAACGAGTCAGACAAAGATGGAGAGACTCAAGAAGAAGTGACAACGTAGAAACAACAGGACGTCTCTGATTGGTTAGTTAATGAATTGATGTTGCTGATGTGGAGTTAAGTATCTTCAATTAGGATATTCTGTCATGGTAATCTAATACACACAGAATGACTTTCTATTGCATGTGAAAAGATGGATGCTAAAGTTTGAGCTGACTCACAAATGTACTCTTATACAACAACTTTTCCTCTTCTCATCATGGACTGCTTGTTCCTCGGGACAGGGTTTATGTACATTTTAGGGTTGCTGATGTCACTAACCCGGGAGGAATGTCGTGTAGTCCCTACCAGCCTTTGTTGTACTCCTTTTCTTTAAAAGCAAATATCTTCCTTTGCTTTGAACTTTGAGGTTTGTAACTTTGCAGATGTTGTTTATGCTCAAACAGCAACATTTCACACTTACTAAAGTTAGAAAAGTGAAATCAAACTTAACCATCCCTTTAATATGTAAGGGGATGGTTGTAACACTTTTTAAATAAGTGTTACAACCCTCCCCACCCTTGTCAGCCAATGTTTAGCTAGCAGTTTTAGCATAGTGGTTTGAAATTAGCAGGGGGGAAATGCATCACATATTGCCTAAGAAACTACAATTTAATCTAATATAAGTCATACCATTTTATCTGCAAAAGTACAGCTACTAAACAAAATAGCATTGGTCAAAATTTGTACTTTCTGACCTCAAAATCTGTTTTTAATAAATGCTGAGACAACTCTCACTTAGTTTAGCTCAGTGCACGCAGCAAGGATTTATTTTCCAAAAGGTAAAGGTAGTGTGTTAGTGTTAATGGGTCAAGTGTTCACGAAAGAGATGTGATCTTTAGCTGTTTCTTGAAAATGGCTAAAGACTGCTTGTGTGGAATTAGGCAGGTCATTCCACCAGTGAGGAAAAGTGATCAGATAATCAGATTTGAGACTGGTTTTACAATGAATGATTTTTTGTTGTTGTTGCTGAAACTAGATCTCAAATTTTACAAGATCGTTGTTCAAGCACAGAACACTCTTTTGATCCATTAACATTACAATACAAATGTAGGTGCTCGACTAAAAGCATTCCGAGTGAAACAATAAAATAAAAAGCAACCAAGTGTTGACTTTTGGCGCTTTATCAACTAGAAGCAACACACTTGACATATGAAGTAAAATGTCCGAGACCCTCCCCTCAATGAAATCTGATCACAAGTGCTCACAGGAGACACATTTGAGATGCATTAAAACACCCAGTGTAAACAGCAATCTGTCTCAGCTGCCCACTTGTGATCGGCTCACCAGAGATGGATGTTAATACGACAGTCTTTTTATAATCTGAAGCGGCAACATAATTGCCCTTTAAAGGGGCAATAATGCTCTACAAGAGAGTGATCAGAGCACATCCTTAATTACAGAAGATGTGTGACATTGATGTCACACAAATGACCAGTTCCGCTCACACACACTTTCATGCGCACCACACACACGCATGTGCTTTTCCTGGCAAAACGTATGCCGCTCTGCCTCTCCATTTGCTCTGAATTGAGTTATAAATCACCCCACACCTCCACCCTTCGCCTTTCGTCAGTGGGCTTGTATCCTTTTTCCAGAACCAACGGGCCTCTGCTCATTGTTGAGCCAAACTTATTTGAGGGGTGACCAAGTAGTGCACATGCATTTGCGTGCACATGTATGCCAGTGTTTCAATGCGTATGTATGTGGGAAATGTGTGCATGCGTATGCCCCCTCCCCATTCCCACCCCAGCCGGTTTCTTTGCCAAAATCAATTTGCCAGTAGATGACAGTGAAATACTGCAGGAAAGCCACCCAGAAGGGGAATGAGCTAACACCTCAGCCATGCTCCTCCACCAATGGGCAGAGCAGATGAATGAACGGCAATGAGAAAGATTGAGAGAGAAAAAAGGAAGTGCAAATGGCCCATAGGGAAAGAAAAAGAGAAATTTAATTAGGACTGCTTAATGTGTTCATGTTAAGAAGTGGTGTATGGTTGTCTGCTATAACCTCCGAGGCACCCTGCTGCTTTCATGCACATGGAGACCTGATGCTCACGCTTAGTGCATACTGGGTCAAGAAACCTGCTGCTCTAAAAGAGTATACTAACATTGTAGACTTCTTTCTGCAATATATAGTAAGCTGTGCACCAATGAAGAGTGCTCAAATTTTTGGTGTTATGATGCATTAACAAAATATAGCGATACTGTTTAAAAAAAAATTTTAGCCACATTTTAAAAATGTAAGTTATGCAACATACTATAAAAAAGTTCCATACACATACAAACAAATGGACAAACACATATATTGGTTTTAAAACATATTAAACAACACATATAATCATATAAACAACATTAAAAACTTTATTTTCTTTAATCATTTTTGAAATGTCAAAGTCTCACTGTGCAGCACAACAATGTGGCGTTTCTTGAATGAAAAATGTTTCTCAATAAATTTAACAAAAGCATAATAACATCACATGATGCTTCCCCCCACCCCCTCCAACCAGAGTTGCACAATTAGCTGATTTCTTTGTGAATGAGCTAAAAATCTGCTGTCATGTAATCACGAAGAGAACAGGAAGTATAATTAACAAATGGGTCATAGGCTACAGAACTGGGTTAATGTGCGTTGCAGTCTCTGGTTACTGTTGCCGTGTTTTTTCAACGGGCCCAAAGCATGATTATGCTGACGTGGTGATGGTCAGGTCAGGTGGTTTATTCGGGATCTCCTTCACCCTCAGCCGCTGGGTGTTTCTATGGGAACTACATGAGGCTTGAGGACCACCAGCAGCAGGAGACTGGCTCTTAACCTCACCAATTCCTCAACCTTTGGTTTGGTTTTCCGCTCTTCTCCCGTTAACGTCTGCAGCGGCGTAGAAGAACTTGGACCTGGACTTTTAAAAGGCATTGGAATGAGTTATGGAAGGGAAAAATCATGAGCTGGCATTCATAGTGGACACTTAGCCAAACCTCACGCTTTGTATCAGAAGAAAAAATGATGCTTATTCCCTTCTGATCCTTAATCCAATAGACCAAGCTTAAAGGAAGCTGCAGAGGATTTGGTGTAAAACATCTTTTCTCTGGTACAATCGGCCTCAATCCCTCATTTTTAAAAATGCCTGTTCTCCATCGAGGCATGATATTAATACGCCTGCTTTTCTCTCTCTAAGCGTGACCTCATTGAGTTGAAACATTACACCGTGTTTTAGCGAATTGATTATATGAGTATCAGCAAGTGCATGAAATGCCAAATGCCGCCCTGCCACCCAAACCGTCAGCAGGGCGAGCATGCACTTCATTTCTGCGATGCCTGCCTTGGTGGTCTCTGGTGTAAGCTATATTTTACCCTCGCCTTTCTTTTCCCCATTTTTTATAGCAAACAGAAAATTGTTCCTAATTCGCTGTTGCTAGAGGGGGGTAATTTGTGGCTTTTGGCAGAGTGTCACAGGCCTAAAATTTGAAAAAGCTGCTGTGGGGAAGCTGTTTTTTACGGCCGTGCAGGACAAGTTTTGGCAGCGAGAGAGCCAATCACTTTTATATATCAAGGAAAAAACAGAATTAAGGAAAGGAAGCGCTGGGACTAAACAGAGGGCAACAAGACTGTATTGATCTCTGAGGAAGGAAGTAACCCTTGTCTAACATAGTTATCTCCTGTTTTATACGTACTGAGGAGGCTTTCGCAGCTGGTGCATTTGATCTTGAGATATTTCCATCAAGTCTCTGAGGAGATCAAGAACATATGGGAGTTATATAGCCTACAACATTAAGTGTAAATGAATGAATTTAAACTGTTGAACATGAAGTGTGCGGTAGCTCCAAACTAATTACATGTTCTGGGTCCTGTTGAAGACAGTGGGGAAAGTGCAGGGAAACTGAACTTTTTTGATCATATTCTTTAGAATTCCAGACTGATCTCATGAAATAGCGTATGTATAACACGCCAATTCGTATTTCCATTTTTGGCGTGCTATCAACACGCATAATCGCTTTTCAGCGTGTTTATGAACGCCGTTGACTTACATTACTGTATTGTATATGTGACCCCAACCCCGTCCCTAAACCTACCCGTCACTCGGGTTAATACCATTAATAAGTGTTCCCCTACCATCCTAGGCACAAAAAAATATCGCTGTAGATGTAGATCTAGGTTTTTCTTCGTTTCGCTCGGACATTTAACGGCGTGTACATACACGCGGAATCACTCGGACATTTAACGGCGTACACATACACGCGGATAGCTGAAAATGCGTATAAATAACACGCCACTTGACTTGAAAGTGGCGTGTATGTTTACGCAAAAGTCATGATGTCATGTTGCGAATTCATAAAATGAGCTTCAACCTGTTCAATAGTTCTTGATTTTAACGTGAACACTCTTAGTGTTAACAACGGCAATGTTTCCAGTAGGGCTGATAAAATAAAATAAAAATAATCTATTATCTCGATAAAATTCCAAGATCTATCTTGTAGCATGTAGTCTGATTCACGAACAAGTGACTCTTATGAACCGTTTTTTTAGTGAATATCGATACTGTACAGCGCGACCACTGTAGTGCAAAAAATGTAGGCCTACCGATCATTTTCAAAGACTCACAAACTCAGGAGTTACCATGTGAATCATTATGACGAATCCTTAACTGAATGAACTGAATTAGTGAGAGCGGTTATTGAATGAACATCAAGTCTTCGTAATTTCCAGTGATGGAACAGTTTAATATTAGCCTACATGATGGATGGATGGAGTATTGATATACTTATTAACTTGAATTAATAACTAAACTGTTTATGAGTTTAAAAGTTTACAATTATCTTTAAAAAATAATTGTAAAATACCAGTTTAACATAAGGGATAAAATGCTATTTAAAGCTTTTAAACTTTAGACTTTAGTATATCTATTACATAAATACCCTTTGCACTACACTCTAAAAAAGTATGTGTCGGCTCAACAACAGAAAAATTAACCAAACAGTTATGACAACTTTGAGTGAATTTACGATCAACCAACAAGCTTGAGGTAGAGGAACTTAATTTGTAGCATAAATACAAATTTTTAAGTTAAGTTGCCCTGCAGTTGTAGCCCTGGAACCAATTAATCTTATCTCAGTTCAACAGCTATCATAGCACATCCTAACTTTAACCAGTATATTTAATGAACAAGATATTACTTGGCACTGGCATTGCTTATAGAGTCAATGTAGTTTACCTTCTCTTCAGCACAACCACAACCACTTCAACATTACAGAAACTCTTTTAAATGTCAAACATTAAACACTAACGGGTCTTTTCCTTCACTAAAAACACTAAATTAACAATTAGTTACAACATTTATTCTCCTTATTCAGTCCTATGCAAAGCATGCTGGGAACTAGAAATCCACTGCCTAAAAAAGACATTATTATGTCAACAGACCTCTAAATAATGTTTGCAACTTAAAAGGTTTAATTAAAATAATAAAGTAGAATTTTTAACTTGCAATCATGCATTTATTTAAGATTTGGTAACAGGAGCCCTGAATTACTTTTTAAAGTTACAAGTTGTTTGGATCATTTTAATAATCTATATGTAAACTGTAAAATTATTTGTTATTTTAATCATTTTAATTTTGTTATGTACCAACCAAGTTAGAATGTTTGCAATTTACAGCAATAGCTGAAGGAGAATTTCTTTCATTGAAAATGTAATGAACTGGAATCAAACTTGAAATCAGAATTGAATCAAGAGCTTCGAATCAAATTGAGAACTCTAGTTTCCAGAGGCCCTAAATATTTATTTATAGTTATTTTTGGTTTATTCCAACTCAATTTCCTTCTCTTTAAATACCTTGTTTTCCATTTGGTCTCCTCCTTGTCCGACTCTCTCCCCTATATTCACTTTCACTCTTCGGGGAATGCTGAAGCATTTCAGCGTCTCCGACTCCAGCATGGTTTTTCACTTTCACAACACTACGTCATTACCCTGGGTGTTTAGTCACTTAAGGAAGGTTTAAAGAGAAACGAGGGAAAAAAACAGAAAGTTGTACATTAAACATTACCCAAAGGCACAATAAAACCTGCACCCTGAGCAAAATGTGAATAAATAAAACCTGCGCCTGTCAAAGATCTGGAACAGAAGACTGGATGGGAAGGGGGGGGGGGGGGGGTGTTGAAATTAGAAGCACTAAACTTGGAGGGTGTCTGCTGTAGACTGGGAGACCTTTAGACCAGTTGTTGTGTGCCAGTAACTAATGATGTTGGGTGTATTGCCTGCCAAGCCAAAAGTGTTTGAGTCTTAATAACTCATTTTGTTGAATGACACAACGCAGTTGCCATTCGTAATGGGAACACCATCATAGAATATGACACTCCCTGTTCCTATACAGTCATTGGAGGTCTTACAGCTGTGGAGAACATTCAAGAGTTGAGGAAAAGTCTTAATCTAATCTAATCACAACTCCACTGATACGCCATGTTCAGTCATTCTCTGAAATATCACAGTTTCTTCACCGCGTTTAATTAAGCAACTGCACTGCCAAAATAATAGCAACTGTTTGTTGCATTCACACCCTCAGTCCAAACATCTGTTTCTGGTGGGAAATTCCATGGGAAAGTTATATCACATTCAGAAACTCGTTGGCCACAGCAGAAAGTTGGAAGAACCAATACCTTTTTATATATAGTCTTTACACAAGCAGTTTTGTTCTACATCGGGGGCAGTTCTAGTCACACAATGAAGCTCTTTTGATGGATGGAAGCCCAGGAGAACACCGCAGGTGTTGTGTGGGATACATCTATCACATGCCAAATCAAACCAAGTTGTTCCTCCTGGATTGAGATGGATGGAATACAGCATTCCAAAAATCGTGAAAGAGAGCGAGAGAGGGGGGCCTCCATGTAATAAAGATGCACGTTTGACCTCCTTATCTGACTATTAGGTTTACCGGAGAGGTTGAGTGGAGGAGTGAAGACCAAGGAAAGGTGAAATATGCATTAAGCGGTCCATGTATAGGTGGTGCCATTATAAACGACAGACTTTGCTGTGTCTTCTAGTGAGTTGTTGTTAGAAATATCCTGATTCCTAACTAGCTTTGCATTTTTAAAATCTTAGAAGGCACACACATGCAGCAAAAAGTTACACCTGTAACTATTATTATTAATAATATACTTTGGGTTTTAAACAACCTACAATGGCACATGACAACTCATAATAATTTGCATGAGATGGTGAAATTGTATGATATTGCACAAATTGCCTTTTACGAAAAGATACGACTTTTACAGGTTTTTGTACAACCTAACTTGGACGTTTTCAACTCATCTCATAAAAATTATTATTTTCAAATGGACATAATAAAATGGTGGATTGTTTTGATTTTAGTTAGTAAACTTTATCTATCTATCTATCTATTTATCTATCTATCTATCATCTATCTATAAAATTCACATATTTGTATTACATTTTACAATTTATTTTCAAAGTTAGCGTCACTGAATTTATTTCTCAGGGGCAGAAAATATATCCTCACAAACGTCTCGCGTTTACAAATCACAGAAAACCCCAATTCCTTCACGGCTCACCTCTTCTCTTTCTTTCAGTTCTTTCCTCCCTTTTAACCCCCCTTGGGGAGGTAAAAACCCAGACCTGAACCACGCTTCTCTCTTATTTAAGGGGGTCAGGTCGAGCTTATCGGTCTCCTGAGAGCTATAAAGCGGCCAGGCTCGTGTTTTCTCTGCGCGCCTCTGGATGAGTTGCGGCGCGTGAAAGGCTCGCGCTGTGGGCACGCGGAGGTCTCGCGCGCAGTAAAAATGAAACAGTGGCTGTGGAAAGAAAATATAAATACTTGTGCGGCCTTCGGAGTATTTGACTCCTGTGAACCTGTGAAGTTCCGGGAGGACATGCTTCGTAAATTTCCTTATTTTAGCTATTTTCCCTGTTAAAGCTGCGGTTCAGACTGGTAAAGACGTGCGCGCGCACACGTAAATACGGGCATGACAGGTGTCGAGCGCGCGGGAATGGATTGCAAACGTAAGATGAAGTAGCTTCGACTTTTGACAACAAAATTGAAATTGTTCACAGAAGATAGCTAAATCTGAAAAAATCCTTTCGGACCCTTTTCTTAAAACAGCGGTTCACAAAGTAACTAAAGATAATGTTTTATGAAGCCTGGGTTCCAGGCTTTCCCTGGGTTCATGAGTAAATGCCTGCAAAATCTTTCCAACTAAAATAATGGTCTAGTCCATAGCAGTAGATCTCTGGTGGTCTCGAGGTATAATTGTGGTTCTGCAAAAAAAAACCCAAAAAAAACACGTAATTTAGTGGCCATTTTAAATGGTTTTAAAATTAGGGCTGGGTTAGCGGGCAACATTTAAAATTCAATTTACCCTTTGAATGTAGCCTAGCTCCTCTTTATTCCACCTCATTATGCAATGATGCTGCTAGATATAAAACACCTGGAAAATACCTAATTTATAAAAAGCAATAAAGCTTTCGTGAGAAGAAAAAAACCGTGGGAGCATTATGTAGCCTAGCCTACGAACAACCACGATTACAGATTTCGCAAATTTACTCATTTAATGATCATTATTGGTAATGAGGATGGGAATGAGATAGAGGATGTTTTTTAATTAGCCTATTATAACATATCCCATAGAAAGAGCAATAGAGATGCCTAGCTGCTGGATCACAGACACATGAGTGTCAGTAGTGTAGAAATTAGATGTATAGAGAGGAAATGTATTTGCTGATGAATTGGAGGGTGGTCAGGGAATGAGTGAACGAGGAGGTGGTTAGAAAGAGAGGTGTGGAAGGAGAGGAGGGGAGGGGAGACGAGGGGGGGTTTAGATAGCACATGTTGGGAGAAAGAGAATGTTTGGATAGAAGAGGGGAAAGTCACGCTAATTTATACTCGGCTAATTGGAACCAGGGCAGGCCCTGCACCTGAGATGCATTCCACACAACTGCAACGCTGGAGAGGGACGGGGGGTAAGGGAGTCTACGTGTGTGTTTGAAAGCGCAGGATGGTGTGTGTATCTCCGAGTGTTTTTTTTTTAAGTCAGAGGTCAGGTTTTTTTTTAACATGGTGCAAAAGGTCAGCATCAATGGTGTCTTTGTTATCTAGCATCTCACAGCGGTCAGAGTGTGTCGAGAATCGTTCCGTCGTGACGGTCGCACAAAGCTATACTCACACTCAGACCACCCTGCTTTCGCACACACACACACACACACACACACACACACACACACACACACACACGCTCATAAAGTTTCTCCAATCAGTTTGGAAAATCTGGAGCACACAGTGACTATTATGATCTAACGACCAGGCCTTTATAGTGGCAGATGGACGTCATCATGCTAAAATTCTCACTCAAACATGGATGCTTAAGTCATAAAGCAGATGTTAAGAACACTGTATCAGTCCAGCTGGTATGAAATTAAGTGCCAACTTTGGTTTGTCTGCCATCTCGATGCTGAGTAGAAGCGTCTGATAGCAATTTGAACTGTTGTACAGATGATCTATACAGTGGTGATGATGTGCCTCATATCTTGGCTGGCATTAGACATCTGTCAAGGAGGCTTGGAGTTGTGCATTATTCAGTCTCGTCTCACACACGCAGCTATCAATATCCTGAGCTGTGAACGGATGGCCCGGCAGCGTGTACACGCGCTCACTGAGTACACACATATAAATCGCAGGAGAATAAAAGTTAGATAAATAGATGTGTGGAAAAAAAACCTAAATTCCATTAAAAATAAAAACATGAGCCGGGTTGAAAGACAGCGGCTGCAGTCAGACATATGGGGAGCATATTGGTCACAATGCTATATCCCCCCGCTCCTTTTTTCTGCTTTTTTCACCTCTCTCTGGAAAGGGAAGAATTGAAACAGAGATTCAGATGTGGCGGAGAGTGTTTTGTTTCCCTCTGAGAAGGGCTGCATCACTCAGGAAGTTCAGGACAGGGTTTTTTTTTTCTTGCTCTTTTGAAGCTATCTTTTCCAGTTTCATTGGCCATGACAGACAGCTCGATAGTTTGCACACATTAATGACTTCAGATCACTGGAGAGTGAAGGTTGTGTGCACAGTGGTTGCTGCACAGACGCAAACTCTCTTCGTGTCTATTCCCGACTCAAAGTGCATCAAAGAGGCCGCAGCACGTCTGCTTTTTCTGCCTTTCATGACACATGCACGCAAACATGCCCCATTTCTGCACAATCACAGGACACCATACAAAAAATGTATGAAAAATGACACAAATTATATAATAAATAAAATAATGTCAAATAGTTATATATATTTTAGATTACATTAAATCAATAAAAAAATTGTAATAAAAATACACATCAAATATTATAAAAAAAATAATTTATTTATAATAAATAAATAATGTTTTAAAATCAAGCAAATAAATATAATTTTTTATCAGCCAATATGAAACAGGATTAAAGTCAATATTGTTCATAATCTATATTAGAAACAAACGTTTTAAAAGTTAAATTTGTAATTTCAGAGAGAAATTAATTTTTTATTAAACATAAAAAAAATTCTTACAAATAAAATATAGCCTACCTATGAATTGTTCACTGAATAATGTACATTAAAGTTGTGATGAACCAGAGAGAAAAATCATACATAGATTTATACAAAAAATAAATATTTAAAAAGGGGCGGGGTTTAAGCAGAATAAATGATTGGATTTGGAGTCAATCACTTCGCCAGAGTGTAGTCTGTCTTTTCACTGGAAGATCGAGTAATGACATTTTGATTAAAAATAAATGAATAAATAAATAAAATTCAACACCATTATGAATCAGTCACAATAAGACCAATAACATGCATTTAGAAAAAAGAAGAGTGAATTTTCATTTAATGCCAACATTAAGAAAAGTCCTTTTTTAGCTGGGTTCAAGCTTTCTTTTATAAATGAGGAACATTACTGATGAAATTATCCTGTGAATTATTCCCCCAGGCAAATTGTAGCCATTTCTGTTTTCTATTTGTCCCTCCTCCCAGTCTTCTGCTGGATGCATGCTTTCAAAAGGACCACAGTAAAAAAATCAGAGGTCTGGCCTTTAGGCCCAACTCACTGCCTTTCATTTGAGATTTCAGATGAAGCAGGACGTAATTTTCTCTCTTTCTCTCTGCCTCCCTCTCATCATTTTCTGTCTTCCTTTTATTGGGTGATGAAAAACTTGGGGTTTGGGGTTCTTATATGATTAGTTCACGCAAAAATGAAAATTCAGTCATTATTTACTCACCCTCATGTCGTTCCAAACCCCTTTGCTGTTATTTCTTTCTGGAGCACAAAAGGAGATGGTTAGAGAATATTTACACAGCTATTTTGTGTTCAACAAAGTCTGCACACACACACAATTGCAGTGTTTCTCTCTGCTTTGACACCAGATGATCGCTGTTTCACAGTACTCTTTAGCTCAAGGTCTCGCGTGTGCATGTTTTGCATTTGAAGTAACACAACTGGATAGTACTTCTGAACACAAGTTCTGTATCTAATAGCCAGAGCATCAAAGAAAATGTGTTTTACAGGCTTTATGTTTCTTGTCACTTCGAACCTCTTTTTTTAGGTTTATTCCTCAGGGGTACGGGTCAACAAGTGCTGTAGCACTAACATCAGCCTCTCGATCAAACATATCCATTAAAAAACAAAGACAGCCCTGCATGGTGATGTAATTGCCCCATTAGCATTTCAGTCTCTCTGGTTGTCAGACATTGGGTTTACGAATTACATGACGGTATCCGAATCTTCCATTACGCAAGTGTGCGGTCGGGCCAGGGTTAAGGCCATGATCCTCTGTGTTGGACAGGAGCAATCCTGGTCAGATCTGCATTGTATTAATTCATCCTTGAAGCAATCCAGATCTCTCGCTGTGTCTGGTAATGGGAGGAACAGTATGCTTGCTTTGGCTTGACCCCGAGCCGCGATCAGACCGCAGAGTGGTGTCCATTACAAAGAGCAGTGAGCTCTACGCTATGTTCAAACACATCCCGCAGGCCTGCACTTCAAACGTGGGCCGTACCCACTCAGCAGCAGCAGCATGTCAGTTAGTGAGGCCCGCACAATTAATCAATTAAGGGCCTGTGCGGAGCGCAGCGAGGCCCCCGTCCTGCTGTTATTTGAGGGAAGGGTCATTAGTACTCACTCTTGAGTCACTCTGAGATCACTCAAGTCTGCATTCAGATGAGGTATGTGCGGTGTAAAGCATTGGTTTTCATGGCATTAGGCTGTTAGAGGATCTTAATGATCTGCATTATTTCTGAACAGTGTTTCTGAATTAATTCACGTTTTTTTTTTACATGAATCGTCCAGAAAGGCTCATAAAATCAAGCCTTGATCCAAGTAATTGGTTTGAATCAGTCTAATGTGTCACTTACTGACTGAATCTTTTTGATGACTCATTCAGAGAACCTTGATTCAGTGAATTGATTTGGTAAAATTATAAAGTGGATACCACTGTACATCGCTTTGGAGAAAAGTCACATAATGCTCATGTTTCTTGTTAAGAAAAGTTGGTAATAATATTTTACAATATTACAGGTTTTTAATATTACTGTTTTATTTTTTAAAGCTACACTGTGTAACTTTTTTAGTTTATTCTTAGCTAAAAACACTAAGTTCTTTCAAAAATATATGTGCTCATTAATGTATATTTACTTCGTTCAAGTAATAAAGTATTCTCGTGAGTGTATAATATGCCATTGAAAATACATACGGGTAAGGGGTTCTAATGTCGGGCGCCATGTTGCGCCTCCATCTTGAAAGAACATTAGCCAAAGAGGGACATACCTGTTAATTCAAGCTTCGCCTTTCGCGTTTTAACACGCGAGGGTTAGCACTCGAAACTGCCTAACACTCGAACTGGAAGCCATGTTAATCTTGGACTACATTGGCCACCGTAGGAGTTCAACGAAATCGGAATTGAGAGGAACAGAAACTAATATTCACTGGATGGTCATATACCTTTTCACCGCTAGATGGGGGTAAAAATCACACAGTGTAGCTTTAAATCAAATAAATTCAGCCTTGGTGAGAATATAAGACTTCTTTCAAAAACATTCAAAAATCTTACTGACCCCAAACTTTTGAATGGTACTAAAGTTAATGTTAACATTATACGAAAAAAATATTCTTAAATAGAACCACAATCAGACACCAAAGTCATTCAAACCACCAACTATCCTTCACAATATGATGCACATTGCAATAAATATTTTTTGAATGCAACATCATGACCTGATTCTATAGGGATAGTTCACCCAAATATGAAAATTCTGTCATCAATTACTCAAACCAAACCTGATGACGCGTGTGAACAAACCTCATTGGTTCTTCCCTTTGACTGAAATAATATGCACACACAAATGAAAAAACAAAAACAAATATATAAGGTATCAGTGCAATATTCTGAGAATATCTACATATGATTGTATAGGAGCCTTATCGAAAGATTGATTTTATTTCTATTTGTAGTAGCCTACTTGTGCAGTCAAAAAAATATTTTAAGATTTAAAAAGACTTCAATTTACTTTACAGTCAGCTGAATGTAGACTCTGCAAAGTAAAGTGCTTTTGAGAGCAATACCTCATAGCTATAGACTTCAGTTGTTCAAAAATGCAATAAATAAACACCACCATTTTACGCACTGAAATGTTGCCAGTGCCCCATAAACATTAAAAGTTTGATTGTGTGCGTATACAAAAATAAGCACTCAACGTGCTATTATGAAAGCAAACTTTTGTTGGTCCATTTTTATTTTGTAATTTGGCAGGGCTATTATCAATGCTTTATAGGTTGCCTGAAAGCCACACACACAGTTACATACTGACTCTAAACAATCACTGCTGTGCACACACACACACGAAAACAGCACTAATAGGAAAAAGATGAGGGCACTGCAGTGGGCTGGGCGCAGGACATCAGTGTTCTTCAGAAGAGTCACGCTGTTTACAGTCAATCAGCAGCCGTGTGCTGTGGCTAAGCAGCGTGTAGTTCATCTCCAGAATCTCTTTGATTTATAGTATTTTTTTTTGTTAAATAAAGCATTTTAACAATTTTGATACATGAAAAATAATCCCATCTAAAACCTGTTTTGGGTTAAACAAATTATTAGTAATTCTAATATGCTACACTAGAATCCCCATAAAGGTTTAGTTCTGTGTCTTTCTTGATTTTTGTTTTCAGCACAGCTTTTTTCAACATGACTGGTATACTTGGTACATTCATGGTATTACAGTCAAGTTACATATTACCATTTTACTTTACTTGACAAAACAGCATTTTATTAAATAAAATGTTTGATGGCACATGGCATCTTAACAACCGTCTGTGTGATTTATGTTAAAGGGAAAGTTCACCCTAAAAAGAAATTGAAGCCATCTTACTCACCCTGGTGTTGTTATAGCGGGGGAATCCATTCAGAAGAACAACAATGGCCAAGGTCAGGATTTTTGTTAAATAATATTACATTTAGATTGTTTTTTCACCAAACCCTTCATAACACACGTTGCATCATTCTGTGATACTTTTGGATCTTTTTTAAAAGCTCGATGCTGTTACTATTCACTGCCATTATATGGACGAGCGCAAGGGGACGTTTAAAAAAATTCTCCTTCATTTTTTTTAAGCTCTTTTAAGTCCCATAAATCTCATAAAAATTATGAAAGTGAAATAAAAAAAAGTTATAGAAGTTTAAGTTATGAAAATGTAAAATGTACAAATAAAATTATTTTTATTTTATATAAAATATAGGCTATATTTAAAAAAAAACATGTTTTACTCTAAAACTTCAAGAAAATCCAACCCATAAATCTGAACAAGTTGCGTTCCAAATTTGAAGTTTATATCTAAATCCTATTCAGAAATAATATGGGCAGTTTGGCAGTATGATTTGAATTCGACCCATGCATCACAAATGGAGAATCTATCATTTTTTCTTTATTTAAAACATTTTCAGACCTTTTTTTTTCTTCAAAAATAGAATGGATGCTTTTGAACTCTTTCTTAAATTGTTATTTCAAAATAAAGGCCTAAACACGCATTATGAGTCTGAAAATATAGCCTATTGCTGCAAATTAATAAATTGTTATATGTAGCCTATTGAGAATAAGACACCAAATATGAAAATATAGGCCTAATGGCAAACATCCCACCGGTGACAATTAAGTAGATTCGTTTTTTTTTTTTTTTTTAAATGGAAATAGTTTTTATAGGGTAAAATTGTAATCTTGTTAGCTGTATGTTACCTTATTAATTTAAAAATGTTAGGGATGAAAACCTATAGCTACATTTAAAATCGACCCCGCAGCGTCTCAGTCCTTTATAAACCATTTTCACATTTCCGGGTTCCTCAGAAGCGGAAGTCGTCATAGTTGGGTAAACTTAGATATAGGCCTATGAGTGAATGAGAGAGACTAGGCCTACATTAAATCTATATTTTTGTGTTCCCATTTGCTCAAATAGCAGAAGAAAAAATCTACAATAGTGTTTTCATAACTTTCAAAAAGAGGGGATAAAAGAGATTGAGATAGTCGGTAGTGAGAAAGATGTTAACTTCACCATCACTCAGCCGGTGTAGGCTATTAGAAACACCTTCACAGCAGCGTTAACTAGCTAGTTTCTTGTAATTTGTTGCAATAAGTAATATAATACAAAGTGTAGTGTTATAAATGTAGATACTTTAAAAAAAATGAAAATATAAAAAGCATTGCAGGATTTACGATGCTAATGACCTTTAAAACGCGTCATCAGTCATCACAGTCTGTATTTTGAAAAACGGCTGCGCGATCTAACGGATAAAAAAAAATGACTTGCGCGGCTCTGTGATAAAAAAAGTGTCATTCATTCGCTTCGGCTTTCGTCTTTCTCAGCCCACAGGCCGCGATCATCAGAGAGCAATGTCGAGGCGTCTGCAGTTTGCTTCTGCTCCTCATTGAGCGCACCACAAGGCCCTTTATCAACAATATCTCCGCTGAGGGGCGAGGCAGCTGCATAACTCATCCTTACTGTATTATTAATGATGACGAGCCAGTTGTGACTCCGCGAGACTTTGGCCAGTGTTACGCGCATACCGGCACTAATCATCACGGTGTCATTTCTCAAGGGCATTGGGTCCTTTGAGAGCTATCCATATCACCACAGCCTTCATGAAAAGAGCATTCACAAGGTTTGTGGTATTTTTTAAATTATTATTCTTTATGTGAGGGAACAAACTAGTTTTGGTATGTTTATATTATTTTCCCTCCATATTTCAAGTTTTTTTTTCTTCATATTAATCCATAGTCCCCTCCTTTTCATTCTTTCCATTGCTTTCTTTTACACATTTCTTCCTCATTTTCTCATCTTTCTCTCTTCCTGTCCTCTTCCAGACGCATGTCCAATAGGACAGAATAATATTTGGACAGGTGTTCCTTTTTAAACACGTTACACAAGTCCAAGTACGCAGGGGACCGCACTACATAATTCCTGAGCCGTATCTTTAAGAAGATGGATCTGAGGTCAAATATACAGTATACTGGCTGAGTCATACACACTATACTATACTGTAATCTATAGCGCACTACATCCGTAATCCCTGACAATAAAAATCTGTTTAGCACCAATTTTCCTTTATTTTTTAAACGTTCTTTTTTCCTGTTTCAAACAACTGCAAAACGCCACATCTGGAAGACAGATGTGCGTCCCACAGCAAGCTCTCTCTCTCTCTCTGCTTAGAAACATGAGAGCAGGCTTGTGTCTCTCTCTCTCCCTGGGCGGACCACCCACATAAGGAAACGCCTTGCTGTACTAAAGGCAGAAGTACAGGGATGGGTTTTTTTGATGGATGGGTTTAGCAGACTATCACTTATGTCAATGTCAAAAACATAAAGCTGCTCTCACAAAAGAGGGCGAGAGAGAGAGACGTCTTTGCATCTGTCTGTCTGACGTCTTTCTGCAGTGGCATGAAAGCCTTTTCACAATATTCTTGTCTGCGCGTGGCTTCTGAAGCTAAGTCTATGGACTGATTGGGTTTCTGGTCTTTTTTTGTTGTAAAGAGACACAACCTTTCTGTTTAAACGGATAAATCCCATACAGATGACATGTGGCAGACAATAGATGCATAATACATACATGGATATATGATACGGTTGCACCTAAACAGTTTTGGGACACATAAGCAGCACTTAGATGTGTATGAATATCTTCATATTATTTAACAAAACATGAGATTAAACTACATTTATTTTGAAGAGTGAAATAGCACAAGCACATTTTTTAGTCAAAACTTTTAATATAACAAAGTATGTAAGGTTATATAGGCCTAAATAATAAAACAATATATATATAAATGTACAAAATAAAGAGTATTTGGACACTTTCTGGTTGTTAAACATTAGTAATCATACATAGCTAATGTTATGAACTACATCTGTGTGATTTTGAGGAGAACTGACTTACATCCACTAAAAATCACCACAATAAACAGGATTAAGTCATTGAGTAACAGTTTAAAGTGTCCAAATGCTTTTTTGGTGCCACTTAGTATTGGCATGTCATATGTCCAAGTATGCACTTATTTAATAGGCTTATTTGAATATAATAAATACTAAATGTATACTTACAGTATATTTAATATAGTTAATAAAATATATTTTAAAATATCAAGAAAATAAAATGTTTTTTAACTATTATGAAAATATATAAAAAATGGCAATTTAGTTAAGTAAGGTATAATCCACAGCTAACTCTAAATTAAACAACTTTAATGCATTATGGTATTAAAGTTGCTTATACCATGGTAATTTTCCAGCATTGAAAACTTAATGCGGTTTGGAGCGCAATATTGGACCAGAAGGCTAAAATTTACGGTTATTTTCATCAGTTACAGCTTGTTAGATGTAGCATTCTGCCCGCTTTGAATCAGACACATAGATAAAGTAGTGCTTAACATTACATTTATTTGAATGAATGATAGCATTTATTTAAATTCATTTTCGAGAGAGAGAGAGGTGCTTGTGTATTATCTGCGTCTGTTCAGCATCTCTTTCTACCAACAAAGCTGTTACCCTCTGGTTGCTGAGAAATATAATGTAGCAATTGTATCAATTTTAATAAGTCGCAGGGCAGTGCTGATCCTGAATGTTTCTGTGTGCACTGCGCGTGATAAATGCATCTGTGTGCAGCTCATTAATATAGAATGGTGATTAAACTGACTGGAACTACCTTCCAGCCAATCAGAATCGAGTATTCAGACAGACCATGGTGTAATCACAAATAAATATTGGATATACACATACAAAAATACTCATATTGGCCATGTGTGCGCTTGGGATTTCATGTTTGAAATATTATTTCTTAACTCCAAACGAATGACTGAAACCTGTAATTGGAGACTCTAAATGTGCGTATAAATAAAACACGCAAATTAGTCACACCATCACTGATTGTTTCCATTATGCCGTTTTATTTTCATGCTCCAGAACAGCTGCAGAAATATTTGAACTGCAAACCAATTAAGTGACAAAATTGCACATTAAACCCGCTTATATGAGGAGAATTATTCATTTATGATCATGGGTCTCAAAGTGTGTAGCATACATTTGTTCCATAGCAGCTGATTAGTGCAGCAGTGACCTAATAAAACACTTATGCACCTTTTTGCAGTCTGTAAACAAATTCGGACTTTATAGTGTGCTTCGAGTTCAGTCCTCACTTCAAAGAAAGCACTTCAGGATTAGTAGTGATACAGTGAGTTTAACTTGTGTACGTGTGGAAAAAAAGCTTTTTGGTGACAGTGTTAGGACCGTAATCTTCACTCCATTACTCTACAGAGCTCTGAAACAGATGCTTATTAAACTCATCCAGCTTTTAAGGCAAAAAAGCTTTAGTGCAAAACGAAGGGTGCACACAAGAAGAGAAATGAATCTCAAAGACACATCTAAACCCTTCTCTTCATTCACCATTAAAAATAGTCTTGCTTTCGGACTCTTTACTCACTCAAATGTTTGGTAACACTTTATTATATTTTTCATAATTAATATATATTATATATATATATATATATATATATATATATATATATATATATATATATATATATATATATATATATATATATATATATATATATATATATATATATATATATATTGCTGTATTTTATTAGATTATTTTAATTTATCCTTATATTACAATTTATATATTGGATTTTATGCATTTATATATTCATTGGATTTTTATTTTAAAAAATCCTACAGATACACAAATAATTTATTTTATATAGACTGAAAATCTGTAAATCGGTCTAAAATGAACATTTAAAGGAGTAGTTCACTTTAAAAAAAAAACTTTTGCTGATAATTTACTCACCCCCATGTCATCCAAGATGTCCACGTCTTTCTTTCTTCAGTCGAAAAGAAATTAATGATTTTGAAGAAAACATTCCAGGATTTTTCTCCATATAATGGACTTCATTGGGAGCCAAACGGTTCAAGGTCCAAAAGACAGTTTCAGTGCAGCTTCAAAGGACTTTAAACGACTCCAGACGATGAATAAGGGTCTTATCTAGGACCCTTCGAGTCATGACTCGAAAAAAGATTTGTTAATTTTGATGAACGAGTTCGAACAGGAGAGTCACGAACGCTCATCACAGAACAGAGCAAGGCGAGCATTTGTGCTTAAAAAACTTAAACTTTGTTATTTATTTTTTAAATGAGCGATGGTTTCGCTAGATAAGACCCTTTTTCATCGTCTGATATCATTTAAAGTCCTTTGAAGCTGCACTGAAACTGTCTTTTGGACCTTGAACCGTTTGGCTCCCATTGAAGTCCATTATATGGAGAAAATCCTGGAATGTTTTCATCAAAAACCTTAATTTCTTTTCGACTGAAGAAAGAAAGACGTGGACATCTTGGATGACATGGGGGTGAGTAAATTATCAGCAAAAGTTTTTTTAAAAGTGAACTACTCCTTTAAGGATTTTGAACATTAAAACGTTAAAAGGTAAAAATTAATTAAAAATAATAATATTCTGTATCAGAAATTAATGTGTCCCTAAGACTTTGAATGAACTTCATGTTTATTTTTCAATTAAACTTTTCACTCAAATTGTTAATTTTTTTTTGCACGCAAAAGCATTTACCCGATTATATATTACAGTGGAATGTATAAGAACAACTGATCTGTTTTTTGACGTTTCATGGTAATGAAAAATACAATAAGCTGTTACCAAATTCAAGTGCTCAATTGTTTTTTCGTTTCCGTCTAGCCACCTCCGTTGCCACAGAGCCCACCGTTGCTCCCATGGCCCCTCCTAAGGGCCCCCCGACGAACAACCCCACGAACGACCCCAGTAAAGCACTGCCCCTCACCATATTCGGGAGCCACAGAAGCCACCCGACCACGCTGTCCCACACCCAGCGTAAGAATGAGTCGTCAGGCGTGGAGACGCAGAGGTCTGCGATTCCCTCAACCACCAGATCGTCCACACTTCTCTCCGCTTCGGCCCTTATTCCCTCCGAATCGCCTTCCACTCTTTCACTTCTGCTTCTCAGGATCTCCTCCTCCTTCTCTTTCACTCTCCTCTCGGCTTCCTTCAAGAGAGGGCAGGTGTAGAATTGCATCCCGCTTTCTTTGGCCATCTGCTCCACCTTTATCAGCAGCTCCTTCTCTTCTGCGTTCGCTCCTGCCCGCAGCGGGTGATGTCGATCCCCGCACTTCTGCACGAGCTCCAGTAAGTCGACCCGTTCTGTGCTGAGATACTCATCCAGTGAAACGTCCTCGGGCAGGCGGTCCATGCGAGTGAAGAGCACCATTGCGTGTTTACTAATTGCTTCAGGACCAAACACCTTCTCGACGGTCTCCAAAATCTGGAGCTCCAGGTTGCTGGGCCGGTGAACAGGGACACAGAGCAGGAAAGCGTGGGGCCCCGGGGCCGATAAAGCCGCGCAGAGTGAAAACTGGCGGCGGACGTCCTCGGCGGGACGCTCGATGCACAGGCAGTCGGGTGTGTCCACGACAGCCACCTGCACGGAAGAAAACTGAGTCTTAGAAACAGGACCTTTCAATAAACATAAAAGAACACTATCTGGATACAGTCAAACAACTATAACGATAACGACATCGAGAAACAATATCGGAATCACTTTCAGAACCATTTTTTCCAGCTGATAAAAACATTGACAGCCAATCAAAATCCATCCTGCTTTAACAAGTTTAAGCATTTAAAGTGGCAGACAATAAAACTGCAGTGTGTGCTTATAGTAAACAGAACAATATTGTCAGCTGGTGTGGACGCTAATATAGTATCTTTATAGATATCGTTATTGGTGTGAACGGGCCTTTACAGTGATTTTACCTTGGTTAAGGGATGTTCTTAAATACAATATGTAATATAGTTTAATAGTTTAAGGTAACGTTAGGCCACTTTCGCTTGCATAAAATATTTGATATATTCTTTTAATATTATTTTTTTTAATATACATTTTATCTATAATATATTTGGTAACACTTTCCAATAAGGTGCCATTAGTTAAAGGTGGGGTATGTGATTTTCTTTTTTGACCATTTTTTCAAAATCAATTGATATCCTATTCCTAACCCACTTACTGGCTGTAAATTAGAAGCACTGAAATGAAAATTAAGCAATTTAATCATCTGTGGAACAGGCAGGACTCGAAAAACTCCAGCCAATCATTTTCAAGACCATCTAAAATCATTGGACAGAAAATTCGCGTCACTCAAAGGTTGTACCATGCCCCCTCCCCCCACCCCCCTCGCGCGCGTGTCCTGTTCGTGCGCATACTCAAAGCTCGTGACCCAGTCACAGGAAGTGCAAGTCGCCCCGGCACAGAGAGAGAGAGAGAGAGAGAGAGAGAGAGAGAGAGAGAGAGAGAGAGAGAGGAGAGAGAGAGAGAGAGAGAGAGAGAGAGAGAGAGAGCGCATCTGAGTTTTTGCTTGTGTTTGATAGGGCGTCCATGTTTTTCGAATGGGTGGAGTCAGGGCCAGCGTTGGAGAAGAGAAGGTAGGACCTTATGTGTTGTTTATTTTCAAAATCTGCCGGCTGTTTTGCAAATCACATACCCCACCTTTAACATTAATGCAAAAATGACTAAAAATGACAAATTTTTTATCCAAAAGTGAGCAATACATTTCTTGCCGTATTTATTCATATCTGTTAACATTAGTTAATAAAAATGCAACTGTTCATTGTTAGTTCATGTTAGCTCAGTCAAATAATAAACAAACAACTTTTAATGTATTAGTAAATGGTGAAATTGACTAATATTAATAGAGGTATTTTAGAGGTATACTTCGAGGTATTTTTAACTGATAGTTAAAAACTAATGTATAATAATGTAAGTGTACATTTTTTGTAAGTGTACATTTTTTTTCTCATGATCTTTTTGAATCAAAGGTTTAATGGTACAAAGGTTTTATATTTGTAGACAAATATAAATTGTGCTAACATATGAATTTATTTACTAAAAAAAAATTAACGATATGTAATTAAATTTCCCAGGTGGCATCTCAATTATTAAAACTATTGGTTTTATAATTGCACTTTTCTAAAACAACCAAACAAACAAAAGGCAGTTACATTTTTTTATGATAACTGTTATGATGTGCATAATATAAATGTGAAAAAACTCAAATATTACACATAGACATCATGTTATGAAATGTTTTTGATAGTCACATATTAGGAAATCACATACTTGCCTTGATGCAACTTTATTTCTATGACATTTTTTAAAAACTACATGTGCAGGACTGAATAATCAGGTGGCCTCTCTCGTAGAGTTTTCAGAGCTACATGAACCCACCTGTCGTCCTGCCAGCGTCCCGCGTCTCTTCTGACAGGCAGTGACTGGAGTCTCAGGGCCAGGACAGTCGGACTCGGATGTCGGGCCGCCCAGGATGGCATCGACCGCAGTGCTTTTCCCCGCACCCGTTGAGCCCAGAAGCACCAGTCTCAACTCTAAAACCACAGACAGAAACAGACAAACAGAGTTATTATAGACATGAGTTACAGAGAAACCACTGTCCTCTAAAATAAAAACTTACAATAATACTAGGAAATGTTTCAGTTGACTTATTTAGATTTGAGTTCATCTTTAAATGCTGCGAGGGAAATGGGACAAGTGGTTTTATGAGTGTTAATGCAATCTATAAAATGTATACATTTAATTACTGAAAATTCCACCCCAGTACTGGCATATTAAATCGTTTGTAATTTATCATTGCATGCCAAATTCATTTTTACACTTTTTTTAGTCCACATTTGCTACCATTTACAGCATTTTGAGTTTGATTTTAAAATCTTCTTATTCAATATTTGAATATTATGCCTGAATACATATACAGAATGTATCTATAATACCAGCTGGATTATTGTAATGTATAAGAAACATGCAGAAAATGAGCAACATATTTTACTTAAAGTTAATTTAAAGCCTTGTACTGTTAAATATTTTTATCATCAAGGTCAGTTTGTGGTGTGAAAAATTATTACAAATCTGGTTTTAGCAAAGCAACAAGCAACTTTTAATATATAATAATGTGAAAGCCCATTTTGTTAGCATCATATAATTTTGATGCAATACCGCCACCTAAAGACTGAACTGATACATAACACCTTTCATGATACGTAATGCAACTTAAAGGGATAGTTCAACCAAAAATGAACATTCTGTCATCATTTGCTCACCCCTCGTGTTGTCCCAAACATGTATGAGTTTCTTTCTTCTGTTGAACACAAAAGAAGATATTTTGAAGAATGTTGGTAACCAGACAGTTGACGGTAGCGGGGAAAAAAATACTATGGAAGTCAGTGGCTACCGCCAACTGTCGTACAGGTTTGGAACAACATAAGGGAAATGATGACAAAAATGTTCATTGTTGGGTGAAGTCTCCCATTACACTGCAACATTGGATTTGCTTGTGGCTGTGTTATGGTTACACCCGTTTCAAATCACAAATGAAGCTCTGTTGTTCTTTTCACGTGAGTCAGAATATAAATGTGTGCTTTTTATTTTTAGTAAGCCTAAGGCTGTTTTCTGAAAAGTAGCTTCTAAAAAATGGTTTCCTTTTTACATTGGGGGATGGTGAAGAACATACTGGAAAATGCTATTAGAAATAAAAAAACACGTTTGTCTCAGTTTCAAGCATTTAAAAGTTAGAAAAAATTTAAAGGACAAAATGGCATATTAAGTGTGGCACAACTTAAAACACTTTCAGTATCAGTTTGCTTGATGCATTTACTATGGTATTTGCTAGCACTGCAAAAATAAAAATGCAACCTAAATTGTGTAACCTTGTTTTGTATCAAGCCAAAAATATAATTTACCTAAGTGGCAATCTAAAAGGGCCGCATTAGTCACTTTTTTACAGTGATACTCCAAGCTTCAATAACACCAGGCACATGCTCAAAAGCAAGGTATTAGGCTGGTACCATGACCACAATGGTGATATGTTTTATGTTAGTAAATCATATAAAAATATTATGCCAAACCTCGTTCCTTTGGATCTGTCCCTCCTCCTTCACTGCTTTCTGGTGTTTCTTTCTCCTCCTGGTGATTTTCATCTTGTGTTGTAGTTCCCTCCATAGTCTGCACCTCGAAAGGACACAACATAACATGATGTAGTGTGCAGTAAGTATAGACTATGAATTGTCAAGTAATGTGAAAATGAAGGACATCATTCCATCCCCATGACTCATCAGAGATTTCACATGCCTCAGCTGCAGTAAAGCACTTTTCAAACTGCCTCATTTCAACTGACAGCTTAAAACAGCCTAAAGTGTTCAGCTTCCACTAAAAGTGTGGTGTCTGCTTTTGATTATGTGAAAGCTGATAAATAAAACAAGCTTGAAAGGCTTACCTTCAACTGAGAAATTGATCTATTGTGTGTGTAGCGTGAGCTTCTGAGCTGGCCTGCTCTGTGTTCCTCTGCACTTCCTGTTTCTCCTCCTGCTGTTCAGCCAAAACACCGCTGGTAGTGTGGCTCTGCCCGAACATGTGACGCTTCCTCGTTCCTCCTCCTCCTCCTCTCTGTCTATGGAACACACCTCTTTTGCAGAGACTTCTTAAAGGTGTCTCCATGAATGCTGTTTTCGTGAACAGGGTTGATAAATGGCTAGTTTTGCAGCATTTTTATGGTCTGAAACCACAAACAGGAAGTTGAGCACTCTTCCTCAGTTCACTTAATACTTCAAACATGTGCATGCTCAATTTGTCCCTGTTTAGCTTCCGTCATGTCATTTCACAGGGTTATTAAATCTTGTGGTAACAAATGATTCTTGGGAAAGTGGCAGGACAGGAATTTCTGGGTTGAAAAGGCTAAATATGAACGCGTTAAGTAACAATAACTCCATTTGTGTTCTAGTAACACATGCAGCGTATGTGCATAAAAACAATAATGTGTTATATTTACATTGTAATAAACTGCCAAAGAACTAATAAATGTTCCAACTAATAGAAGAAAAAAAGGTTAAATGCTTGAACTTTTTTTTAATGGACCCCAGCATTTATTTTGACATATAGCCTAAGTCACATGCATGAATGTATTTACATTATAGAACAATAATATCAAAACAAGTTGCATTTATTTTGAAGAAAAATAGCACAAGCTCACTTGTTGTTCAGGGTTAAAATGATAAAACAGTGGATATACTGTTTCAAATTGAAGACAAAATATAGTTATGAAATGGGGGAGAGTTCACCCAAATGATCTGTCATCATTTACTCACCCTATGACTTTCTTTGTTCTGCAGAACATAAACAATATTTTGTAGAATTATGGTAACTAAGCGGTTTCAGTTCGCTCGTGGGAATTTTCTTGACTCAAAGTTGTCCTGAGGGCAGAAACGTTTGTGATTGGTTCAATCTGACAACCAATCGCAAGAGAGGAGAGAATTGCAGAGGCGGGACCACCATTTCCAATCTCAACCGTCAAAATCCCACCGGTGCACAGGCAAGAGGAACTGGTTATCATTTCAAAGTAAGTTTTTTAAAAACAAAACTTAATATTCTCGAAAATGGAGCATTGTATGTGTGCTCCCCCCCGCTTTCATCATAGTATATCATAGTATAATGGTGCAGCTTGTAGCTTAAGGGTAGGCTAGCTACTGTTTCAGAACAAGCAAGCTAGTGTTGTAACTTAAATAGCATTAACATGTTGCAGTGTCTATTGCAAGCGGTTATTATCACAAAAATGTAGAAGAACAAGAAAACTCAGAAAAACGTCACCTTTAAAATTTCAGTGTGTGCACATACATGTAAACCTTAAGCACTAGCTAGTCAAGCTAAGTTAATCAGGTGAGCTAGAAAGCTTGTTTAAGTACATTGCAATAAGCTTTACTGTACTCATATTCAAAAAATCAATGACTATTTAGGGCGTTGTAGTCTAATGTATAAATTTGGCTTTTCTTCATGACTGTTTAGTCTCATCTGGTCCCAGGGCAGAGACTGTTTCCCGCAATTTTGTCCCAGGGCAGGTGAATCCCTCCTGGTCTCAGGGCAGAAGTCTCTAATTTATAAATTTGGCTTTTCTTCATGACTGTTTAGTCTCATCTGGTCCCAAGGCAGAGACTGGTTCCCGCAATTTTGTCCAAGGGCAGGTGAATCCCTCCTGGTCTCAGGGCAGAAGTCTCTAATTTATAAATTTGGCTTTTCTTCATGACTGTTTAGTCTCATCTGGTCCCAGGGCAGAGACTGGTTCCAGTAATTTTGTCCCAGGGCAGGTGAATCCCTCCTGGTCTCAGGGCAGAAGTCTCTAATTTATAAATTTGGCTTTCCTTCATGACTGTTTAGTCTCATCTGATCCCAGGACAGAGACTGTTTCCTATGGAATGCCAAAGCTGACTTTATTATAAATAAATAAATATACGAAGACATGTAAAAAAGCAAAAATACATAAATACATATACAAAGAAATCTAAAAAAGTACAAATAAATTAGTATTTATTCTTTCATTTCCTTATATATAATATTCCTTATTCCTATATATAATTGTATTTTTCACACAGTTTATTTATTTATTTCTACATTTATTTATTTCCACATTTATTTATTTATACAAGGTGTCACTGTGGCCTCAACTTCAGCACGGCCACTCTGAGCTTGATTGCTGATGTCTGAGGTAAAACACGCCCCCTCATTAGCATAGGGACAAATAAATGTAGAAATAAACAAATGTGGAAATAAATAAATGTAGAAATAAATAAATAACACTGTGACAAAATACAATTATACATAAATAAGGAAATAAAAGTATAATCATTTATTTGTTCTTTTTTAGTTTTCTTTATTATAAATAAATAAATAAACAAACAAACAAAGTCAGCTTTGGCATTCCATAGGTTTTCCACAATTTTGTCCCAGGGCAGGTGAATCCCTCCTGGTCTCAGGGCAGAAGTCTCTAATTTATAAATTTGGCTTTTCTTCATGACTGTTTAGTCTCATCTGGTCCCAGGGCAGAGACTGTTTCCCGCAATTTTGTCCCAGGGCAGGTGAATCCCTCCTGGTCTCAGGGCAGAAGTCTCTAATTTATAAATTTGGCTTTCCTTCATGACTGTTTAGTCTCATCTGATCCCAGGACAGAGACTGTTTCCTATGGAATGCCAAAGCTGACTTTATTATAAATAAATAAATATACGAAGACATGTAAAAAAGCAAAAATACATAAATAAATATACAAAGAAATCTAAAAAAGTACAAATAAATTAGTATGTATTCTTTCATTTCCTTATATATAATATTCCTTATTCCTATATATAATTGTATTTTTCACACAGTTTATTTATTTATTTCTACATTTATTTATTTCCACATTTATTTATTTATACAAGGTGTCACTGTGGCCTCAACTTCAGCACGGCCACTCTGAGCTTGATTGCTGATGTCTGAGGTAAAACACGCCCCCTCATTAGCATAGGGACAAATAAATATAGAAATAAACAAATGTGGAAATAAATAAATGTAGAAATAAATAAATAACACTGTGACAAAATACAATTATACATAAATATAAGGAAATAAAAGTATAATCATTTATTTGTTCTTTTTTACTTTTCTTTATTATAAATAAATAAATAAACAAACAAACAAAGTCAGCTTTGGCATTCCATAGGTTTTCCACAATTTTGTCCCAGGGCAGGTGAATCCCTCCTGGTCTCAGGGCAGAAGTTTTGTTGGATTTTCTTCATGACTTGTTTAGTCTCATCTGGTCCCAGGGCAGAGACCATTATTTTCCACAATTTTGTCCCAGGGCAGGTGAATTCCTCCTGGTCTCAGGGCAGAAGTCAGTCTAATCTATTTGGCTTTTCTTCATGACTGTTTAGTCTCATCTGGTCCCAGGGCAGAGACTGGTTCCCGCAATTTTGTCCCAGGGCAGGTGAATCCCTCCTGGTCTCAGGGCAGAAGTCTCTAATTTATAAATTTGGCTTTTCTTCATGACTGTTTAGTCTCATCTGGTCCCAGGGCAAAGACTGGTTCCCGCAATTTTGTCCCAGGGCAGGTGAATCCCTCCTGGTCTCAGGGCAGAAGTCTCTAATTTATAAATTTGGCTTTTCTTCATGACTGTTTAGTCTCATCTGGTCCCAGGGCAAAGACTGGTTCCCGCAATTTTTTCCCAGGGCAGGTGAATCCCTCCTGGTCTCAGGGCAGAAGTCGTATTTTCTCTTCTCAGGGCAACGTAGTTGGACAAAAGGGAGTCAGCTGTCTTCTCTGGTCTCAGGGGAAAAGTCATATTTTTATGTATTATTTAGTATATTAGTAGTTTGTATAGTTTGCAGAGACTCTATTGAGGGCACAAATTTCCATCAAGCGAAAAAGAAGTCAGGGGAGAGATAAATGCAGCCAAGACTTGTAAAATAGAAAAGCGCAAGATGACATGTTCATTTTCTTCTTATTATTATTATTATCATTAGACTATATTAGTTAAATATTTAAACTATTTATCAGGAATGATCAGTTTGATGCTTAGCCTGTGTTTCTCCAAAAAATCTATATGTTCAAGTATAGTTTCTTTTCTAATTTCAGAACATGGCGACACATTGGGTGAATGGCGTTAAAAAACGGTTGAAGAAGCCACGTGACTCCAGGGTCCACCAAGATGTTATTATTATTAGGGGGGATTCCAAGGAGTTCATGGAGGCTTACATCAACAAAGTGCAGGAGAAGGAGCATTGCTACTTCAGACCCCCAGTCTGCCCCCGGCAGGACTATTATTACTATGGCTGTGACCGTGGGAATCATGCTGCAGGCAAAAGTAATGGAGAAGCCACACAAACTCGGGCCAATTCTTGCAAGGCATACATCTCTTTCAAAGTCATCACGGATGCCGGAATATCAGGTGCCATAATCCAAAAGATGCTACAGCACACTGGCCATGACGAGGCTAATTCTAAAGAGAAAAACCGCATCCACCCAGACCTGCATTCCCTGATCGAAATATGGCTTCAACAGGGTTGTTCCACTTCTGAGATCCTAATAAAAAGCTATGATTGGGCTCAACAAAATGGGCATGTGGACAAAAAAGACCGCCGGTTTTACTTGACCCCTAATGACATTCGGCTTTTAAAGAAAAACCTCAGAGGTGTGGGTGACAGTGATTCTGTCAGTGTGGACCATTTGGTTTCCATGGAACTCAGAGACAACATCTGTTTTTATCAGCCACTTCACAATGAACAACCATTCATTTTAGTTGTACAAACACCATTTCAAAAACAACTTTTGGAAGAGAACCCCCATCCAATGGTTTTTATGGATGCTTCATACAAAGGCATAACAGCCTACGGGTATGCATTTTATGCACTGTTATTGATCAACAAAACTGGAAGAGGCGTGCCATTTGCCTATTTTATCCTGAGCAAGGAAACTACTGCAACAGTAAGCCTCTGCCTACAGAAGCTTCAAATGAGTAACCCAAGCTTCTATCCAAGGTCAGCCAAATGTTAGCATAATTCATGTTATGCTGTATTTATTCTTTTCTTTGTAATTGGAACTACAGGAAATATGCATGTTTGAATCTGAAAATACTACTGCACAGAGCTACAGCTTTTGAATTTTGGATCTCACTAGGTTCTTAACTCTCTATTCTAAATGTTCTTGATACAATGTTTACACTGTATACAATACACTCTGTCTAATGTAAGCTTTTGGGTGTGGTGCAACTTTTTCCTCCCTTTTCTTTTCTTTCTTTTTCAATGTTACAGGTCAGTGATGATGGACCGTGACTTGAGAGTGCTTAATGCTATCAAAAGCGTTTTCCCAAATGCAAAGCTTCTCCTTTGTTGGTTCCACGTGCTTCAGGTAAGTCGATGAATATACAATATCACTATTTGTGACATTTAAATGTACGATGTTGTGCAGTTGACATTGACAAACTAACAGGAAAGGTCAACTGAGCAGGTACAAAGTACTATCTAAGGATCTTTGGCACAGTGTGCTGTTTTCAACAGTGTTCTTTAAAAATGCGGTGGGTGTTTAAACAAGTGCAATCTTTAACTGCACTGTATATTTAAGGGCAATCAACTAGTGGTCTACAATGTAATTGCAGGTAGTTGTGACATAAATGCTTTCAGTTTACAGTATATGCCTATTTAAAATCCTGAATTGTACTTACATGAAACATACCTGAGCTTTCTGGTGAAAATTTGGGATATATACAGATACATTGCAGTACAATAACATAAACTCCCTTTTGGCCAAGCAATGGAAACAAACTGCCACGTGACAGGGTGAAATAACATACCCTAATGTGCATCTGAAGTAATTTATGCTGTTATAGGCTGTTAACCGGTGGCTTGTGAAGACAGATGGAGGTCACCTGACACCTGAACAAAGAAATGTGGTCATTCATGCCATGGCATCAATGAAAGCATGCCTGACGGTACTATATTTATATTTTTTAACATTCATAACCCCAGTGCAACTAAGTGGTCCTGACCAAATTATGCATTTCTGTAGTCTACATAATAGTGAGTTTACAATTATTTATGCTTTTTCTTTTTAATGTTTGTATATCTCAGATTAAATATGTTTTCCCCTAAGGAGGAAGAGTTTCTCAATGTATCTGCCAAGAAATGCAGTGAGATCGACACCCTTTTGGATAGTCCCCATGTAACAACTTATCTGAAGACAAATTGGTTTACTTATGCAGAGCTGTGGGTAAACTTTGGAAGAACGTTCTATCACTGTAGCAGTGAGACAAACAACAAGGCTGAAAGGTATTTTACTTACATTTGCCAATAATATTTCAAATAATTTATTTTCATATTGGGAGTCAGAGGATTTACTTAAAACATAAAGGTGCTGCTTACATCATGTTCCTAAAATTATACATGCAAATACAGTGCCAGTCTCTAGCTGTTCTCAAAATGGCAGGGGCCTACTAAATGACATATTGAACACTGACTTACTATGCACTGAACGTTGCGTCTTACCACAAGGTCAGCTCACCTCGTGGCCTGACTATTGGGAGGCAACGTTTACCACAAGCTGAAAAACCCATATTCCCCAAATCAGCAGTTAATGCAGGTCTTTATGTTGAATGAGCGAGGTTTCACTAAAGTCAGACAAAACATGTAGGAATCAGTGTTTTACACTGATAGTTTATTTTGTATTGCTATTCAATTATTTTCTCCCAATTTAAAGGGATACTCCACTTTTTTTGGAAATAGGTTCATTTTACAACTCCCTCAGAGTTAAACAGTTGAGTTTTACCGTTTTCGAATCCATTCAGCCGATTTTCTGATATTTAGAAGAATATCAGTAACCAGACAGTTTCTGGTCTCATTGACTTCCATAGTAGGGAAAATATATACTATGGAAGTCAATGAGACCAGAAACTGTCTGGTTACTGATATTCTTCTAAATATCAGAACATAGGCTGAATGGATTCGAAAATGGTAAAACTCAACTGTTTAACTCTGAGGGAGTTGTAAAATGAACCTATTTCCAAAAAAAGTGGAGTATCCCTTAATAGGAAGCCGATGGTATGGTGGGTATCAGATTTGTAATTGTCAAGCTTTTCACGTTTTTCATGCCTTTCTATCTTAAAGATTCTTCCTTACGTTGAAATACCAGTTTCTGCGAGGCCAGGCAAACCGAAGAGTCGACCAACTTCTGCTCTTGCTATGTGGAGATGTAGAAAAGTATTACAGGTTAGTAATCTCTCTAACAGGGAATGTGGATGTTGCCAAATGGCTATTTCAGCCTGTTATAGAATCAAATAAAATGAGACACAGCTACTTTCATGAGGTTTGCCACTCTCACACAGTCATAACAGTGAATTTAATTTATGGAGCTGTTGCATTAAAAAACAATCACCATGGCAATGACTACACAATGAAAATTGCATTTAGCTAAAATCTATCTAATAAGGGCCAATATACAGTATGGTTATGAGTTTATGGTATTGCATGACAGGTTATTGGCCATCCAGTCAGAATATGCAAAATGTGTGCCATTAAAAGGTTTATGATGGTGCATTTACCGGTGTTGCAGCTAGCTAGGGCACAATCTCACACTGGTGTCCTGTCGCTCCCCACTTTCCTATCTGAGGCAAAGGCTACTATTTTACTGTAATTCCAAATTTGTGTCCTGTTTTTCATTACTGCAGCTACATGGATGGCCTCAGCGAAGCAGGACGACTGACATTATCCAGCTCTGCTGCTCACCAGGCTGCTGCGCTGCTATTTAAAAATGGCATGGGCAAAGATTTGGACATAAAAGCGGGGCAGTGCTCTGTGCTGTCACAGTCAACCAACATAGCCTACAAAGTTAACTTGTTGAACTTCACGTGTGAATGCACCAATTTCCGAATGGGAAACATATGCAAACATCTTCTCTTGGTGAAGATGGAGGTAGGCAGGAGAGGTATTGACATTGAAAAAATGCGGAATAATAAAGCGCAAGAAATCATCAGCCTCCGTCTCTATCAGCAGACTGAAGATGAAATAACCATCTTCAATAGTGATGGGACTATGAGTATTGTGAATAGGAAAACTCCGACTTTGTGCACATGCATTGCTAATAGTTTTGGAGAAAGATGTGTTTGCATACATGTCACACATGTCCTCAAGCCTCAAGACATTCTCACAGACCCCAAAGAAAATGCACAAGTGTCTGAAGCCTCACATGGGAATCCTCCCATACAGTCCATGTTATTAGACCTACTAGAGTGGAGCAAGTCCGAAGCATTTGAACATACCCCTGAACTGTACAATACCATCCAAAGAGCACACAAGCTGGCTTTTGGAAAATTCACTGCTGTGTCCAGAAAAAGGAAAATTACCCCTTTACATGGTTACCGTAAAAAAATAAAAAAAGCTAGACTGCAGAGATCAGTAGTTGAGAACTTTAAAAACAAAAGGAGAGCAAGAAGAACTTAATTCTGTTATTCTGGAGGTGCCATTGTTTGCATGTGAAAGCGCCCGTCTTGATTGGTTGATTAATTTTTTTGGTAGTTGATAAGGTAAATAAAATACTGATAATCAAATCCAAGTTTTATGAAGTTTTGGAAAATATATAGACTACTTGCATTAATGGCACAAGCAAAAGTAGTGTTTTACCAATATGAAATGTAAATTATACTAGCAGTGTATAAATGTAAGTACACGTGTCCCGTAATTCAGTGAAAGTATTGATCCCAAAGAAAAATGTATGTACTCACAATTACAAATAAAGAAAATTGCTTTATAACTTTGATGCTTTAATACATTCTCAGTCCAAAACCAAGGCTTTCCATACATTCTTATGGTTTAACTTAACAAATTATGTTCTCACCCTTGTGTTGTCTTCCCGTCAACCTTAAAAAAAAAAAAAAAAAACTTTCTTCGACGTTTAATGCCATTTTTTTCACAGTTTGTTTTTGCTTTTTCCAACGTTTTAAATTGTTTTTGTTTTTTTTACACATTTTCACAATTGACATGCTTTATTTACTTCTGGAGGCAGTGGAGGTTCTCTGCCTCGACCAGGCACGCATCAATTAAAGAAAACGCACCCTTCAAAATTTCTGGCCCAAGGCCATGTGTTGCGAGGTTGTAATGGGACCAGTTGGCCTCCATCGCTGTCTTTATCCTTGTTAGTGTCTGCCTGCAAAAGTGTTGAAAACAGATGTTATTGACATAAAGAACAGTGGCAGAGGTGTTCATTGAACAACAGATCAATGAACCTGCAGTGTTGGGCCTTGACGATGGCCTCAAGATGTTGGTCCTCCTCCAGGCAAGCCTGGCCAATTTTTTGAATTGGTAGGTATTTAAAACCCATGTAATTTACATCCTCTGCAAGGGCCAGACATTCTTCTACAAATATACAGTGCAAGAGAATAGAAAAGAATTATATTTTTGAATGGAGTATAGACTGTTAAGGACAGAAACGAGATTCAGTCATTCCAAAAAAGTCAACATGTGAAAGTCCGCCTAGTTGATAAGATCTTTGGAAATTTCATAACTACAGCCTAATGTTAATTGGGGAAGAGAAAAGTCCTGTTAATTCAAGACGTCTCAGTAAGACAAAGGCAAGGTGGATTCTTCCTGAGCCTAACCATCCCAGAATCTTCATCTTCATTTAAGTGGGCTAATATCATACAGAGACATAAGACACGATAAAGAGATCACTTCTATAAACAAAAGATGTTTACCCAACCTCCTTTTTCATTGTTTTCTGCAACCAAAAACATATAGATCAGAGTTAATAATCTATGTGCATCTGTGTTGGTGGTAAAAGTGAATAGGTAAATGATGCAATAATCACAATAAATAATAAAACTATTAAGTAAAACAAGATTTGAAAATTAAAAATTATTTTTGCTATTTGTCTTTCATTCATTCTTATGATTTGACATCACAGTGAGGTTGCTATTTCACCCCGATTTTATGCCATACTGCGGTAAAGTCTAAGATGGTGATATTGGAAAAGCCTAATATTTTCTGAGGTGGTACTCAAGGTAAAAAAATAAAATAAATTCACTGTCCAATGTCATGCAGAATAGTTATTTCTGGCAATGTGTTTGTATTGTGCGGAACAATAACCAATTTCAATACCTTCACATTCTGCCGAAATAGTGCAAAATTACCAAAATTTTAATGGTAACACAGATTTCCGCCTAGCCAGACTATTTAGAAAAGATTCTTATATCAGCTGTGTGAAGTGATGGGTGGTTCACTGCCCTTCAACTCTCGCACATCATGTTCTTAACCTCTAGACCTTAGTTACCTTCACACAACTTGCTGACACTTGTTGACAGCCTGATTCGTGGTCCTGGCTCCACCTGTGAGTCGTGCAACTTGGCCATGAGCGCCTCTTTTTGGCTCTTGCCTTTCCTTAAGTAGGCCACCAGAGCATTGGACGAATAGCCCTCTGGTGGCCCACACCTTCTAACCAGTTCCTCCCTAGTCACTTTATATCTGCAATATCAGTGGAGATTTTAAGCAGGCAAATAGAGTTAAAACAATTTTCTACCTTGTAGAAACGTTGGTAGGTAACACTTTAGGTACTGGAGAACACATACATGACACCTTAAAAAAGGGTTTTAAATAACTTATTCCTAACAGCTTCTTAAGACATGACTCTTGACATGAGTATTACTGACTTTGGCACAGTATATCTAGGTGGAAGCTGGGGACTTTTAAAGATTTATTCCACAGCAAAGGTGCTGCAAGTAGAAATGTTGTGCCATGTTAGCATGATAAGCCATGTAAGAGGCTGATATGAGCTTTTGTAAAGGCTTAGGAATATGTTATGCACCTGTCCTTACAGCAAAAGTTTACCTAAATTTATGGAAAAATATGTCTTAAATCATAATTTGGAAAATTAGTAATTGTCTATAGAGAAACGGATTTCTGCTTAAAAATTCCTTCTGTGTACTTCGGATAGGCTGGTTACCAGCCCCACCTACTTCATTTCATACAGTGAGTGTGACCCTGCGCAATCTCAGTTCCGGACTTTGAAAACATACCGAGCCAATCGCGTTCCTCCCTTGTACACAGAAACATTTTTTGATTGTCTACGTTCGTTGGTACCTCCCAAGAAGGTAAATTCTCAGGGCCAGACATAACATAACTGCAGAGCAAATTTAAATTTAATTATAATAGCGCGCAAGACTGAGGGTTATACCCAGTCTAATATAACCGTGCAATGTGTAGACCTGTGCACAGTTATTGTTTGGAACTATTAATTCCTTAGGAAGAATTATGTAAATGTATGAAATATTGATGGTAATGACATACAAAGTTACCTTTTGGCCTTGGTCCCGTCAGGTAACCGGAGAACACTCTCCACTTCGAATAATACTGTAGAAGTGAAAAAATATAGTTTTTATTTAATGTCAACTTATTTCATGCCCAAAACTATGCTGACATAAATACAGTATCTTCCTACCTTGTTCAACCTCTGTGGACTCAGATTCCAGTTGAAGGCCACCATCTACTATATTTAAAACCAATCAGAGAACAGCATTCAGGGAACAAACAGTTTCAAAAGAAAGATCTCTGTACTTTCCCAACAGCAAAGTTAATACACCAAAGACACAATTGCTTACTGAAAAGATCCCTATATGTATGTTGTGAGTGAGTGACTCGAATGCTGACCAAAAATACAGTATCTTCCTACCTTGTTCAACCTCTGTGGACTCAGATTCCAGTTGAAGGCCACCATCTACTATATTTAAAACCAATCAGAGAACAGTGTTGTGGCAAAACTTCTGTTAAACATCATCACTGCGTAAGAGACACTCAGAGTCAAATTAATAAAAAGAGAAGTATTTTATTCTTGCAAGAATAGGCCCGGTCGCATTCACAGCAGTTACCCTGTGAAGTGAGTGGCGCTCACCAGGAAGACATGAGACAGCCTTTATACTCTTTTCAAGGTTCCTTCTCACTCGCTGTACTTTTCCACCCACTCAGATAAGGCCCCCCACTGTTCAGTTTCTACTTAATAACACAAACTGGTACTGGAATAAACCAGCCAAATCTGACCATTCCTAAGGTCAAGATGTCCTGTCCCATATATTCCTGATACGTCACCCACAAGCACGTACACACATATACTTTTACACATTGAATAGGTTCAATCCCTTATGATATCTGTTAGGAATAAATGACTATTAAAATTTCTACAACAACAGCATTCAGGGAACAAACAGTTTCAAAAGAAAGATCTCTGTACTTTCCTAACAGCAAAGTTAATACACCAAAGACACAATTGCTTACTGAAAAGATCCCTATATGTATGTTGTGAGTGAGTGACTCGAATGCTGACCAAAAATACAGTATCTTCCTACCTTGTTCAACCTCTGTGGACTCAGATTCCAGTTGAAGGCCACCATCTACTATATTTAAAACCAATCAGAGAACAGCATTCAGGGAACAAACAGTTTCAAAAGAAAGATCTCTGTACTTTCCTAACAGCAAAGTTAATACACCAAAGACACAATTGCTTACTGAAAAGATCCCTATATGTATGTTGTGAGTGAGTGACTCGAATGCTGACCAAAAATACAGTATCTTCCTACCTTGTTCAACCTCTGTGGACTCAGATTCCAGTTGAAGGCCACCATCTACTATATTTAAAACCAATCAGAGAACAGCATTCAGGGAACAAACAGTTTCAAAAGAAAGATCTCTGTACTTTCCTAACAGCAAAGTTACAGTTTTTTACAGTCGCTAGGACCCATTTTTCAATACTTAAGTCACTTTTTCAAAACTCTTCACACAGTTCTCCTAACCAACTTTCAGCTCGGCACAGCAGTTCATTTCACATTCAAAATGCACTAAAACTACCAAATCACTTCATACATATCTCAAATCAACACATTCTTCCATAACACTAGCAAAGGTTGTCAGCTAACAAACACACTTTATCACCCACAAAACAATAACATAAAAAACACTAACAACAGGTAACTTTATACAATGTTTTCCTATGCAAATGCTTTCTTTCTTCTACCTCTCTACTGTTTAGAATTCACTGCAATATATGTTACTAGAATGAATCAGACATCATGAAGTTATTATATATTTTATGTTTTTGGAGTAATTCCAAAGTATAACAATTTGTATACACACCATCCACCGATACAGATACAATAGGAATCAGCTGTGGTTGTTCCAATTGTTTTTATACCATTTAATTTTTAGATTCTAAATATATTTCATTACAATACTGTAGAAATGTGGCAAAATGCTGTCTTATAATTATTCAGTTTTGTATTGTGTTATTGTTTTGAACTTAAGTTTAACAGTTTTGAAAACAGTGTGTAAGCATGTGCAAATTGGCCTGTAAGTACACAGAGTTTTGGCGGTTGTTGTGTCGAAGTGAGAAAAGAATTAATGTAATTTGAAAGATGTAGTCATTGAATGCATTTTGTGCCAAAGCAATGATAAATGATCCACAGTTTAGCCCACATATACTTCTGTTGGCATCACTGTGTGAAGAGTGAAGAAAAAGTGACCTAAGTATTGAGAAATGTGTCCTAGCGACTGTAAAAAACTGTAATACACCAAAGACACAATTGCTTACTGAAAAGATCCCTATATGTATGTTGTGAGTGAGTGACTCGAATGCTGACCAAAAATACAGTATCTTCCTACCTTGTTCAACCTCTGTGGACTCAGATTCCAGTTGAAGGCCACCATCTACTATATTTAAAACCAATCAGAGAACAGCATTCAGGGAACAAACAGTTTCAAAAGAAAGATCTCTGTACTTTCCTAACAGCAAAGTTAATACACCAAAGACACAATTGCTTACTGAAAAGATCCATATTTGTATGTTGTGAGTGAGTGACTCGAATGCTGACCAAAAATACAGTATCTTCCTACCTTGTTCAACCTCTGTGGACTCAGATTCCAGTTGAAGGCCACCATCTACTATATTTAAAACCAATCAGAGAACAGCATTCAGGGAACAAACAGTTTCAAAAGAAAGATCTCTGTACTTTCCTAACAGCAAAGTTAATACACCAAAGACACAATTGCTTACTGAAAAGATCCATATTTGTATGTTGTGAGTGAGTGACTCGAATGCTGACCAAAAATACAGTATCTTCCTACCTTGTTCAACCTCTGTGGACTCAGATTCCAGTTGAAGGCCACCATCTACTATATTTAAAACCAATCAGAGAACAGCATTCAGGGAACAAACAGTTTCAAAAGAAAGATCTCTGTACTTTCCTAACAGCAAAGTTAATACACCAAAGACACAATTGCTTACTGAAAAGATCCCTATATGTATGTTGTGAGTGAGTGACTCGAATGCTGATCACCATCTACTGTATTTAAGACTCTTGGTACATTGGTACAAATTTACTTCCATTCCTCCCTTTGTATTTATGTAAACAATGATACTAGGTTTGGTTGTAGTTTGTCTACATACATCAACCCTACTTGCCAAACAGACTTGCCTAGAATCTCAATACACCTAAAATTAGTCCCAGTCTGTGGCTGTTCTTACCTGTATTTTTAGACTTGGCGATTTTTCCCTAGAAAAGAGAGAAAAAAAAACCATTGAGTTAAGTATACAATGTTTTGAGAAACAGTATGTATATTTTGATCATTAACCCTTGCCTTTTTTCTTCTTAGAGTCTTCGTATCTAAAAGAAATGAAGATGTTTCTTAATGTCATTTTAATGTTATTATGTTTCAAAAACCAAATAATAATCGTGAAAATAATGGTTCATTCTGCATGCTTATTTCAATGTCAGTAAAAGCAAGACTGTATTCACCTCATCCTTCTAAGAAAGAACGTAAATAAATAGCATCTGATTTTGAACATAAACTTAATGTCGTAGTAACAATGTATGGCATCCTCCGAATGTACAAGTTAAAGCTACCACTCCAAATCATCAGTAAGTTAAATTTAATGCAGGCAGTTACAGGTAGCCAGCAGAGCTCAATAAGGAACACCCATACCGCACAAATGTCTACTACTTACCAAGGGAGTTAAACAACAAAGTCCCAAGTCTCTCCCGCTCTTGAGCGATGGGGAGGCATTGGAGGTGCCCTTGTTGTCCCTGTAGGATCATTTCTGCAAACTAAAAGAGCAACAGAAAGTCTATTTTAATGAAATAATGCAACTTAAAATAAATGTGAACAACAAATTGTGTTAATTTTTTTTTTTACTATATTACAAGTTACGAGAGTATGTTACTATGTTATGGTTCTCATTTAATAATTATATGATCATGACTCCTGTATCGTGTGCTGAAGGTAGTACTGTGTCCATGTCCAAAATCCATTCATATTTGATCTGAAACTTCCATTCAAAATTGCTCTAAAGAGAAAACTAAATTGCAAGGTCCACTGTATCAAAGGCCGCCGTGAGATCAAGAAGCACTAAAATAACGGGGCTCTTAGCATCAACAAACCGGGCAATCTCGTTGTGTACCTTTAACAGTGCAGACTCAGTACTATGGCGCGATCTGAATCCTGATTGAAATTTCTCAAACAGAGATTTATTTTCTAGAAAAGAATGTAATTGGAAAACAACGTTTTCTAAAACTTTTGACAGAAAAGGCAAGTGAGAAACTGGTCTGAAATTAGACAGAACTGAGGGATCCAGATTTGTTTTTTTTTAAGAAAAGGCCTAACCACAGAGATAAAGATAATAAAATAGGCGCTCTTTGCGAGCTTTCTGCCATGCCAAATCCTGCATATAGCTAGTAAATGTTTTTGTCGTTTTTAAAGGGGAAGCGCATATCCTCATGGTGTTGGTTCACCCTCCGCCTATGATCAGAAACTTTATAGGCTATTTTGTGTTTTGGTGTTGTTTAAATATAGAATTTGGTCTATTTCAGTTATATTAGACTAAATAGGGGATGTTATTGTTTTTGTGACTGTCTGTTTTTTAGATCATAAAAAGTGTGCCCCCCATGAAAATGAAGTGCCCCCCCCCCCTCCCCCCCCCATTCTATATGTTCTGGCGACGGCCCTGCTAAAAATATGTATATTTTCAAAAGAAAACAGAAACATTATGCAGAAAACAACCAAACTGTACCATTATTGAAAACACTCCACATGACAAAGAGTCGTTTTGTAAGTCATGGTCCCTCTTCATCATCTTCCAGGGCCCTTGGCAGCCTCTGCTAGCAGCAAATAAGCTGAAAGATTAGAGAAAATAATTGTGACGGAGATCTCTACTGAATTTTCATTATCTCATTTTATAGAGCAATACAAAAACCTTGTACCTCCAATTTTCAATTATTTGGAAGCAATGCTGTGGTTGCTCCCCCAAGGAGTCAATGTAGGAAATCGTTCCTTCTTTCAAGTTGCAATGCTATGCAAAAGATGGGAAAACATGAGAAAGGTTTGAAGGAGAATTTCCACCAATCTGTGTTGAAAATTATTTTAATTATTTTAAAATGTAAAGCACTATCAGCTCAAACAACACAAATGAGAATGACACAACAGCAACAATAATGACTAGTGTGATGCTTGCTATTTAGCGAATAATTGTCTCTGCATAACCTAACAGCAACCTACAAAGAGGGTCCAGTGGCACTCTCCCAGCAAGTAGGGCCCGAAGACGGCACTGGCTCCTTTAAGAATGTTTTTCTGACAGGAAAAGAAAACATTCATGAACAAACATAAATAAACATGACACCTAATGTGCACCTAACTTGACACCTAAAGCACTGAACAATAACCTTAAACATTTACATAACTCTTACTTTTAAGAAATAAGTACTCCTGGCCCTGGAGCTGCCCTCCAAAATCAGGCGCATAGCCTGACTATTAATTGCCTCCGTCCCAGGCTGGCTCTAAGCGAGGGAGAGAAACGGTTTAAGGCATTAAATCATGTTAAATCTATATTTGATTTGTATGTATGTGAGTTAGTGAGTGAGTTTTATAAAAAGGTATGAGTTACCCTGCTCATGATGTAAAATAAGGCATCCATTACCTGGTGAAGTAATACAAAAGTTTATATATATATTTATATGTATATATATATACAGTAATAGAAAATAGAAATAGAAAATTACCTCATCTGGAAGTTTAAATGGGCCTAAAAGGGCCTCCAAACTGCCCAGAAAGATTTTGAAGGGCCCAATTGTCCCAAGGACATCGTCACTATGAAGTCCTTGGGACTTCAGTGTTTCTAAGTCTGCATTTGTGAAGAAAATAAAAGTCCCAAAATAGGTCACCTTACTTAGGCTAACAGGCACAAATGTTATCCAACCAACTATTATATGTAGCATACAAAACTACTTTAAAGTAGTGTTGGCAATTCAGCAAATTATATCATTATGTATGCAGATGACGCAAATGAGTAACAGATTAGGAAAAAAATAGTATTGAATAACTTACCGTTCATTTGGCTTGGTTAAGTTTCCCTTTACAGGCAAAGACAAAAGACAAAAATTAAAAACATGTATTTCTCCTGAAGCATTAAATTTGATACTTATGAGAACCTATGACTATGATACTTACATACCCGAGGCATAACTTAAAGCTGCAGTCCGTAGCTTTTTTGGGGTTAAAAATTATCCAAAATACATATTTGAGAAAATACATAACCATCCAGTGTTCAAAACTATCTGCTTGCCGTAGCTCAATTCAAAGCGGTAAGCTTGTAATAATGTTTTTAACTCCAGCGGTACTGGTGGATTTCCGCGGGAGATTCGAGCATGCATTGCGCCATTACGTCACATCTGTACACACATCTGCACACACACACACACACACATCTGCACACACACACATATGTAAACACACATCTGCACACACACACATTCGTACACACACATCTGCACACACACACACATATGTACACACACACATCTGTACACACACATCTGCACACTAGGGATGGGCGATATATTATCGTTTGCGATTTATCGTCAAAATTTTTCCTCACGATAAGAATTAGTCTTCCCGCGATAATAACGATAAAGCTAGAAAATAATCTAGAAATATCTTTCTACCCTGAGACCAGGAGGGATTCACCTGCCCTCAGACAACTTCTGCCCTGAGACCAGAGAAGACAGCTGACTCCCTTTTGTCCAACTACGTTGCCCTGAGAAGAGAAAAATACTACTTCTGCCCTGAGACCAGGAGGGATTCACCTGCCCTGGGAAAAAATTGCGGGAACCAGTCTTTGCCCTGGGACCAGATGAGACTAAACAGTCATGAAGAAAAGCCAAATTTATAAATTAGAGACTTCTGCCCTGAGACCAGGAGGGATTCACCTGCCCTGGGACAAATTTGCGGGAACCAGTCTTTGCCCTGGGACCAGATGAGACTAAACAGTCATGAAGAAAAGCCAAATAAATTAGACTGACTTCTGCCCTGAGACCAGGAGGGATTCACCTGCCCTGGGACAAAATTGTGGAAAATAATGGCCTCTGCCCTGGGACCAGATGAGACTAAACAAGTCATGAAGAAAATCCAACAAAACTTCTGCCCTGAGACCAGGAGGGATTCACCTGCCCTGGGACAAAATTGTGGGAAACCTATGGAATGCCAAAGCTGACTTTGTTTGTTTGTTTATTTATTTATTTATAATAAAGAAAAGTAAAAAAGAACAAATAAATGATTATACTTTTATTTCCTTATTTATGTATAATTGTATTTTGTCACACTGTTATTTATTTATTTCTACATTTATTTATTTCCACATTTGTTTATTTCTACATTTATTTGTCCCTATGCTAATGAGGGGGCGTGTTTTACCTCAGACATCAGCAATCAAGCTCAGAGTGGCCGTGCTGAAGTTGAGGCCACAGTGACACCTTGTATAAATAAATAAATGTGGAAATAAATAAATGTAGAAATAAATAAATAAACTGTGTGAAAAATACAATTATATATAGGAATAAGGAATATTATATATAAGGAAATGAAAGAATAAATACTAATTTATTTGTACTTTTTTAGATTTCTTTGTATATTTATTTATGTATTTTTGCTTTTTTACATGTCTTCGTATATTTATTTATTTATAATAAAGTCAGCTTTGGCATTCCATAGGAAACAGTCTCTGTCCTGGGATCAGATGAGACTAAACAGTCATGAAGGAAAGCCAAATTTATAAATTAGACTTCTGCCCTGAGACCAGGAGGGATTCACCTGCCCTGGGACAAAATTACGGGAACCAGTCTCTGCCCTGGGACCAGATGAGACTAAACAGTCATGAAGAAAAGCCAAATTTATAAATTAGAGACTTCTGCCCTGAGACCAGGAGGGATTCACCTGCCCTGGGACAAAATTGCGGGAACCAGTCTCTGCCTTGGGACCAGATGAGACTAAACAGTCATGAAGAAAAGCCAAATTTATAAATTAGAGACTTCTGCCCTGAGACCAGGAGGGATTCACCTGCCCTGGGACAAAATTGCGGGAAACAGTCTCTGCCCTGGGACCAGATGAGACTAAACAGTCATGAAGAAAAGCCAAATTTATACATTAGACTACAACGCCCTAAATAGTCATTGATTTTTTGAATATGAGTACAGTAAAGCTTATTGCAATGTACTTAAACAAGCTTTCTAGCTCACCTGATTAACTTAGCTTGACTAGCTAGTGCTTAAGGTTTACATGTATGTGCACACACTGAAATTTTAAAGGTGACGTTTTTCTGAGTTTTCTTGTTCTTCTACATTTTTGTGATAATAACCGCTTGCAATAGACACTGCAACATGTTAATGCTATTTAAGTTACAACACTAGCTTGCTTGTTCTGAAACAGTAGCTAGCCTACCCTTAAGCTACAAGCTGCACCATTATACTATGATATACTATGATGAAAGCGGGGGGGAGCACACATACAATGCTCCATTTTCGAGAATATTAAGTTTTGTTTTTAAAAAACTTACTTTGAAATGATAACCAGTTCCTCTTGCCTGTGCACCGGTGGGATTTTGACGGTTGAGATTGGAAATGGTGGTCCCGCCTCTGCAATTCTCTCCTCTCTTGCGATTGGTTGTCAGATTGAACCAATCACAAACGTTTCTGCCCTCAGGACAACTTTGAGTCAAGAAAATTCCCACGAGCTTAAAGCATAACCAGTTCCTCTTGCCTGTGCACCGGTGGGATTTTGACGGTTGAGATTGGAAATGGTGGTCCCGCCTCTGCAATTCTCTCCTCTCTTGCGATTGGTTGTCAGATTGAACCAATCACAAACGTTTCTGCCCTCAGGACAACTTTGAGTCAAGAAAATTCCCACGAGCTTTCAGTTCCTGTTGATTTCTATTGTAATTTTTGTCCATATATTTGAAGTCAATAGGAACGAAGACAGTAGCCAGCATTTCTTAAAATATCTTATATGTTCTGCATAAGAAGGAATCTCATAGAGGTTTGAAACGACATGAGGGATATTAAATGACAGTATTTTCATTTTTTGGTGAACTATCCCTTTAATGGAAAATGATCATACTTAAGGGATAGTTCACCCAAAAATGAAAATTAAGTCATTAATTACTCACCCCCATGCTGTACCAACCCTGTAAGACCTTCGTTCATCTTCGGAACACAAATGAAGATATTTTTGATTAAATCTGAGAGCTGGTTCACTGCTACATAGGCTCCCTCAGCAATTGAAACTTGACGGCCCAGAAAGTCATTGAAGAAAATGTTTAAATATTCCATGTGCCTACAGTGGCTCCACTATAAGTTTATCAAGCGACGAGAATACTTTTTTTTAGCAATGGAATAGTCGAATAAAGTCGTTATTTTTGATTGTTTTTTTCCGCACAAAAAGTATTCTCGTCGCTTGATAAACTTATAGTGGAGCCACTGTAGGCACATGGAATATTTAAACATTTTCTTCAATGACTTTCTGGGCCGTCAAGTTTCAATTGCTGAGGGAGCCTATGTAGCAGTGAACCAGCTCTCAGATTTAATCAAAAATATCTTCATTTGTGTTCCGAAGATGAACGAAGGTCTTACAGGGTTGGTACAGCATGGGGGTGAGTAATTAATGACTTAATTTTCATTTTTGGGTGAACTATCCCTTTAATTTGATGAACTACACAAATGTTACTCTTGAAGTTTAAAATTTGATACACTGAAATTCAGAAGTCTGGAAACATTTATGTTTTTGAAATAGTCTCTTAATCTCACTGAGGCTGCATTTATTTGATCAAAAATACTGTAAAAAAGTATTTAAATGAACTTGTTGCTGTTGTAATATATTTTAAAGTGTAATTTATTCCTGATGAAAGCTGAATTTTCATTTTTTTGTTTGTTTTTTTTAACATTATTTTTGATCAAATAAATGCAGCCTTGGTGAGATTAAGAGACTACTTTCAAAAACATAAAACAAACTTTAAAGGGGTCATGAACTGGCTTTTTAAATCGTATTATATTGTTGTCTGAGGTAAACTTATGACGTTCGCTTGGTTTTTGCATTCAAAAACATCAAAATTAATAAGTAATAGGCTATTTTCTAACCTAGTTTTGAGCCTAGCTGAAAAACGCTCGGTTTTTATGGGCGTCTCGCATTGAAGACTTGGAAGTAAACGCCCACTGCTGTGAGTGGATAACAGGTTTGCATATTATAATGAGTTTCAACTCACCCGTCGATGCACTTGGGGGAAATTGTTTTGAAAACGTCCAATGTTGTAAAATGGCAACCGGAATGATTCGCCCAAACATGTTCGACCCAGAGTCCAGGTGTTTCACAATTCCTGTCAGATCCAATATAGACGGCACAGCACCGTTCTTTACTCTTAATCGGTCTTTACAAAAAATCCTCAGTGAAATGAAGCGAACAGACAGACAATGTCTTACCTCATCAGCTGGAGTGGAACGTCATTAAAAATAAAGTTTATCCATGCACTCCTATTGGAATCCAGAGGAAGCTTATGCAGCGACTGTCTTCTTCCACAACCAGGCACTGCACAATATTTTGTATTGCTTGGTAGCTCGATCCGGTTTGTCATCACGAGGTAGGCCTATGTTATTTAGCTATGCGTTACTAATGCGCGAATCGGTGGGCGGGGCTAAACCAGCCGTGTTTGATCTTCTGCGGGGGTGGTGTTTTACCCTCTTTGACGTCATAGTTCCCCACTTTGAAAAACGAGTTGTTTGCTGAGGCTGGTGTCAATAAAAGCATTTATTGGACTAACAAGGACGTTTTCAGTTCTGAAACTTACAGGATATTCTTATAATATCATTATGATATCAATATTAGTATGATATACTTTTGACTGGCACAGTACGTCCAAATATTTTTTGGAGCCCACTGTATGTGCACATCAGGAAAATTAATGTATAAAAATATTTTATAACAACAAACACACTTTAGATCTTTTGAGATTTAATGGAAATAAGTCAATGCAAAATGCACATCAATGCAAATATATTTTACTTTAGACTTTAGATTTCCATCTTCTAAAACTACCAACAATCACTTGTTTAAAATGATCACTTTAAAGGTGAACTAAATTGTTGGTGCAGCAAGTAATTATTTTATGGTTACCCATCAAGTTGGACACCACATCAAGCAACACTTCAGTTGATGCCACTGTAAAATATTCACAGGCATATTTGATAGTTATTCAGCACCCAAAAGTGAGCTATAATTGGCAGGTTAGCAAGATGCGATAAGTATTCATCTGATCATGTGATTTCACAACGAAGGCTACCATGTAGTGGGACCCACTGATATGACTTGTGTAAATTATTATAAAAATATTTGTGAAATGAGCTACGGTATAAAACATTTTTAAAAGGAAAAAAAAAATACTTAGTGCACCTTTAAAATGATTTTATACATGCTTGTCCTGTAAACGTGCCAAAACTTGAAAACTACAGGGGTTGGACAATGAAACTGAAACACTGGCCAATATAGTGTTGGAGGTTTCATGTCTTTATATGCGAGGCCTGGTGGACAATCTTCACTGATTGCACATTCCATCAGTAAGAGCGGAGTGAAGGTTGAATTAGCAGAGCAATCGCACAGCTGTACATACAATTATTGCAATACACAAAACATAATGGGAGACATATCAGAGTTCAAAAGAGGCAGATTGTTGGTGCGCGTCTCGCTGACTCATCTGTGACCAGGACAGCAAGTCTTTGTGGTGAATCGAGAGCTGTGGGATCCAGGGTACATCCAACAGGAGTAAGTGATGTTTGCGCTGCGATATCATGGCATTCCCTACTGTGCTTGATGGACACATCACTGTCAAGGCCAAGCGAACGATTCTGGAGGACCGTGTGCACCTAATGCTTCAAACACTGTACCCTGAAGGGGGGTGCCGTGTATCAGCATGATAATGTACCAACACACACAGCAAGACTTGTTGACAGAATGGTTTGAAGAACATGAAAGTAAACTTGAACATCTCCAATTGCCTGCACAATCACCAGATCTAAATATTTTGAGCCACTTTGGGAAATTTTGGAGGAGAAAGTAAGAAAACGTTTTTGTCCAGCATCATCACATAGTGACCTCTCCACTGTTCTTTCACAAAATCTTTTGGCCACTGTGAAGGACTTGTGTCCGTCATTCCTAAGATGAACTGATGCTGTATTAGCTGCAAAAGGAGGCCCTACGCCACAATAACAATTATTGTGGTCTAAAACCAGGTGTTTCTCTTTCATTGTCCAACCCCAGTATATTATTACAATATTTACATTACAAAAATACAATATGTAAAACATGAAATGATGATAGCACAGTTAAACTGCAGTTGATATAAATTAAGTCAATGTTAAATTAGAAAAAAACAACATTGGGCCATAAAACTAAACAGCATATATTTGTAAAAAACATAAAGCATGTGAATTTGATCACCTATACTCAGGAACACATCTTTAAACAGACCTTGAAATTTTGAGACGCCAACACAAACGGGAAACTTTAAAAGTGTCCTCTAAAATAGGATATTTTTTCTAACAACAATAAAAAAATGTCTAACATGTGTCTTTTAAATACAATTTTTAAAAACATGTCAGAGATTAAGAATGTCCATTGATCAGAAAAATTTAAAAAACCAACTCTGGTCCTCTGTTTGGTGCTTCTAGGAATATGTCCAAATGTAACCCAGTCTCTTGTAAGTGCCTTTTAAGAGACTCATAGTCCAGGCATTATGTAAGCGATGTTGTCCAAAGTGTTTGACTGCAAAAAAAAAAGTGTCAGGAGAAGAGCTGGAATCATAAACTCTGTATTTGAATCGCAAGTAAGAAGCTTTTGTAAACATTTAGGCGAAAACAAGTGAATTGTTGGGGACCCCACTAAAAAAATGCAATTTTTTGAAAGTATCTCTCACCAGGACGTTGCGTGGACAGCCGTTGAGCTGGGGAACTTGTGCTGTCAGGCAGGTTAATGGACCAAGAGCACATAAAATAGAGTCCAACAGAACCGAAAGACTGCCGGACACCGCCACCATCCCCTGCAGGAAGAACAGAGTCGTTTATGAAGATGATCTACACCGATGAGACAAAACATTATAAACACATGCCTAATATGCCTGTTAGTCCTCCTTGTGTTGCCAAAACAGCACTGGCCCGCAGAGGCAGGGACTCTACAAGACCCCTGAAGGTGTCCTGTGGTATTTGACACCAAGACCTTAGCAGCAGGTCCTTAAAGTCCTGGAGGTTGTGAGGTGGATCAAACTGGTTGGTCCAGCACATCTCACAGATTCAAATTCGACAGAAAATTCCACATTTGTCATCAGAGAACGGCAGGATTATCAATTGATTGCCGATTGATAAAATCCATAGCTGTTAGTCGACCTCACCAGCAGGGGGTGCAAGCCGTGTTGACTAAGAAGATAGCAAAGGAATCCTGGGGAATGACCATAGACAGTATAAGAAGTGGACAGAGTCATCTCATTGGAACTCAGTTGAGACAGTTGAAGCCCATTTTTAGCGATGGAAATGCTAATGCAAGTGAAGTTCTGCTACAAGATGGCGGCACCCGGACGACTTCAACTTCCGGTCGATGGATTACCCCCTTGGGAATGACATTGACGGAATCCCAGGGTTTTGCAGCACATCACCGCAATACAAAGTTAATAAAACTAAACAACCGAGAGAAATATATGTCTACTACCTCAGACTTAACATTTTATCTGTACATTAGCATCAGGGAAATAACATTATAATCTCGTTCAAGGTAGAGAAAGCTGCTACATGTGCAAAACTAACTGTGAAGACTTAAATGTAAACACAGCTTTTGTGTCTTTATCAGCTTTTCCATATATAAACTGGTCCTGATCATCATCACAAATACTTACCACTTGCTCTATTTCTGTAAATCCGTTTTTATCTAAAAATAAATCTACTGATATTCCTGCCGTTCCCGGATGTCAAATGTTGAATTTTCAGTCGAATTTTGAACCACTGAATTTGTAAAGCAAAATAAAATGGACCGAAAATTGCCTGTCAAATATTATAGGTTGTATTTTTAAACAGAATGAATATTTTGGAAGTGAAATCTGAAAGGTGAATATGGATCATTGAATTTGTAATAATAAAAACGTGTGTGAAATGTTTTGAACTGAAATATTCACAGCTTAAATATGCAACCAAGTTGAATTTCAGTCCATAAATATGCAAGCCCTAAAAATACATTGCATTAAAATGCAAGCAGGGTTAATGCATATTTTTTCAAGTAGTGCAATTCAACAAGCTTTTTTGTTTCAAAACCATTTGTCATGTTTTTACTTCCATAACAGGGGTCATCATCTCTCTGATTGGTCAGTGGCTACGCAGCCCCATATGAGTGTGGTGTACTGTGTGTTGTGACATTCCTCCCATGACCATCATTCAAATGTTGTGTGCCACTGTACACCTTCTGTTGGCTCAGACCAGCCGGGACAGCGTTCATTGGCCTCGTGCACTGATGAGTCTTGGGCGTCTCTGGTTTGTGTTTGTCGCTCCTCGAACACGGCTGATAAATCCTCATCACTTCTGACCGAGAGCGACACCCAAGCCTCTCCGTTTCAGAGGTACTCTGACCCAGACGCCTTGCCATAACAATTTGGCCAAAGTCGCTCAGATCTTTATTCCGGCCCGTTTCTCCTGCATCCAACACGTTGATTACGAGAACTGATTGTTTGCTCTCTATCTAATCTACCCAGATCTTAATATGTGTCCTAGTTAGGAGATGATCAACAATATTCACTTCACCCGTGACTGCTCATGATGTTTTGGCTCATCAGTGTATATGTGGAAAGCCCTCTAAATAAATTTTTGTGACACAAACCTCCGTTTCCTGAAGTCGGTGTCCAATCAGAGACAGCGACTCGCCCAACAGCTGCAGGTGAGCTGCTGCATCTATGGGGTCCACATCAGGGACCCGCACAGGAGACAACGACATACCCAGAGACGAGCGGCCCTGAGGGGCCAATCCTGCTCCTAAACTGACACCTTTACTGGAGCCTGAGACAAGCAGATACACAGGGATACTATAGAAAGGGCTCAAGAAATATTTCGATACATGAGAAAAAATGAAATGTGTAAGAGAAAAAGCTTTGGTCTCACCTTTACTTTTACTGTCTGAGGTTGTTAAGGTTTTCCGCTTGACCGTCATAGCTTCAGCTTTATTCTGCTTGTGCTGGAGATATTGAGCTTTCTGTCTCCAAACCTTCAGTGTCAGAAAGAGGACAGAAAGAGAGGATATGTAACACTGTCCCACATTTGACTGAAATTACAAAACGCTGCCATTAAGCGTTTAAAGACAACATAAAACAACCCATTTTACTTGTTATTTCCTTCAGATCGTGTCAAGATGTGATAAATTACCAGTTTTGTCATTGTTAACTAAAACTATTAAAAATGGTTTTCGGTAATTGAAATAAAGCTGAACTAAAATATAAAAATTAGATGAAAAATATTGCTTGTTTTTGCAAAATGTTTAGAAATGCTGCCTGGACAACTACCTGAAATATAAAAAGTTTAAGCTGAAGCAATAAAATTAATTAAAATAAGTTTGATAAATTAATGCTAAATTTAAATAATAAAAAAATGACAAAAGCACATACAATTACTAAAACTTAAAATAAAATAAATTTCAACTAAAAATAAGCTAATTCAAAATATGAATAAACTATTAATAGCATATAAATAATACTAAAATTACTCTGGCCTCTTTATGAGCATTAACCAGCAATACATAATAGTTTTTGTTTTTTAGTGACAAATTATACATTATCCATTACAATAGCCTAAAACAATGACTAAATGACCATTGGTTAACATTAACCAGTGGAAAAGGAAAGTCATTTGAGAATGGAGCAAGTTACATGTTGATAAAAGATTCTAAAGACACAATAATACACAGTCATTTTTTTAATTGAAATCTATAAAGTAAAGGTAAAAGGTGCTGACCAGTTTGTCTTTTTCAGGCAGCTGTTTCCACACCTCTGCGAGTTTTTTACTCAGCTCCCCGAAGACTGAGGTGGAAAAAGAACAAATATTCAATCACGAAACAGCACAGATGATTGACAGATCAGGTGCAGAGAACAACAGCACTCACCTAATCCAGGCTGTTCTGCATTGATATTGACCCTGTACTCTTTACAGAACACCTGATAGGCTGTCATGTTCTTCTTCTTCGGCTGACAGGGTGGAGGACAGAACATTAAAATGACTGCCGAAAAACCAAACTTCACTGGTGTAAGAAAGAAATTTAATTTACCTTGTCCTTGTCATGTTTCTCTTTCTCCTTTTCCTCCTTCTTCTTCTTCTTCTCACCCATTAGTTCAATGCTTTGATGGTGATGGGATGAGGTGGGTGGAGCCATAGCGTACATGCCACCAGCAGAGCTGTGATTGGATGAGCTGTGAGAATGGGAGTGGCTTCTAGACTGATCAACTGATGAGCAGAGAGAGACGAGTTTAAATGCAGTAAACTCAGATTCAGTGTAACCACAGTAAAATGAAAAACAATCAATTGGTTTTAGCTTTTCGACCTTTCTGAGTAGGTACTACATTTGAATTTACTTCACAACCGTTAAAAAAGTCTGTTCTGTATAGTATGAATATGGGTATTATGAATGAAATTTGGACGTACTACATCTGTCATGTAGTTACGATCACGTGACCTACCAGTGTCATTTGTGTCACTTAACTGTCATTTATAAATCTTCTCCCATGGCCTCATGGGATAATAAAGTGTCCATCGTATGCACACTTCAGGAGTAGTCGGTCATCCGGGGACTTTTCGCCTACTGTTTTTCGAATACTATGTATTTGGATATACACTCACCTAAAGGATTATTAAGAACACCTGTTCAATTTCTCATTAATGCAATTATCTAATCAACCAATCACATGCAGTTGCTTTAATGCATTTAGGGGTGTGGTCCTGGTCAAGACAATCTCCTGAACTCCAAACTGAATGTGAAAGGTGATTCAATCAAAGGTGATTTAAGCAATTTTGAGCGTGGCATGGTTGTTGGTGCCAGACGGGCCGGTCTGAGTATTTCACAATCTGCTCAGTTACTGGGATTTTCACGCACAACCATTTCTAGGGTTTACAAAGAATGGTGTGAAAAGGGAAAACATCCAGTATGCGGCAGTCCTGTGGGCGAAAATGCCTTGTTGATGCTAGAGGTCAGAGGAGAATGGGCCGACTGATTCAAGCTGATAGAAGAGCAACTTTGACTGAAATAGCCACTCGTTACAACCGAGGTATGCAGCAAAGCATTTGTGAAGCCACAACACGCACAACCTTGAGGCGGATGGGCTACAACAGCAAAGACCCCACCGGGTACCACTCATCTCCACTTCAAATAGGAAAAAGAGGCTACAATTTGCAAGAGCTCGCCAAAATTGGACAGTTGAAGACTGGAAAAATGTTACCTGGTCTGATGAGTCTCAATTTCTGTTGAGATATTCAGATGGTAGAGTCAGAATTTGGCGTAAACAGAATGAGAACATGGATCCATCATGCCTTGTTTCCACTGTGCAGGCTGGTGGTGGTGGTGTAATGGTGTGGGGATGTTTTCTTGGCACACTTTAGGCCCCTTAGTGCCAATTAGCATCGTTTAAATGCCACGCCTACCTGAGCATTGTTTCTGACCATGTCCATCCCTTTATGGCCACCATGTACCCATCCTCAGATGGCTACTTCCAGCAGGATAATGCACCATGTCACAAAGCTCGAATCATTTCAAATTGGTTTCTTGAACATGACAATGAGTTCACTGTACTAAAATGGCCCCCACAGTCACCAGATCTCAACCCAATAGAGCATCTTTGGGATGTGGTGGAACGGGAGCTTCGTGCCCTGGATGTGCATCCCACAAATCTCCATCAACTGCAAGATGCTATCCTATCAATATGGGCCAACATTTCTAAAGAATGCGTTTAGCACCTTGTTGAATCAATGCCACGTAGAATTAAGGCAGTTCTGAAGGCGAAAGGGGGTCAAACACAGTATTAGTATGGTGTTCCTAATAATCCTTTAGGTGAGTGTACTTCTCTGTTGGCGTACTGCTTTTCACATACTATATAGTAGGGAAGTATGTGATTTCGGACACAGCAATTGTTTTTCATGCACTGTTACATTTTTAAATTTTGGGCTATCATAACATGTTGCAGACTTCAAATCATCAATAATACAGTTTTAAGTGTTTATTTTATTACACGGTATCTATTTGCATTTGAGGATTTTAATTATAATACACATCTTTTAAAGGCCATTTGCTCAGAATGATGTTTTTTTTTCATGCACTGAGCCAGAAATCTCCAGCATTTACATATTTATATTAAAAAAATGTCTTGAAGGTTTCCACAGAGGGTTTGTTCATATTTTATTTGCCTAAATTTATTCTTTAAAACATGGTGAAATTTTTTGTTTGTTTTTTTGACTGTTGACAGTATTTTCGGATGTATGTGATAAAAATATATATCCAAAGTCCCCGCTGTAAAACCTTTTGACACTAAAATGTCAACAAAATGAAACAAGATGTTTGAACCTGGCTTTATCCAGTGTTCAGATTTTTCAAAGAGCATCAGAGTTCATTTGAAAGCAGACCGAGACACATCTTTTTAGGTCGCGCACCAGTTCGTTTTAATCCAACCAAACATGCCAAGTGTGAACACACCCTTAAACACAACATTTCAGAAAACTTGGTTGCAGTTCTTAATGTAATCAATCATCGGTCTAATCAACCAACTATAGATTAGTTTAATGTTTTACTCAATTCATCTTAAAGAAATAAAATGTGTCTCACCTGGACAGCTTTTCTTCCCTCCACTTCCTTTGCTGTGTTTCTTCTCCCTGGATCCTTTCTCTCTGTCTCGCTCTCTATCCTTTTTCTTCTTGCTCTTCTTGCTCTTTTTCTTCTTTTTTGAAAGATGTGTGTACGAGTCGTCAATCACCAGCTCTCCGGCTTCTAGTTCTCCTCCTGAAGATGAGCTGTCTCCTCCCATGCCTCCGTAATGACCTGATGAATACCAACAGAAAAAGTATTGGTTTGTGTCTGTAGGGTTTCATTTCTTTGTTTTTTCGAGCTTTTGGACAATTGAATGTTGAAAGTTTGTCATTATACAGACACCATAAGTAAAGATTGACCAGTATTGACTTTTTATGACCAATACCGAAGATTATGTTTCAGTTAAAAAAAAATTGTTTAGGTTTTTTAAGCAGAACAGATTTTTTTTTTTGACGCAATAATATATAATCAGAATAAAAAAAAAATTTAATATCCAATAATAAAATCTATTACTTTTTTATTTTCTTTAAATACAAATTACTACTGTTGCTGATATTTATGCCATTATATTTATAAGTTGTTGTTATTCATCTGAATCAAGGCTGCATTTATTTGATCAATCATACAGTAAAAACACTAATATTGTGAAATTTTATTTGAATATATTTTAAAATGTAATTTACTCTTCAGTGTCACATGATCCTTCAGAAATCAATCTAATATGAGTTGGTGCTCAATAAACATTTATTATGAGTGATATTTTTTTTCAGGATTCTTTGATGAATAGAAAGTTCAAAATATGTTTTTACTGTCACTTTTGATCAATTTAATGCAATCTTGCTGAATAAAAGAATGTTTCTTTTTTCAAAAACAAATCTTACCGACCCAAAACTTTTAATCAGTAGTGTATATCTTTATTTTGATTTGTCTACACATTTCTCCCTTAAAAATAAAGTTATTATTCAATTATTATTATTATATGATCAAATATAATTTTATTTAATGAAACAACACATTGAATAAGTTACTATACATGTGAATACAGTTATTTGCAAAGAACAGATTCCCCACTCACCCACGACCTCCACCTCTTTCCCCACTACAGGCAACGGCTCTTGGCTGTGCTGCTTTTTCTTGGGTGGCTTCGGCATCATTTTGTCTTTGTCTTTCTCCTTCTTCATCCCTCCTTTCTTCGAGCTGGAGGACGAATGATGGCCTACCACACCCGAAGAGGAAGAAGAATGGACCGGGAAGGAGAATCCCTCGTTCGTCCCGACACCTTCGTTCTTCTCTTTTGAGGAAAGGATGAGCTTCATCTTCAGTCCTTCAGCTTCACAGAGCGTCAGTGGCTCTCCTTTTCCAGCTCCTCCGTGGAACAGCAGTGACTTCGAGGAGGAGGAATGCTTTTTAGACGAGGACGAGCCGGGCGGACGCGAGTGCGAGAAGGAGTGGCTGCTCTTAGAGCCGCTGTCCTGTTTGCGGTCTTTGGAGGAGTGCGAGGAGGCGTGGGGCGGGTAGGAGGGTTTTTTGTAAAAGTGCGGAGTGGGGTCGGTGCCCGTGGCCAGCGGGGAGGTAATGGCCTCCAGGAGGCCCATGGCTGTGTCTGTGGAGTGGGACGGGTGAGAGGAGGACGAGGAGGAGAGGGAGGGCGAGTGATCTGAAGACTTGCGCTTCTTCTTGTGGGGCGGCTGACCAGAGCTGTGATGGTCTGTGGGGAGAGTTTAGAAACTATTTTAAAGCTGCATTATTTTGTTATTGAGTAAGTTCATAAGCGTTTCAGCATTACAGATTTGTGTAAAACGATTTTTTCTAAATGTTGACAAAAAACAAATTTTTTCACCTGTTATTTTCAATGCGAAATCACAGCGTTTCCATTAACCGATGTTATGCGACTAAAACTGAATTTTTTCCTCTCGCAATAAATCCATAAATCATGGCAACAGATGTTTGTAGGTTTATGTAGCCTATATCTCAGCCACCGTACTGGCCATTATTAATAATCAAAGAAGACGTGTGTTATCCAATCATTAATGGCAAGGAAAGACCCTTATACTTGAGAGCGGCACATATGAGTTGTTTCTGGATGTTTCTCCCTCATATCTGCTTCGAGGTCTTGACTGTGGCATTTCTTTGAGGTGTAGAATCCAGTATTCTTGTATTTCTTTTGTCTTTTATGAATTTAATAAAGAACTCAGTCTCGTCTTCTGTCTAAACATACCGCGTCATCTACGTCAGGTGACTGTAAATGATGTTTCCATTTGCGAAATATTTCTTTTTTGAATTGCCTGAAAAACCACCTCATGCGAGTGTAAAAACTTTTTTGCGATAAATGGGAGTTTTTGCGAAATTGACGTGTTTCCATTGGGAGTATTTTCAATTCGCGCAATTTGAAGGGTAATGGAAACACGGCTAGAGTCTTCTATTCGTAACGTAAGCTTCTAAATATGATTTAGAATTTGAGCTATAAGAAACGTGCATTTCGATTTCGCTTATCGATTCCCGTGTGCGCATTTTAATATGACTTTAAACCATTCAAGTGCAAGAAGACTCGCACGCTGTTTTCTGTGCTGGCTGCTCAGAAAGCCACATGCCATACTGAATAGTGTGTGATACTGAACTGAGTTTTCTTCCGCGTCTTGTTGTATTTGAACAGACAAATACACACAAAAAATACGTCAAAATATCCTGGTAAACAAAGTCAGTTATGTCTTAAGTGAACATAAACAGCTGACAAAGAAAACGCATGTGTAAGGATCTGTGCAGATCTTAAAGTGACAGAAGCCTAATATTCCTGCTGCCGTCTTTACAATAACATTAATCAAACAGCAAAAGACAAAGCTGTTCTTGACTAATTAACTTTTGTAACTATATTTGTAATGTATATTTTATTTATAAAGTCGGGAATCACACCTGTTGTCAAAACAACAAACCTTGAACTGCAGAGAGCCTGCAGTCAAAAAGGGAAAGCGACAGATCCCATGCTAAAACGAGAGGAATAACTCTGAGATCTGAAGGGACTTAAGACTGACTTAAGTGACTTAAGAGTGGCTCAGTCGGTAGCTACGGTAGCTAATTTGCAATGTGTAATCTGATCTGATTGAGCAATCGTTAGACCTAAACCTTAGTATGAGATTTGTTTTAAAACATTTACGTTTTCATTTGGTCAGAACAAAAGCGGCAGATGTTTCTTGTTCAGATTACTTTTTTTTCAGATATGCGCATACTAGGACATACTTCTATTGTCATATCCATAGCATATACAATGACAGATCCGCTCTGATGTGAGGTCCCAGATTCATCTGCGCAGAGGAGCAGTGCCAAAGGACAACCCACGTAAAAAACTAAAATAATAGTAACAATAACTCCACATTTAATTTGCAATTTTATGTTTCAAACAGAGATGGCGATAGAGAGGCAAAAGTTCAGCACTGGAGCTTTAAGTATTTGAATTAGAAAAAGTACTAACAGTGATCATAGGCGCCGATCCAGCACCCACAGAAAAACACAAGACATTCTTCATTCATTTTAACCAATCAAAAAATAGATTTAGATTCGGGATCTCTCTGATTGGTGGGTCCCAGCCAGTCAACAAACTGACACAAAAGCATGTGCTTTCCACAATGATAAATTGAATTCAAAAAAATTAACTCCAAAATCATCAGGTATATCACCGAGAGAGCAACTCGCAACAAAACTCTTGTAAAGAATGTGTTTTTGGTTGGTAATGTATTTGCAGTCCATGTGTTTCTACTCACGAGAGATTAATTCATCAAGTACCTCGGTACGCAAGTTTTCATCAAGTATGTAAAGGTATTCATCAAGTATTCATACGGAAACAGAAATCTGCACCTATGGCAGTGATAATAGTAAATTTGTTGTTAATTTTACATAAATTATTATATATAACTATGTATATGAAGAGTTCAGATGCAAAAGCCTCTAAGTGCCATTTGAAATTTTCTTCTAGAATGATAATTTTTATCATCTTGTATATTTAAATTCAGTAATTTCACTTGAAATTACTGAATTTAAATATATAAGCTTGATAAAAATTATCATTCTAGAAGAAAATTTCAAATGGCACTTAGAGGCTTTTGCATCTGAACTCTTCATATGTAATTTAAAAATGATTTAACAACAAACATAATATTAGATTATCCATATATTTTAACTTATAAAAAGCAGCAAACATAAAAACATAATAATATAGAAACAAAAATATACAATTTTAACATAATATAAAAATAAAAAAGGAATAAAATTGACTTTCACCCAATTTTGTTTTGGTTGTTAATTTTTTTGTGCTTAGAAAACAAATATGCTAACGTAAGACTATTGGAATCAATGAACAACATTCAACGTAGTGCACTATTTGCATAGTACACATGAGAAGTCATTAACTGAGTAGCAGCCAATGAAGAATGTTTTAATAATGTTTCTGTAGCTTTAGAGGCTTGATTTCATTTCGAATGCTCCCTTAGAAAGTAACATCCTAGCAACATCTGGAACACTTTTAATTTTGGATATGTTGGAGCAGAGCTAATGCTGCCAATAAAACAAGACAAAACTCCTCACCTCTGTGATAATAGTCATCGCTCAAGTGCTTCTTTTTTTTCTTGTGAGAATCTCCTCCTAATAGGAAAAGGTCAGAATCCTAAAAAGACAACAGTGCACGTTAAAACAGGCATGATATGTACCACAAAGATAATGTTAGTGAGGAAACAATCCACATTTGGTTACTGATCTAATACTACAGCTACAATGGGAATGCTCCGAGTAGGGATGCTCTGATCAAGGTTTTACAGACGATACAATTACTGATAATTGTTATCTAAATCGGCATACGGAACGGATTCCCAATTATTGAAAGGTACACCATGTAATTTTTGTGCCAATAGCGGTTAAAAGACAAAACTGCATGCATTTTGCAGAAGAGCATTGTTTGGTTGTGGTTCGGCTCTGCGTGACTGTGAGGATGATTATGATCCTTCACAATAGATAATGCTTTTCAACGAACTCTGTTAGAGAGCTGCAATTTATCTGTTCAATAAAATACCTTACTCACCTGTTGAGCAATAAAAACACCATCTCTGTGTCACTTTTACAACATTTCAAATCCCTCAGTTCTCTCCATCTCTGAAAAGCCCATGTTGATTCTTGTTTTATTACGAGGCCTGTCACGTTCTCTTTTTGATAAAAAAGTTGGCGATTTAGCTGCTCCATGTTCACCTTTCTCGCTCGTTGTGACAACTAACCTTTTCACTCACACACACCATACACACAACAAAGTAACTCGAGGAACTTCCAGCGAAAACCATCCAGCCTGGTCTAAAATAAAACTTATAATAGACTTACCATAGTGAATCAGGGTAAGACAAAACGCGTTTTGGAATAAGAATTGATGATGTATTGACTCATTATTTAAATGTTGTTAATTTGTTTTTTGTGTGCAAACAAAGCACTCAAGTCGCTTAATAAAATGAAGGTTAAACCACTGGAGTCACAGTGTTCATCAGTTTCATGATCTCTTCACTACCTTTCTGGGGCTTTAAAGTGGTAGTTGCATAAACTGTCAATAGAAGGACAGAAAGCTATTCGATTTCATTAAAAATACCTTTATTTTTGTTCTGAAGATGAACGAATGTTACACAGGTTTGGAACGACATGATGGTGAGTAATTAATTACATCATTTTTAATTTTGGGTGAACTAACCCTTTAATAAGGGGAAACAGATGCTACTGTTACGGGAGTTATTTTAATATAGATCTGTGAATTGTATCCCACTTTGTAACCAACATTATTATTATTTTACTTACACTTTTTGTCAGTTTAGTTGCGAGTCATAGGAAGTGAGTATCAGCCGAGTGATCACAACATCCCTAAGCAAGAGTCAATGACAAGTACCCTGAGAGGGAAAAACACAGGTCCAAATCCTTCTCAGACCAGATGTCATATCTACTTAGGTAACATAACATCAAGTTGCGTATTTTATTAATATCATTAGAATCTATAAACGGGCAACACAGTTACGGAACATATATATACTGGTAAAATTAATGGACGGCAATAATTCTGGTCAACCTCTTGTTAATATGATGCAACTTGATGTTGGATGTTACAGTAACTCCCTGCTGTTACCTTGTGGTGTTTCTTTGAGGTTTTGAGCACCTGCGCTGCGATTTCTTCTTCCTCCCTCAACAGATCTTTATACGAGCGCCTCTTCTCTCTTTGGCTGCGACCAGCAACAAGACCGACCTCTCCTTCCATCCCCGAAATATCTACAAGAAACACAGTTTCGCAGTCGGTTTTCAATGGACATGTTTGAGTGTATTAACATGTTTTTGTCTGACAATCATTACCCATCATTCCTTTCTTCTTTATCTCCTCAAAGGCCATAGTCATTCTTGGGTCTTCAGGTGGGACTGGTCAGTCTTGTGACTCTAACGCACAAAAACAGATTAACATCATCAAGCTCAGTCCAAAAAACACTCTTGACCAGAACAAAGTATTTAAAAAACAAACTATCTTCATAGATCTTTCCAGCTTAGGTAACTAATAATTCGGTTTTTATTAAACTTGCGCTTCGGTATGTACAGTACTAGTTATCTGCACTACTTTGTTGCAGCCTAAATGTCAAACTGTAGAATTGTTTGGCATGAAATTTGATTAAAAATTTTATTTTTCAGGTTTAGTCTAATACTTTACCAATTTACCAATACAAGTATATTACACAATATATTCACTTTTGTCACTGACAGACAAAAGACAGAACAGTTTTTAAAAAAAATTGATATGAAACAAATTCTCAGCATTCAAATTTTGTACATTTTATTATGAAATTCAAACAAAAAATGCAATTTTGGCGCTCTTAAAGGGACAGTTCACCCAAAAATGAAAATTCTGTCATCATTTACTCAACCTCAAGTTGTCCCAAACCTTTATGAATTTCTTTCTTCTGTTGAAACCAAAAGAAGATATTATGAAGATTATGGGTAACTAAACAGTTGTGGGGCACCATTGACTTCCATATTATGGCGGGGAAAAATACTAGGAAGTCAATGGTGCCCCAAACTGTTTGGTTACAAAAATGATTCATAATATTCTTCTTTTGTGGTCAGCAGTAGAATGAAATTTATAGAGGTTTGCAAAAAGCTTGAAGGTGAGTAAATGATGACAGAATTGTCATTGTTGGGTGAACTTTCCTTTAATGTGGCGTGACAGATAGACAGACCTGCTGTTCAAGTGTCACGTGAACCATTCATTTTACAGCACAAAATAAACATGGAATGAACATCAGAGGGTATGTTGAAAAATCCAGTAGGCCTACAACTTACTTAATGTATAATGTCTCATGTAATCACACAATCAGTGTTTCAACCACAGTCACGTAATGTTACATTTACCTTAGAAAAGCCATTCAGTATCCATGAACTGTAATTCAATCAATTCAATTCAATATCGATACAAACCCCATCCCTAATTCTCACTACCAAGCTGAACGAAAAAATTGGCAGCCCTGATATATGTTAAAATATTAACACTTTAGGTCACACTTTATTTTAAGGTGTCATTGTTACAGTGTAATAATTATATATTAAGTACTGAGTAACAATAGTTAACTACATGTACTTACTATAGGGTTAGGGTAGGATAGTTGTTTAGGGTTAGTCGCATGTAATTATGCATAATTTACTGTTATTACTACGGTAAGTAATGTAACATGTAACAAGGACACTGTAAAATAAAGTGTTACCACACTTTATTTTGATGTCCTTGTTACACATGTAGTTACTATAGTAATAGCTATAAATTGTGCATAATTTCATAATATAACTAACCCTAAACCGAACCCTAATCCTACCCGAACCCAATAACATGTTATGAATATCGCTCAGTAATTGAATCATGTATAATTACTAGGGCTGGACCAGAATATTCGAATATTCGAATATTCGTTCGGTGGGTTGGTATTCGGTTTGAAAATGTGACATTCGAATATTCGTGTTTTTTTTTTTTTTTTGCAAATCTGGCATCCCCCCTCGAAACGGTTCTCATTCGCGCTTGTAGCCTATATGTTTTACACTATAAAATCTGGTGAAATACAATACTTTACATATAAATCCATTATAGCTAGGCTACTTAATAAATATATTTGCTTCTTCTTGGACTACTAAAAGTGTTCCTGCAACGGGAGTATTCTCTGGCTAGACCGCAGAACAGTTTGCATGGACAGATGTGAATGCCTGAGCTTGTATTTTGGGTTACGCTACATTGCTTTGACATTGTGGAAAATAGAATAATAGAAACAAAATATATTAAAATGTATGTAGTATTAAAATGTATAAATGTATGTATTATATCACTAGTGCAGTGTCCATTCTCGGAGCATATAAGATAGCATATCAGAGTCCATTCTCTGCTCGCGTGAGGCGCTCCGCTTCTTCATTTAAATCTACTTTGTCAGTAATTTGTTAGTGAGACTATTAGACTAGCCTACCTTATTAGAAATATTGCTTAAGTTACAGACCTGTGAGTGTTTTATATCACTAGTGCAGAGCAGTGTCCGTTCTTCTCGGAGCATAAGCTCTGCTCGCGTGAGGCGCGACGCCTCCCGCTCGCGCTGCTCTGTAGTTTATTAAAAGTTTATTAATTCTGAACGTGTCGCGTCTCGCCTGTCTATCTATATTGCACCAAATACACTGCACTCCCTTGTGAAGTCATTTGGATGAACGGTTCTCGAAATAATAATCATGCGCTGATGATGATCGCATGATCATCATCAGCGCATGATTATTATTTCGAGAATTTGAAGCGCATTTTACATGCGCTTCAAGAGGCACACACGCACACTTGCACACACACGCACATTTGCACACATGACACACGCAAGGTCTCTCCCTCTCTTTGTCGTGCGTGAGCTACACGGTTTGGAGCTCGCGAGCAGCTTCCGGGAGATTTTAACTGATTTGCGGGCATCAGGGAGCCGCTATCAATATGCGGGTCTGAGACATAATAGAGATTCCGAAGCTTCGAATATTCGATGTTCATTCCTACCGAAGCTTCGAAGCTCAAAAAATGGTATTCGGACCAGCCCTAATAATTACACTATAACAGGGATCAAGATCATTTGATTATGGACTAAAAGCAACAAAAGTTTGCAATTACTATACAAATAAAACTGATGCTTAACATATTAAAGACGTAAAACCAATGCAAGGAACTAATACTGAAAAAACTATGTAAAAAAACTAAACTCATTAAAAAAAAACAGTTCTTCGTCTTCTGATTACGATAAAAGGTTTCTTCTAATATAATAATGCTGCATACAGAAGTGTTAAAAAAACTCAGAAGATGTGCTACTGAAAGCCACACACACTCATTAGTGACAGATCAGGCTCAGCAACACACATCAGCTTTCCTCCAGCCGCAACTTTAGTCAAGCTTCCAGTGACATTCGCCGGAATCCCAACAACACGAACGAGAAGATCTGCCTCCCTCAACACTCATTATTGCACATTTCCCGCCTACTTTTGAAGAAATGCACACTCACACACCCCCTTCCCCTCGCTTCATCAGGATCCAGCGCTTCCCGTTTCAGCTGAAGTGTATTCGGGAAGCTGCGGACGTGTCGCGCGTCTCTGACGGATCGCCCAGCGCGCGCAGACCCGCGGCTGCGGTGCACATAGGCCGGTATCGGGTTACAACTCGATTAACGGAGCGCTCTCACCATGCAATTTTATGGGTTTTTTCAGTACTGCAAAAATGGCACGGAATGCATGCAAGTTATATGCAGAAATCAGAAGTTTTGTATAAAAATCAGTGAAATATTACCTCGGGTTGGATGTGGGTTTAGTTGGCGCGCGACGCCATCTTTGATGGGAGTCAACAACAAAGCAGCCAAATATGAGGAGGAGGGACTTTGAGACCAGAGAGTGTGTCACAACAATGAAAGCCCTCTTCTTCTTTTTTTACAAACCAAAAAATTGACAATAAAAGTATGAAATTGCGATATTTACTATATAAAAGCGATATGGAAATTCACAGCTTATACTTTAGTGTTAATATTGTTACATCATTGCATCAAAGACAGAGTCCACATAACATTATGTAATTTATTTGGCTGTCTTTCAAATAGATACCGGTATACAGTAAACAGTGACATGATAGGCTACCATAAAGGCATTGCAGAAAGGAATTGTTCCAGGAACAAAAATAAAAGGCAATTAATCATGTTCTCAGTCAAAATTGAATTTAAATAACCGGAATTACACAGTTGTGTTATACATGTAGGCATGTCATCATATATAAATAGTTTCTCCTATTTTCTAAACAAAAGCCACAGTTGTCCCATCCTCTCGTGTCTTTTCTTCCATCCATCTCTACCTGTCTCCTATATTCTGCATCTGAATACTGAGAGACGTGAAGCTGGCCAGTAGGTCCGTCACCTCGTCCACCTGTGGATCACATGAAAGAATTACAACGTCCCAAAGATACAATGCTATCAAAGACAGAGAACGGTACTTAAAAGGATTCAGCAGATGCACAATATATCAGCACCTTTTTGGTTTAGATTTTTTATAAATGTAATGTTTCATAACAATATTATTATTACAAGCTATTTTATATTTATTTTTTATTTAATCCGTTTCCCCTCAGAACTGAGCCGCTGAATTCTGGGTACATGCGCTCTACAGCTTGACCTTAGATGTGTGTGAGCTGTACCTGCTTTCTGGTGCGGGTGTTCTGGAGTTGGTTTGAGATGTGCTCTAGTTTCTCTCTCTCCTCACTCTGTCCCATTATATTCAGATATTCCCGCAGCATTTGAATGATCTAGACATATTCAGAGATCATTGGTTCATCTTTCAATGCAGCACATATACAAGCATGTACAACAGGAGCCTAGTATAATATATTATTATATTATGTACATGTTAGAAACCTTAGTCTGGCTCATTAATATTAATTAACATTATGTTTGCCATGTAGTCAAAACAATTACATTTATGCATTCAGCAAAAGCTTTTACCCAAAGCGACATTCATAGTAGACAGTAAGACTTCAATAATTATCAAAATTAAACAGAAACGCAATTTGGCTTAGTACCATAATCAAATGTGATTTTGTTAAATATATGTGCTGGTGCCAGTCCTCCCTATAAGCAAATTATGCAAGGTGCGTAGGGCCCCCGAACCACCAGGGGGCCCCTTGCTCTCAAAGATTCTGTAGCATATCACTTTATAATGTAAACATATTTTTTATAACATGCAAATATAAATGCGGGTTCAATCCTACAAACAAACAGAGCAAACCAAGTTATGACAGCCACTATTTAAATGTTTATAATTATTTAAAAAAAAACTAACTGGAGTACAAACAATTTGTCATTTTAAATGTTATTATAAAAATGTGTAATTTACAGGTTTGTATACAATAATAATTTTAACTTTTAAATTTATAGTAATGTGCCAACTTTCTATGATAACTTTCTATAATATCTTGGCATATACAGTTTCTGGTCCCGTTGACTTCCATAGTATATATTTTTTCCTTCTATGGAAGTCAATGGGACCAGAAACTGTCTGCTTACTGATATTCTTCTAAATATCAGAAAATCGGACACATCGAAACTATACCGTGTGCCGCAAACATTTTTCTCGAGAGAGAATGGTGGACTTCGCCTTGTTGACGACCAATGCAGGTTGCGTCTTGCGAGTGATGCGGTACCAAGTCCCGAGGACTTTTCTATCCCTTCAGAGGTGTGTGTGTGTGTGTGTGTGTGTGTCTAAAATGAGAAGTCCTCACAGAGCCATCTTTATTATGGGAGTTCAGCGGGCGCGTAGATATTAGGCTATGCACAGAACGTTGTTTTTTTAAGCGGAAAATTAATTATTTTCAAATATATGCATTTAGTGTCTATATAAACAACTATATATTTTATAATGACATTATAATTATACATGTAGTCTACATTAATATGTTTAAAATAGAATTACGATTACTGTAGGCTAATATATGTAGCAGGGCATTCAGTTACTTTTGAATGGACAATAATAAAGTGTCAGTGTATTTCATTAGACATTAACTTTGCCAGCTATAAAAAAAATCTAGCATTTCCTCACGTTTTACCACTGCTTTTTAGTGACAGTCGATATGCATGGGCCACTGTGATGGCCCAACCACACCCACTCCCTCGCTTCTTCTCACAGCATCCACGCCCATTTAAGTTGCATTTTTCAAAAAGATTGTGAGCTAGACTTGAGCTGAAAGAGGGGGGTTTCATGACCCTTTAAATGAATCGAAAGCTTGTGAATTGAAATCGCACTGAATCGTAACATTTGTGTCAATACCCAGCCCTAGCATTAAGTATATCAGACATGTGTTAATGACCTGTGTGACCTCTCCTCTGAGGGTTTCTAGACTACGGGAGTCTCCCTCTTGTAAGATGTTGAGCTTTGAACGGGCAAGATGAAGAGGAGTCCTTCCAGCACGGTCCAGAGCATCAACACGGGCACCTGAGGAAACGTTCATAATGTAAATTTATTACGAATTTGTTAAGAGATATCAGAAAGATCTTGGATTAGTACGATTTAGACCCATTTGTTTTTCCGTCATAGATAATCAATCGTACCTCCTCGAAGTAAGGTAGTGATGACAGGCACATGGTTGGTGCAGGCAGCTGTAAAAATGAAAGTCACAGTAAGCTTATTTCTTACAATATAGATTTAATTATACATAATGATGCAAATAAATATGTGACCAAACAAATTTGCTAATGCACATTCTTACCCAGATGCAGTGGTGTGTTTCCGAGGCTGTCTCTCTGGTTTGGGTCAGCACCATTACTCAGCAACAACTGAACTACATTGTGAAAAGTGGAGATGGAAAGAGAAAATGGTAAATGTTTAAAGAGGACCTATAATGATCTTTTACAAAGTCTTAATTTTGTTTTAGGGGACCATTAGAATAGGTTTTCATGCTTCCATCCACATTTTATACATCGCCTCTCTTTCCTATGTGCTCTGATTGGTCGGCTGGACCAGAGTGTTGTGATTGGTCAACTGCTTTGAGTATCTTTCAGAAATGCCACGCCTTTTGCCATTACAGTGAGCGTATGCCTTGGGCGGGAATCATTTAAATGAGGAATATTGTGACGTGTTTGTTCCCGGAAGAAAAATCAAGACTGCAATCGAGAGGGAATTTCAGGGAGTTCAGAAACAGTTACTAACATAAAGAATGACTCCCTTTGGAACAGACCTTGTGCTTTGCAGCGCATGTGCAACTGCTGTTCGAACGTTATCTTGGTAAATTTGTTTGCGATCAAATATTCATTATCTCTACTCTCCATAATTAAAGGGATACTCTACTGGTTTTTCATATTAAACTATGTTATTCCCTTAACTAAGATGAGTTGATACATACCTCTCTCGTCTCAGTACGCGCACTAAATCGCTGTCTTGGGCGCGAACCTTTGTTAGATCTTATCTCAGCCCTGTTCATTCAATACGTGCCAAGAAGAGAAGCGACCAAACACCTCCACGTGTTCCCTATTTAAATACAGTTACTAGAGTATTGTAACTCGACCAAGAACGGTGACACAAAATAAAACGTTGCGCTTTTCTAAGCGTGTAAAATGGATAACTATATTGTATGGCAGAATACCATAGCAAGTGCTGGGAGCACTTCGACTCGGCGCAGTAATATCATCTCTCGTGAAAAGTCTGCTCCCTAGCACTTGCTATGGTATTCTGCCATACAATATACGTGGAGGTGTTTGGTCGCTTCTCTTCTTGGCACGTATTGAATGAACAAGGCTGAGATAAGATCTAACAAAGGTTCGCGCCCATGACAGCGATTTAGTGCACGCACTGAGACGAGAGAGGTATGTAAGGGAATAACATAGTTTAATATGAAAAACCAGTAGAGTATCCCTTTAAGGTAGTTGGTACATTACAAGTTTAAACTAATATCAGGTAATTTACGTCTCTGCTAGAACTGGTTAATATACCAAGGGAGGCTAGCTTCTCTATGGAGAGACAGAAAGCTCTCAGATTTCATCAAAAAGATATTCATTTGTGTTTCGAAGAAGAACTAAAGTCTGTGTGAAAGTAAATGATGACTTAATTTTAATTTTTGTGTGAACTAACCCTTTAATATCAATCAGTTTTGTCTGATCTTACCAATACTCTCGTTGCCGTTGCAGGAAGAGAAGTGTAAGGCCGTCCTGCCCTTGTCATCAGCAGCACAAGGATCGGTATCATCTTCCAGCAATCTACGAACTAGAAGGGAAAAAAGGGAACAGACTTTAAATTCACTGTAGATCAAATCTTAGCATCAAGTGTGTCCACTACTGTCACGCTGATGAGTCTCACCCGTGTCAATATCATTGGAGTTGGCAGCTTCTCTGAGCCTCTTCACAGCTTGAAGGGGAAAACGATACAGAATCGGTTAACAGAACAGATCATGGTTAAGACAATAACAATCTGTTTTGACGATTAACACGTTCACAAAAATCACACAAATGAAGATTTTAAACACTGAATTATAATAGAGGAAACATATAATTAGCTAATTACACATGGAAAGATACAAACATCACAGAAAATAAAATGGCATATATACTACACGCATACAGTACAGGTCAAACATTACTATTTTTAATGTCATGCTCACCAAGCCTGCATTCCTTTTTTAAATAAATTCTGTTCTTTTTAAAGTTTTTATTCATCAAAGAATACTGAAAAAAGTAACTGCAGATTATAAAAAAAAATATATAAGCAGCTTCAACATTGAGAATCAAATCGGCATATTATAATGATCTCTGAAGGATCATGTGACACTGAAAAATGCAGTGAGGATTCGGAAAATTCAGCTTTGCATCACAGAATTAAATTATATTTTAAAGTATATTAAAACAGAAAAACATTATTTGAAATAGTAACAAATATTTCACAATAATCTGCATTTTTTCTGTATTTTTAAATGCAGCCTTGATGAGCATTCCTGTTTCTTCCTGTTATATTTGTGTGGTACAAACTGTCAAATAATTAACCAACATTTACATAGGCTATACAGATATAGCACCAATAAAAATATATATATATATATATATATCTTTATTATTAGTTAAGATGTAACAATTGTAATGTGTTATTTTGTGACATTTCCGTTCATGCACACACACCATACAGGTCTTTTCCAATGGGCCCCATGTTCCTCCGGGCTCTTCCAAGCCGCCTCACTCTGCTCGATGTGATCTTCCCCGGTGAACTCCTTCCCGCCTGTAGCAGTTCACCGGGCTTCCATAACAGGTGCAGATACCGGAGCTCCGTGTCCGCGGACGGCCGGGTTCGGTTGAGTCTCAGTGCGCTCAGCGTGTCCAGACGCGAGATACTGAACCCGACCGCACCTGCAGCAGCCTCCATCGGCGTCTCACCCTCGCTTCTCTCGGGGTCTCGTCTCACCGCAGGCCCGTTCGCTACCGTGTACTCGCCCTCCGAACTGGACCGCTCGCCGTCCGAGGCAACGGCAACAAGTGGGCTCGACGACACGTCCATATCAATAAGGCGTTTACTCGACTAATGTCAGCATGTACCAACAGAATGTAACTGTATCTGTTGCACAAATCTAACGCAACATTGTCGCACAAGCGCTATTCTTCAAGACTGCATTTCAAGCGAGGTTTTTAAATAAAGAAACAGAGCTACTTTTGCGTTCATTGCGATTCAATATTGTGATGTCGAACATGAATCGTTCCGTGTTCTAAAAAGCAGTGAAATGTGAGCCCAATTGAGCCAAAATGGCGCAGTTTCAATTTTTTGCGCTTGTTTTTTAGTAAAACACGACCGCATTGCTTAGTCTGCATTCATCGTGACCTAGATAGCCAATCAGCATCGATGTTGTTAAGGAACTCGTCGATGAATACGGACTTGATTTCCGTAAAAGGTAATTTCCCACTTATTATATTTTATAAAAACAAAGAATAGGGTATTGAATTCAATAGCCTCAAATGCCTTAAAATAATAAGTAATACATATTTAAATAATTAAATGTTTAACGTAAAATATTTAAACTGGAGCAAACTCCGGAATTTACATATAGCTCTAATCTAGCATCCTACATTCATGAAACAATTGGCAGAAAATGCGGGAGTTTTTCTTATTACATATTTACTAATATTAGGTTTTATTTCAGAACCAATGTTTTAGATTTTGAAAAATACTTTTCTAATATTATAGTCTTTTCAATAACAAACTTAACTTTTTATTTTTTATGATACGATCCACTGTTTATTTTGTATTATATATATTCTATAATTTAGTTGTAATACTAAGGTAAGCACAAACACACACCTTTCTGAAATTAATTATTTAGAGATGGGATGTCTTTATTGTAGTTATAAATATATAAGTACATGCATGTCGACACATGAAAATACTTTATAAAACTCTAAGAATAGTATAAAAATTTAAGTTATACATTGTACTGCAACACCAAACCCAACACCATAAAACAGTAAATAAAGCTAAACTTTGGCTTATAAAACTACTGCAAGGTAATACTCATTATGTTATTGTCATTTAACTATATGTTTGATCATAGTCTGAGCGCGCTGGATGTGGGATGTTTTTTTTAAAATAAAATGTAAGTAGATTCCATGAGAAGTGGGAGGTAGATGAACAGATGATTTTAAAAGCAGAACAGATTCAGTCTTTGGTACCATTAATGCACGTCAAAGTTCATAGTTGAAAAGACTGCAGGGGCAGCATGTTTCAGGTTTTCAGGAGCTGATTCAGGAACATCTCCCTGATGATCTGCCATGAGTCCTGCCTCACGGGCATGTTTCCATAGGTGGCTGTTTCCTACAATGCCCTGCTTTCTTAAGTAACCTTGGCGGCAAAAGAGGGGTGGGGTACGACTGGTGAGGGACAGAAGGAAACAGGATTCTGAGGGAAAAGGAGACATAGAAAAACATAATAAATGATTAAGTCTTGCAAGAACAGTTGCAAATGTTTTTTTCTGGCATATACACTTCTATTTAAAAATGTAGGGTCGGTACGTTTGTTTAAATGTTCTGAACGCTTCTAATGCTCAGTATGCAAGGCTGCATTTATTTGATCAAAAAAACAGTAAAAACTATAATATTGTGAAATATTATTACAATTTAAAATAACTAAATTACTCAACTATACGAATTTATTCCTGTTATGTAAACCTGAATTTTCAGCAGCCATTACTCCAGACTTCAGTCACATGCTGAATAAAAACATGAATTTCTTTTCTCTTTTTTTTTAAATACTTTACTGTCCCTAAACTTTTGAAACAGTGACATAAGGCCAGCTAACAAATGTGTTTTGTTGTCGTGATTAGAACATCATTTAAGGTTATGGTAATGTTCGTACAGCATTCTCTTCACCTTATTTTTACTTACAATATAACATTCTTTAAACAAGCAAATACAAACTTTTGTATTGTAAAATGTGTATATTCAGTGAATTGTATTGGCACTTAAATTTGTGTACAGTAAGTACTGACCAGCATAAAAGGCCCTGAGGTCAGTTTGGAGGCAGTGCTCGAGGAAGCGTCTGAGAGGTTGGCTGTGTGATATGGGCTGATCCCATTCAGTCAGGAAGTCCTCGACCATGTGATGAATGGCCCCAGGTCGCGGTAGTGGCCAACCAACTGGACGCTGTCTCATATCTTTCTCTATAGAAACGTAAAGCACACTTATTTTATAAAAAGTATATGGCTGTGGGACATCAACAGAAAGTCCAAATATATTCTCAAAAACACTACAATCTCATACAATTCCACATACAGTAAGTGAGAGATCAACAAAACAGCTCTTCACCTGTTGGTAGTGTGTTGTAGTAGTACAGGACGGGATGGAGGAAGTTGGACCTCCAGGCTTTGGTCCATTCTGACTCAGCCCGACCGGGCCCTAGTGTATCAGTCCGGTTCAGTCCATACTGCATGACCAAGACCAGAAGACCATGATCTGAGAGAGGCCGACCAGATAGAGCAGACAGCTGGGGCAGAGCCTGCAGGGGGAACTCCTCCAGATATTCACAGTAAGACCTGTGTAGGAGGATTCAGAGGAGCCAGATTTCATTTGATATACAATTACAGTCCCTTCAATATGTCATCAAAGGATAGTTTTGACCATCCTTAAAGGGATAGTTCACCCAAAAATGAAAATTAAGTCATTAATTTCTCACCCTCATGCTGTACCAACCCCGTAAGACCTTCGTTCATCTTCGGAACACAAATGAAGATATTTTTGATTAAATCTGAGAGCTGGGTCACTCCTCATAGGCTTCTAAGGGATTGAAACTTGACGGCCCAGAAAGTCATTGAAGAAAATGTTTAAATATTTAATGTGCCTACAGTGGCTATATCTTAAGTTTATCGAGCTACGAGAATAATTTTTGAGCGCAAAAAAACAAACTAAAATAGCGACTTTATTCAAGTATTCTCTTTGGGCCTGGAGATTTCACGTAGTGTTATTGTGCAACGCTTCTGGTTGAACGTCACACGCGTCACACACATGACCAGCGTCAGCCAATAGTGAGCCTACGTGTGACGTATAACACAGAAGTGCTGCGCAGTTACACTACGTCAACAGCTTAGGAGAATGACACGGAAGAGAAGAGATGGTTGAATAAAGTCGTTATTTTAGGGGTTTTTTGCGCGCAAAAAAAATTCTCGTCACTTGATAAACTTAAGATTGAGCCACTGTAGCCATCTGGACTATTTTAACTATTTTAATGTCTTTAATGACTTTTCGGGGGTGTCAGGTTTCAATCCCTTAGAAGCCTATGGAGGAGTGATCCAGCTCTCAGATTTAATCACAAATATCTTCATTTGTGTTCCGAAGATGAACGAAGGTCTTACGGGGTTGGAACAGCATGGGGGTGAGTAATTACTGACAGAATTTTCATTTTTGGGTGAACTATCCCTTTAAGTTTTGTGTCCACTGATGTTTAGAAAGACCTAAAATACTGTTCAAAGTTTGGGTTTGGAAAATAATACTTTGATTCAGGAAGACGCATTAAATTGATCAAAATTGACAAAAATTATTTTTATTAAATATTCCTGAAAGAAAATGTATCATGGTTTCCAAAAAAAATAAATAATATGAAGCAGCACAACTGTTTTTCAACATTGATAATAATAGTAACTGTTTGATCATGGAATGATTTCTGAAGGATCATGTGACACTGAAGATTGGAGTAATGATGCTGAAAATTCAGCTTTGACATCACAGGAATAACTTATATTTTAAAATATATTACAATAGAAAAAAGCTATTTTAAATTGTAAGAATATTTCACAATATTCAAATAAAATAAAATAATCAAATAAATGCAGCCTTGTTCAGCAAAAGTGACTTCTTTTAAAAACATTTAAAAAAAATCTAAAATCCAAACCAAATAAAAAATGTTTAACAATAGTAATTTATCCGCTGATTGACTCCCAGATACGACATATTGTCTCTTGAAACATGTCTTACCCTCGCAGTAAAATAATGTCCCCAAGAACCGCAAACATTTGGTACGGTCCAGAGGCTTCATTCACCCTCTTAAGAATCCAAGACTGCAGCTGACTGATGGGTAATGTTGTAGCAGGCCAGGCAATGTTATGGTAACGTTGCTCCAGGATTTTATGAACAGCACGCACTAGTAGCAAAACAGAGAAACTTTAATATGACCTACATTCTCATCACGTGAAATGTTATGCTTAAGTGCGGTGTAATGCTGCTTACCAGTGTAGCGGAACCCATGAACAAATCCACCAGCGGACGATCGATAATCTCTGGAGTGGGCTGCCGTACCCAGGACAAACATGTTGGGCGTCCCTCTGCCTTCATACCAGGCTGTTACTCCTGGCAAGCGGCCTCGGGCACCGCTGCTTTGGGGCGGCCGCGCAGATCTGGATAAATAATGAAAATACTTTGTCAGTGTGAAAATAATTCACATTCATAAACGTAATTATTCAAATCTTACCCATCAAAAATGGAGAAGTTAAAACGGAAGCCCAGGCAGCGGATCACTCGGTCGTACGGCTGTCTGAGGGAGAAGTTATCAGTGTGGTAACCGGGCAGATTTTGACCGCTGACCTCTGAAATGTTCTTGCCATTCTGGTCACCAAGCAGTTCAGTAAGAGTTAAATACAGCGGCTCCTTTCCCACCACTGATGTTCGACTTCTTTTCTTTGCTGTTCTTCTTTTCCCACCATCTTTTCCTCTACGGACAATGGCGATGTCCTCCAGTCTTCCCTCTACTAGACCATCTAGAGATTTCAACTGGTACGTGTCTAATAGCTCATTATTTACTGCCCTAAAAAACAGAAATGTTAAAGTCACCATGAAATCAAAATGGACAATCCTTAAATTCAGAACGTTGCAGTGTTGATTATAAATGATTTATCCATGCAAGTCATAATTCTTTTTTTTAATTCACGTGCACCTTGCAATCAATATCTGTTCTCTTCATGATGCGTGGAGGGCTAGACTGAGGGGCTAGAATTTTTTTTTTTACGTCATGTGAATGTTACATTTTAAAAATAAAACATTATTTTGAAAAAAAATCATTTAATTTTGCCTCAAATTTTGGATTTGTATGTGTTCTCCATGTCATTCGATGTGGCAAGGTGAGAGAATATTTTGATTTAGAAGCAAATAGGAATAAAGTCTTAATTGTCCTATGAACTCACATTCATGTGGGGAGAAAAGTCAGAATTATAAGTTCATAAGAGGTAATTATGATACAGTGAATTTGATAACTTTTTGTTGGCTAAACATGAGCCAAGTATGGCATGTTCCTGGATTAACATCTTTTGAAACAACGTTGTAATCAGGGTTGGCAGCTTTGTGGCCAATCAAAAAATAGCAAAAATAGCGCAATATGATTTTTTTTCATTAGGGGCTGAATTCTCCACTGGTTTTGTATGTCCGGGGTGTGGTGGAGTGGGGGGATTAACCAACGTGAAAAAACAAAACACGGAAGCAACTTATAAGTAGCCCAATTCCACGGGACTTGGCAAAACTGATTGTAATCATCCAATCAGTGCCCTCTGATTTTAGTGGAAAAGTCACGGATAGGTTTAGTGCTGTGATGATTAGTTGAGAAGAATAGGATGGAAACGTTAATCCTACCTGGATAAATCACTTGTGAATTTTTGGTTGCAGACTTGAAAACATTAATTTAACGCATTTTGCAAAAAATTGGACAGCGGTTAAATACCTGAGGTCCCCAACGTAGTGTGTCTGCCATGCGAGACGTACTGGGCTGGGACTATACAAGTGAATCCGGCTCGCTCTTCCCAAGATGCTTTGGGCTGTCTCAAAGGCGGAGTTTCCTTTGCCGAGGATTAACACAGCTTGTTCTTTAAACTCCTCGGGATCAGTGGGAATAGACTCATAACCCTCCACCAGGTCAGAGCCAAGAAAATCCACCTGCTGAGGAACCCAAAGGCCAGTAGACACCAACAGGACACTATAGAGAACAAAAAAATTTAAATGACATAAAACATGTTCTGAAGGCATTTCAGATAGCACTTGAAAATATTATTAAATAAAAATAAATGAATGTAGTTACTATACCTGCACTGATAATTGACACCATTCTGATCGGACAGGATGTAGCCTCGGTTTCCATTAAATTCTGATGCTTTAATTTTCCCTATATCAGCTCCATATTTAACCTTCAGCCCCAGCTCTTTCTCAAACATTGAAAGGTAACGTGGGAAGTCATCAGCATTGGGGTAAAGCTCCCGGCTTATTCGTTGAAACAGGAGGTCGGGCCTGTCACTCAACAGGGAGTTCCAATCATGACGCAAGTTGAATTCCTTGTTCCGCCTGCCAGTGTATATTTTATTAATGCTGATGAGCTTTCTGTGCCGAGGATATCTGAAAGGAATACAGTAAAAAAAAAACAATGGTTTTCAGATTCAAGAAAGAAAGTTTTCAACCTAAATGTTAAGATTCTGAAAGCAAATGAGTTCTATTGCATTATATTTGAATTATGTTACATTAGATATAATTAAACCTACCATAAATGTATGTTTTACTCAATTATGTTCCCTTTTTACTGCAGTATTTTGCAATAATTTAGTTTACATTCCTAGTTGAAATTGCTGTAGCTCAGTTTAAGAAAACATCCGTTGAGATTTTCACGTACATGTTAAAGAAGCTTCCGGGTCCTGTGTTTCTCTCTAGAATGATGTAATCTCTCTGGCTCCGGGACAGAAAGTAGCCCATCTGGAGCCCTGCAGGACCAGCTCCCAGCACACAGTACTCATGGCTCACGGTGTTGTTAGGGCCATGAAGAGCAGAACCAGAAGTGGCCAGGGACAGGACACACAGGAGCCTGGAGAGAAGCTGAATCACACTCATGAGGCCTTGGGGTGGACATAAAAACAGCAGTTTATTAGAGCCAGGCGCTCTACCTGTAATAAAAGGTTCACCTTTAAATTATTACTGATAATTAATCATGTATCTGTTATGTTTTATTAAAACTAAAATGAACTGCAGATAGATGCTGAGAATAATAATCTTTTAAACTATAACTACATCATGTAATAAAGCATACACAATAAATACAGAACTAAGAATAAAGGTAAACACAGTAATTGAGAATAGAAATACAAACTATAAAATAATAGACATTATATAATACTCTTTTAAATATAAGTTGATATATGGCTCCCCTGTTCCAATACTGGGGATGCGGCGGCAACATCCAACATGTAAGAGCGAAAAACACAGTATAGTGTGGCACTAAATCAACGTACCGTCAAATACAGCTGCTCCTGTGATCCTTTAGTAACAGAAAGTATGGAAATAAAAGGCAGGCATTTCGTAAACTACATCTTTGCGATTGCACGGATTTCATAACATCTTCCACAGACAGAAAACAGAGCGTGCTTTTGACGTCACGAAATGGATGGACGTCTAACCAATGAGAGACCAGAGGGGCGTGGCTAAATAGTTCACGCACTCTAGCGGTTCTGTTGATTCTTACGGCAACAAAATGTATCTTTTTTTGAAGTTACATTAAAACTGTTATTATGTACTCGTCATTTATTTTTACATTTTTCAAATGCTTTCGAGATGTTACGCTTTTATTGTTTTACCATTGTCTCAGACCTAGACTTTCTTTATTATTTAATTGCGTGTATTTGCTTAACAAAGATTGCACGCATGTGTTGGACATTGTTGGCAAATAAATTAAACTAACTAGTGAGAGCATAAAAGAGGTGAATTTTAATAAGGCCTACCTAATAATTTTTTTAGAAATATTTAACTTTTTTAAATTGTTTTTTTTACTATGTAATTTTTTTTTACTATGTAAATTATGCTTTTATTTTTACTATGTATATTTAATAAACTGAAATCAAGATTTATTTTCAAATCATTTACAAAAAATAAAGCAAATTATTGCATTAAACTACACTGTCATGGTTCTGAGATTTTGCTGTGTCATGTTTAGAAACGCAACAAAGAAACAGTCATGAAATCATCGTCAATGCCACATAATATACATATAAAACTTTATTACTCTTAATAACAAACTTTGCAACACACTCTCTAACTTTATAACCCATATAAACAGATTTGACTGAAACAACTTAGGTTGACCTAATGTGACTCTCTCACGAGAAACCATTGAGATTTCTCAGTCGAAAAAAACCTCCAGTCATGGTTAGTGTAAGCATAGGGAACTACCTCGACATTTTCACTTCTCTTTTCACTAAATCTAATGACTCAGATGGGAAGGAAATCGTATAAAAACGAAGTGGCGCAGTTAGGGAGATCATAGCCTCTGTGAACACTGACTGAGAACGAGAGACAGCAACAAACACAAAGGACATCGACATCGCAAGTAAGATGGCAAAACTGTATGTAAATAATATGTTATAGTGGGCATTGTGACATTTGATAACAAATATTTGTTGTTTTAGGTATGGAATCCATGAAAAGCAAACAGAGAGATGGCACTGACAGGTACAAATTTCAGTGATTATGAGAACAGCATTTAAGCCTTGAGTAAATCAAAGCTAGGCTACAGCAATTGCAGATGTAATGGATATTGTTACAGTGCTATATACATATGGGCTCAAGTGATTCTTAAAAGTGTGTCATGTGTTCTTTGCAGTGATCTATCTGAGCAAATAAAAGCAGCCACAAAAGACAGTCATGTCCGAGCTGAGAACACACAACTGATGCTCAACTACCAGAGAGGACAGATCACGCTAACACAGTACAAGGTCAATATTGCTGCACAAATATCATATATTTCCAACCAGGATGCGAACAACAATGGGGAATATAACATGTAAACAAATATATTAACTTGCCTATTATAAATTGAAGCAATAAAGGGGTTTAAAATAAATGTTTTTTTAGGAAAATATGAGGAATTGTATTTTAAAACATTCTAAAAGCTTTACAATATAACCAACAAAAAGTGGCCTACCAAAAATTATTATGAAAGTGCTGAGGTTTTGTGGGCATGCAACATAGCAGTATGGTTTTTCAGACATGTACCATAATAAAACAGGGTATTTTAAAATACTTTAGATTACTATATAAATTCCATGGGACATGAATTTAGTAATCATTCAACTATATGGTTTATATCAAAGTAACATGTTAATACTGCTGTGCCTGTAACTAACAACTATTTTGATTATTGATTTATCAGTCAAACATGTCTTTGATTAATCAATTTATTACATTTTAAATGGCATTTTTACTTCCTATAGGCTTACTTCCTATGGGGGGGGGGGGGGGGGGGCGCTATAACGTTAAATGTATGAATTATGCTACATATTGTTTGCAAAAAGTTTAAAATATTTAAAATATCTCTTAAACAGATATTAGATTTCACATTATCAGTAATAATAATGTTAAGAAGTCTGAGAAACTTAAGAAGTCAGTACTTTTTTGTAAGGTTAAGTGTGGTTTTATATAGAACACTATATGGTTCTTGACTTAATTTTAAAGAACGCTTTATGACAAAATGGTTCTATATAAGGAGAAAGTCTTAATACTTTCATGTTTGACATATTTTCTAGTAATATAGTATGTTTACGAGCGGTTTAATTTGTAAAATTTCAATTAAAAATGAATTAAAACTAAATCCATAAAATGATCCCATGATGAGAACCCCTTTAAGGTTCTATATATGAAGCGCCTGACAGAACCCTATAAAGTTCTATAGAACCTTTTCTTCTAAGAGTTTAACTTCATCTGTGTCATATGTAATAATTTCAAGTTACTCTCCATGTGTTTCCAGCTTCTGCTGTGTTCTCTGTATGAGATCTACCAAGCGCTAGAGGAAGAGCTGGACAGGAACGCGGACCATCCTTCCGTTCAGCCCATCTACTTCCCTCAGGAGCTGGCCAGACTGGAGTCTCTGGAGCTGGACCTGGAGCACTTCTTTGGTCCCCACTGGAGGAAGAGAATAACAGTGCCTGCCGCCACACACAGATACACACAGAGACTGAGAGAGGCGAGTCTGTCAATCATCTCTTTAAGTGGAATGCATGAGGATGTGAAATCTTACACATTTTTAGTGATTCTCATTCTTACTCGGCCCTCTCTGTTCCCTTTAGATTGGCAAGAACAGTCCGGATCTTCTGGTGGCACATGCCTATACACGCTATCTCGGCGACCTGTCAGGAGGCCAAGTGCTGGGCAAAATTACCCAGAAATCCTTGGGACTGAGCGGCATCAAGGGAATTGTATTCTTCACGTTTCCTGGAGTGACGAGCCCCAACAGGTTCAAGCAGCTGTACAGGAGCAGAATGAACAGCATTGAGTTAACAGAACAGCAGAGACGGGAAGTGCTGGATGAGGCTACCAGAGCTTTTGAGTTCAACATTGAGGTCAGCTCTAACGTCTTCTTTTATATGTATAAATACATATATATATATAGTTTGGGGTCAGTTACATTTTTAAAAAACAAATTAATACTTTTATTCAGCAAGGATGCCTTAGATTGATCAAAAGCAAGATATTTGTTATAGCTGAAAATTCAGCTTTGCCATCACAAGAATAAATTACATTTTAAAATATATTAATTTAGAAAAGAGTTACTTTAAATTTTGATCAATTTAACCCTTTAAAGCCGCACGTATCATATTTGATACACGAGTTTCTAAGACATATATTGAATCAGTGAGAGGAATACTTTCTTTGAAAACCTGTTGTATCTATTTTGATACGTGTATTCTGCCATCTTGTGGGATTTCATTGTACTGCAGGCAGTAGAGGGGTGATTTTTTAGCTTTTCAAAATGGCGGCTGTGATTGGATCAAGCCAGACGCTTTCGGCAGGAAAATAAAGGCTAATTTCAAGTTGTTAAAGTAAAAAATAATATTGGATTGCGCCTGATATAATTAATTCAACACTTTCTGAATTGAAATAATGCATAATTACTTAATAATTTAATCATTAAATTACAAGTAAATCGTGTTGGAAATTGTGTATCAAATTTGATACTGCAGGTATTAATGGTGCTTTATGTCTAAACAGTAATGTCAAATTGTAATGTCAAAAAATGTTATCTACTTTATGACTATCACAATGCAAACACACACAATATTGGGATGATTCAATTAATGGCAATTAATGACTGAAATGCCATATTAAAATATATATTGTGTTAAAAATGCCCATATTAAATTTGAAACTGCAGGTATAAGGTTCTTTATCCCTGTCATGTCACATTTTTTTTAATGTAATATACAATATGCCTACCACAATGTCATCTTACAATACATTTAGGTTATTTTTACAGTAACAATTCCTCTAAAATTATAATCAATATGCTGGAATCATCAATTTTTTATGTGTATTTTTAGATGTCAAAAAGATTAGAGGAAGAAGAGAGAAAAAAAAAGCAGCTTCAAAATGTAATCGACATAATAATGGATGGCATTTCATGTGACCTAGAGCAGTTAGAGGAAGAGGAGGAGGATGATGATGATGAGGAATGGATTCCTCAGGCCATGCATGATGATGGAAGTTCAGACAGCAGTGATGAGGAAGGTTATCAAGTCGAAAGTGTAGTCCAGAGCAGCATAGAAGTTGAGGTCCCAACAACACAGGACACATTCAAAAAGCAGTCGGTGAAGGATAATGCAAAAAAGAAAGAAAACAGATGGAGAAAAAAACAATTTCAAGCATTGCACCAACAATCACTTCTCACATGTGTACTGTGAGAAGTGTAAGGTGCATCTTTGCCTGAACAAAGACAGAAACTGCTTTCGTGACTACCACAAAGTAAAATAAAATGACTGGAAAAAAGATCTATGTAAAAAAGAGAGAGAGAAAAACTGCCTAAAATGTTCTATGTTTTCAAACTGTTAAAGGCATAATCTATTTTTTTAATCTAAAATCTACACTGTTGTAAGCAAAACATTCCCCAAAAGCCTAATGTATCAAATGTGATACAAAAAATATATCATAAACAAAATGAGTTGGCAAAAAAATTTTTTTGGATTTTGATTCAAGGCTTAATAAACATCTGATTTCCAAAAATATATAATTTTCTGCCATTTTTTTAATGTGTCAGGCGTTAAAGGGTTAATGCAGCCTTGGTGAGAATATATAACTTTTTTGAAAAACATTAAAAAATATTACTATGGATGGATGGAGATAGAACGATAATCAATAGATAGATGGATGGATGTAGAACAATAATCAATGAATGGATATAGAACGATTATTGATCAATAGATAACCATAATCGAAAGATTAATGGATATAGAACGATAATCGATAGATGGATGGATATAGAACAATAATCGATGGATGGATAATAGATGGATAGAACAATAGATAGAATTATAGATATAGAATAGATAGATCCAAAAGTAATTCAAAGTCTAGACATTCTTACGAGAAAATAAGGTCGAAAAAAGAGGCGCGACTTTAAAAGTTGATGCAATGTTTTTATTTGTCATTTCAAACAGGTTTTTGATGATCTTCAGAAAATGCTGAGCATCACAGAGGAAGCTTCAAGTGAGTATCAAAAAATAAGACATAAATTAGGTAGAAATAGTACATGTACACGGTAATGTTTTTGATACAAACTTGCTGTTTGTTTGTTTAGGTGAAAAAGGAAATGACGCAGCATCCAAAAGTCAGAAAACCTTCTTTAACTCTCCGATGCTCCAGTTTGCATTAGGTGTGGGAATCACTCTGGCAACTGTTGGAATGGGAGTTTATGCTTTTTGATTCAGAACATTTTATACTCGTCTGTGTGTAACATCTCAATACCACGACGAGGTCAAACCTAACCAAGATCTTTAACCAACACTAATCATGGAGATTATAAAACATGCACCCAGTAATAAATCAAGTACATTTAAGTGATCCAAAGTCATTTTTTTCAGCACAATTTTCCAATAAAATATTTAACATTTTAAATATCAATGATTTTATCAATTCATCAATGTGGTTTATGTATTTGTGAAAAATGCAATAAAATTGAACTTTAAAAGCTAAAAGAGACCAGAAAATTCATTTCTTAAATTGCTTTATTGTTTCCATACAAAAGTCATATCTTTAGTTTGACAAGTGATATTAGATTTGTGGTGAACCATTTGTTTTCATTGAAAAAACACATTAAGACAGTTAAGCAGAGTGTTGCTATGGTAGCATTTGAAATCATAGCAAGCTTTGACAGAGCAAGATGAGACAGTAAGATTGATAAACAGGACATTTCTCCAGCAAAGGAGTGTCCAACACAACTATGTACAATAAATCTGAATTGTATATCGTTTCTGCGGAGGCTTCAGCCTGCACATCTGTGTTTAGATCAGGTGAATGTGTGAAGCAAACACACAACATCATATCTCTCTACTTGACCCTGTAAAGAACCTTCCTCTGCATGCGGTGCTGCAGCTCACCCCTCCTCATCATCAGATGAAGGACCTTGTGAATGGCGTGTTCTGGGTATTTCTGTTCAGGGAAGAGGAGGAGAATTTAACTGACGCTGTAATCGCACATGGACAGTGAAGAATAGTGACGTGACAAGTAGAGCTTCAGCTCACCTGTTTGGTGAAATCCTGTATAATGCTGTGTTCAGACACCTGGGAGCCGATGGCGAAGCGTCTCTTCAGCTGTTTTTCTATGCGGGAGATCATCTCCTGATCTTCCTGAGTGCTGAATCCTTCCACACCTAACGTTACAGACATACAGCATTCATCACTCTCCAGCTACATTTATAGAGGCTAGAAAGGGCAGGGGCTCGATAACAGTAATCCGGCTGGTTTTTACTGAACATTTTTGGTACAATTCCACTGTTATAAACATGGCTCATGATTATCTGGCCAACATAGTTGAGTTTTTGTCACCAGAGATGCTTAAGTATTCTCATAAGAGCAGTCTTAAATGAGTTAAATAACATCTTAAATTAACTTAAAGGATTAGTTCACTTTTTAAAAAACTTTTGCTGATAATTTACTCACCCCCATGTCATTTCGTTTCGTTTTAATTTCGTTCATTTTGTTTGTTGAATGAACGACATGACTCGAAAAAAGATGTGTTCATTTTGATGAACGAGTTCGAACAAGATTCACGACCGCGCATCACACAACAGAGCAAGGCATAAAACGTAAAGTTTTTTATTTATTTTAGAAATGACCGATCGTTTTGCAAGATAAGACCCTTATTTATCGTCTGGTATCGTTTAAAGCCCTTTGAAGCTGCACTGAAACTGTCATTTGGACCTTGAACCGCATGGTACCCATTGAAGTCCATTATATGGAGAAAAATCCTGGAATGTTTTCATCAAAAACCTTAATTTCTTTTCGACTGAAGAAAGAAAGACGTGGACATCTTGGATGACATGGGGGTGAGTAAATTATCAGCAAAAGTTTTTTTAAAAGTGAACAAACTCCTTTAAGAGTTGTGAGAAAATGAGATGCCAAGAACAAAGGTAACAGAAAACAGTAGCTTTAATAGGGATTAATCTATATTTCATTTATAATTTATGCGATTTAAGACTAAAATGCTTATTCAATTTCTGTATATTCCCTACCTGTTAGACAGATAGGAAGGTTTTATGTGAAGATTGTCTAAAGCCTAATAAAAGCTTTCAATATCAGTAGCAGTATTAGTATCAATGATACTGGCCTTCACTCATAAAAAAGATGCAATTACAAGAAATATTTAAAGTATCCTGTCTATATGTTGTTTCTACATTCTTTTGAAGAGTAACTGAAATTATTACAAAATTAAAAACTCCAATGCGTTTAATTACAGAAAAAAAAGCACTATTTAGTCAATTTTTCACTAGAAAAAGAAACCAACACACTTACCGGAGAGACTGCCAGACAGAGCCGCGTCTAGCGTGGACACCTGGAAGAGTCTCAGAGCCTCGTCCACCTCTTCCTCTCCAGCGATGGGCTGCAGCTTCATCTTAGCCAGAGACTCTGCAATGCGCACCACGGCCTCCAGCTGCCTGCAGGACGACAGATGATCAACCGCTTTAGAACAACCGCTCGAAATAAGCAATGGTACTGCATACAGACTGGTGAATAAGCCACTGGGCTCATGTATATAAATATACATTTTGAGGAACAAAATGAGAAAAAACAGGTTCCATATTGCTGAACTCAGGTTACCTGACAGTGATGGGGATGGACGCACGTCTGTCAATCTCTCTCTCGTGTTCCTTCGCTCCGCTTCTCATCAACACATATCTGTTCTTCAGTTTCTCTGCGGCGGCCGCAGACAGGCGGGGTCCACATTTCCTGTTTAAGAGTTTACAAACGCAATTTAATTCTGATGACAACACTAGCTATGTTTCCATCCAAAGCTGTTTATTCATAAATTTGGAATATTGCATAAAACAGGGAAATTGGCTCAAAACTCATTGCCTCTTTTTCCATCATAGTTTATATGCATGTCTTAAAAAATTATCTGCCTGAACTGAGTGCACGTTTTTTATGAACATTTTTAGAACTTATGTGCATCTTTGCGTTTCAATCCAGCGTTTTTTTTAATGTGATATCCCAAAATTTCCATTAAAAAAAGTGGATGTAAACTGCTGATGACTGAGGTTTCACATTGCGTTTATGGACTTAAACCCAGACTTACACTCTGGAGTAGGCGACGTATTTCTTCAGCATGGCCAGAGGAATCTCTCCCTCGACTCCCTCCGTCTGCGTCTGAGCGCTCAGGTGAACGTTCATTACATGCCGGGCCAAAGTCTACATAAAAACACACAGACATGCGCATTAGCTCACATGAAATCATTTAAAAATGTAAAACTCTTCAATGAACTTTAGTAGTCTATAAGCAGCACCATGTCTCGCTGTTGGTCGTGATGGTCTTTGATGATGAAGATCATGTCGAATCGAGACAGAATGGTGGGCATGAAGTCAATGTTGTCCTCTCCCTTCGTATCATCCCAGCGGCCGAACACAGAGTTGGCGGCGGCCAATACCGAGCAACGGGAGTTCAGAGTGGTGGTGATGCCAGCCTTTGGGTGAAAACACAAAGAATTGATGAGTCTGAAGTAATACTGGATGTCTATTGGTGAGTCCAATGCAGTGATAAATGTCTGGTACCTTTGCAATAGAGATGGTCTGCTGCTCCATGGCCTCATGGATGGCGACTCTGTCATCCTCTCTCATCTTTTGAAAAGAAAAACTTTCATAAGCATTTAATTAGACATTTAATTTCAGGAAATCCAAACTGCTTAGAGGAGGTCCAACCTTGTCAAACTCATCGATGCAGACCACTCCGCCATCCGCCAGCACCATGGCACCTCCCTCCATGATGAAACCACGAGTGTTGGGGTCTCGAAGAACCGAAGCCGTCAAACCAGCGGCACTGCTGCCTTTACCAGAGGTGTAGACCTAACCGACAGAGACAGACACATATATATAAATTAGATTATACAACATCCTGCAATATCAGATATCTTTAGATAGGAATACATTAATGTAAATAATTCCTTGGCAACAAATCTTTTATAACATGGCAAAGAGCTGCATGAACAGTCTTAAAAAAAAAATCTTTTATGTTTCACGTCTAAAGAAAATCATACGAACGAGATGAGGGCAAACAAATGACGGTCCATCTTTATCATAATCTTACCCCAATAGGAGAACATCTCTCCACAAACTTCAGCAACTGAGACTTGGCTGTGCCTGGATCTCCCAACATCAACAAATTAATATCACCTCTGCGTGTCAGACCATCAGGCAACCTGACAAAAGCCATTTTGAGCAAATTAGAAAGGTGGCGAAAACAAACTCAACGTGAAGATGAGGCAGTTTCTATGTTGTCTCACCTCTTCCTGGAGCCCCCAAACAGAAGACACGCTATGGCCTTCTTCAGGTCATCGCTCCCGTAGATGGACGGAGCGAGAGAGCGAGCGATGGAGTCGTAGACGGAGGGAGAGGAAGCCAGAGCCCTCAACTCCTCTTCCTCCTGAGGGGTGACTGACCCAGTGCTTCCACGGCCTGAAAGACGGCGAGAAGGTCATGAGAAAGTCTAAAGAGAGATGCCGTTTCAACCCAAGACAAAAGTTTTGCACATGCTCACCTGCTCCTTCAGTATCCACTTCAATGCCGACCACACGCAGGTACGCTGCTCGGATGCCCACACCTGCGCCCTTATCGCGACCTTTGGATTTGGTTTGACCCACCTTTTTGATGGAGTAGATGCCCATGACGGTTACTCTGTTGCCTGGCACTACACGGTCACACAAGTACCTGGGAGGTAAAAGTCATGGATTAGAGACACTGCAGACAAAACAAGCATGATGACAACATGAAGCTGTGTGCGTGTGCATCCACCTGTCGCAGTAGAGTTGCATGTGTCGTGGCATCTCCCCGTGGGGGACGGCATCAGGTGCTTCCTGCAGACGCTGAGTCTGGAAATCCACACACACGCACCGGTCCGGAATGATGAAATACGGATCCACGGGGCACTTGACACGGCCCGCCTGCTCGCTGCGGGACAAAAAAAAGACAGGAAATTGGTATAAAAACATGCCCATTTTCTGTATCTAGTAGGGCTAGGTTGATAACATTAATTTATTTAGTTTAATTGATGCGTTACACATTTGTCGTGCACCTCCCATCAAATAAGCACAATTTTTGTATGTACATTTGATAAAGTCGCTGCTTCAAAATTCTGTCAGTTATATCACGAAATTCAAACAAATACCATTTCGAAGCTCTTTAACGCGATAGATCGCTATAGCCGCCTAATTTCAAGCGGCAGTGCGATTTAAATGCGTATAATTTAAGGGGCTGTTTACACGACAGCAACTAAAAGCGGAAAGCTTATTACGCGCTTTGGCCGTTCATTTACACGACAACAGCGTTTTGGGGGACTGTAAACGCAAACTTTTGAAAACGGTTTTTAAGTGCACGTTTTTGAAAACGATAGCATTATCGTCTCCATGTAAATGTAAAAACGCGAATTTGCGAAAACGGTGATGTCATACGAATGTGTATTACGAGTTCAGTCTATAGAGTTTCTTAAAGTGACATCACCAACTACTGGCCTGGCATGAATACAGCGTTTTAGTGGTTTACGCAGATGTGTGTGAACAGGATTGTTTTGACAACTTTGTTGTCTGTTTTAACAGTCACTTGTCGTCACCTACTGGTGTGACAATGTAATAGATACAATCGAAAATGTGGTGATGTAGAAATATATTTTATGAGAAAATTAAACAGTTTTTTGACCTTTGATGCATGTAAACCTGTTGTAGGAGACTCCAAAAAAAACATTAGGAAACATTAAAATAGCATAATAGGGACACTTAAATGGGTCACACTATGTGCCCATGTCAGTAACCAGACAGTTTCTGGCCCCATTGACTTCCATAGTATTTTTTGTCCCTACTATGGAAGTCAATGGGGCCAGAAACTGCCTGGTTACTGACATTCTTCTAAATATCTTCTTTACTGTTCAGCAGAAAAAATAAATTCTTACAGATTTGAAACAACATGAGGGTAAGTATATGATGACAGAATTTTCATTTTAAAGTGGAGTATCCCTTTAATAGAAAAAGGCGAATCGTTGTCATTTAGGAGTAAAATCACATGGGTGTTTGAATCGAACGATTAATCCTGCAGCTCTAATAATACATCTATGAGAGTCTTTAAAATTACTTGTAGTAAAACATAACTGGTAACAGCAATAACTATTCATTTAGCATTTTACATGCAACTAACATTAAACAAAATCCTAACCCTATAGTACGCACATGTAGTTAATCAACATTACTGTAACAAGGACACCCTTCAATAAAGTATAAGACCATCTTTGTACTGATAATAATTAGTTTAATGATATTCAAAATTATATGTAGGCCAAAAAGGTTATGTTTTATAGACAAGTTAGTGCAAGAATATTTCTAAACGGAGAGTATTTGGCAAGGTACTCACGAGTTGCACTTGCGGGGCAGAGCGTAACCCTGCAGTCCCGGCGGCAGAGGGATGTTACTGATGACGGCTCTGCATCCGCGGCACTGAAGACACACTTTGGTGGCTTTGGCCCTCACAGCCGTAGAGGATATGATTATACCGGGAATCTTCACGAGACGTGACACCTGCTCCGACTGCAAAAGATGATGGAGACAAGTAGAAAATAAACACTTTACCTAAAATGTCAATTGATTTCACAGTAGATGTATGGATGTGGCGCACTAAGGCACAAATGCTATCCATCGGTTTTCATTTTTAATTGTCAAGTTAACAGATTATTTTCTCACTTTCAGGTTGCGGATGGAGGACGGGTGGGCGTCACTCTTCAGCATGACCTGTATGTCCTGTACAGTCTCTTCTCCTAATGGCCGTGGACGTGTGACCTCATCCGCCACTTCCTGCGCCGCCTCCTCCAACTGTCAATCACAGAGAAACATCATTAAAGGGAAAACCTTATTAACAACGTTCAAATAGGACTTTTTGCATTTCATAAATATAACACCGCACCCCGGAAAGTCATAATCACAATAATAAATTAAGTTTTATTTGTTATTTTATCATCAGTAATCATCTAAAATTACATTAAATGTGTAAATAGCTGATTATTAATGTATAGTTTAAACTTCCTATTAAATATTTAATAGAGTAATTACTTTAAATCGTATGCTAAAAACAAAAATCCAACTGAAGTCTTGCACCTTTTTCAATATTTATATGAAAAGTTATTCTGTCCTTCCTTACCAAAGGCAAATTGTCAGTGGGAAGTTTGTAAAGACAGTCTGACAGATCTTCATCAAAACTAGACAAATCCTCCATCTCCACCTCAATCCAGTACTCTCCCAAAGTATAGTGCCTTTTGAGCTCATCTCTGAGGAAAAAATACAATTATTAAATGGACCGAAGCATTAGAATGATAGAAATAGCACATGAAGATGATAACCCTAGTACAAAAATGTACGTTTTATGTACACAGTTCACTTTATTAGTGCAAATGCAAAGTAGCGTTAAGGAATCATTCATTTTAATCAATTTGATTCTTTCGAACTGAGCAGACTCAAAAACGATTCCGTCATACAAAACATGTTCTACTGAGCCACTCAGAACGATGCATATGATATCGCACATAACCCAAGATAAATCTACAACAAATTTAGTATAGATTAAGGAAAAAGTGGATATAATGACGGAAATAATATATAATATGCAACGATTAGCACATGGAAACTGTAGTTACACATTGTGAAAAAGGACGCATCGCCAGGAACCAAACACATTGGATATCACAATACCTGTATTTGTAGGTGAACCCAGTGCGATCGGTGCCGACTCTAAATTGCCTCAAGAACTCACGAAACTTCTTTTTGATCTGACTGCGTTTCAGGACCCCCTCATCGCCAATGCCTTCCCCTCCACCGAAACTGTCACTATAATAAACTCCTGGATCATCAAATCCCGACATTTTGCAAATGGTCTAGAGTGGGCTCCTCGTAATAACCGATTAATAAGATATTACTTCAAAAAGTGCTGTGAAATCTTAAGTATTGCTAATATTCTGTGTCGGTCAGAATCAACAATGTGTTTCCCCGACAAACGCGCGCTGAGTTTCGCGGCAAAACCACTAGCACCGCCTTGCGCTGAAGCTAAACTCCGCCCTCAGTGACTTCTCCGTCTCGTTTATTGGTCCACAAGCAGTTTTGACGAGACACGTCACGAAAAAGGCGCTAGCAAAGCGGAGCACTGTGGCGGGAAAAACACAAAGCTAAGTGCAGGGACCGGAACTAGGTGTTCAGCATGGCGCGGAATATCAGCATGGTTGAAGATTTGTCAGTTTACGGTCAAATAAATATCAAATAAAAAGTAACATAATGCCGAAATGATTGTTGTGTGTACAGACCACAACATGGAGACCGGGCTCAAAAAACACATACATTCAGACAAGAGTCAACTATAATGAAGATAGATTTTAGCTGAAACGATATTAGGCATAGATGATGTTATATACATGTAATAATTACAGTATTTATTAGCCAAAACATGGTTACCTTTTACATTTTTGTGGTTTCATGAATTGTTAAAGGGATACTCCACTTTTTTTTGGAAATAGGCTAATTTTACAACTCCCCCAGAGTTAAACAGTTGAGTTTTACCGTTTTCGAATCCATTCAGTCGATTTTCTGATATTTAGAAGAATATCAGTAAGACAGTTTCTGGTCTCATTGACTTCCATAGTAGGAAAAAATATATACTATGGGAGTCAATGAGACCAGAAACTGTCTGCTTACTGATATTCTTCTAAATATCAGAAAATCGGCTGAATGGATTCAAAAACGGTTAACTCTGGGGAGTTGTAAAATGAGCCTATTTCCAAAAAAAGTGGAGTATCCCTTTAAGTGTTTCTTGATTGCTTTACATAATTAAAAAGCCTATAATAGGCTGTTGTGACATAATGACAGATGCCATATAAACCCCTGTTGGGCTATTGCTTGACGAAATGTTGTAAATGGTAATAAACTGGGCTTTTTGTTTATTAAACATCAAGAATTAGGTTTCATTTTATAAAACTGTATATAGGACAGAGTATGTCTCAGGTCTTGCAACTTACAGGTTTGGTGAGCAGTTCATTAAAAGGTCATTGTGTGCAAAAGTAGATATAGCAGAGGAGACATAAAATGGCATCATCTTTTTATTTGGTTTTCCATCTATGGACAATTGTAGCATAAGCATGATCTGTACATGATATTGCAAATAATGTCTCTACTGAAAAAAGTTGAGACCCCTGCTGTAAAAGTAGCAACTAATAATCATAGAAAAAACATTTATTCTGCCAATACCAAAAATATACAAGTACCCCTCGACCTTCACTGATCTCAGTAGCATTAGAAGAATTTTTTTTCTTTTTACTATATGTAACTTTAGCCTCACTCTAACAGTCAGCCACTTTGTCCTGTTCTGTTTCTGACATTAGGAAACGACCCCGTGCTTCCTGCCTGTCTGTATAAAGGCATCTACGGCACGATCAATGTCCTCATCAGTGTGAGCCGCAGAGATCTGGACTCGAATGCGGGCTTTTCCTTTGGGAACGACCGGGTAGGAGAAACCAATCACATACACTCCTGACGACAAATAGAGAAAAACACTGTTTTCAACTGGGCTGCTGGACTATTAGATGTATTCATTTAATTAGACATGACATATACGCCCGAATTCTCACCCAGTTTTAGCATGTCGTCAGCCATGAGCGAAGCCAGCCGAGCATCTCCTAGCATCACAGGACAGATGGGATGAGCCGTGCCAGAAATGGTGAACCCTGCCTGGGTCATGTTGTTTCTAAACCTTTTGGATGGAAGAAAGATGCACAATAGACCATTGTGTTGAGAACTGCCACCATTAGCTCAATGAACTCTAAAAATCCTTTCTTCTTTAAAGCATTCATACTGGAAAACTGGAATACTGAACCAGCAAAAGTCAGCTCATTTTGTTTTGACTGCAAGGCTGACTGCTGCTTTGAAAAGCATATTCTGATAGTTTTAACCCTGCTGATCTCTTTTCCACAAACAATAGATGCAGTTATACAAGCTAAAGTGTGTAATCGAATCTACAGTACAAACATCGCAGAACGCCAACTCCCACCTCCAGCCCTACCTCATGGTTTTAGCAGCCATGGACTGAGCGATTTCATTGGATGCCAGCAGCAGCTCCACAGCACGGGCGGCACAGCCCACCACAGGAGGGGGGAGGGAGTTGGAGAAGAGATATGGACGAGAACGCTGTCTCAGAAGCTCAATTAAAGCCTTGGGTCCGACGGTGTAACCACCTGACAGAGAATCAAAAAATATGTTTGAAAGGACTGAAATTGCTTCAGCCTAATTTGTATTAATTTGTGATTTTACCCGACATAAACTGTTTCCCCATCCACCTATTTTTATGTGAATTTTGCAATATCGCATTTAAAAAAATGCTGGATGGAAACAGCAAGATGCGAATAGATGCACATTTAACAAATAAATTCCTCGATGCGTAACAAAAAAACTTGCGCGACTTTGCCTCAACAATGGCTGTGATCGGATAACTGGACTAACCAGCGGATCGGTTTCATTGTACAGCATCTCAAATGTTGGTTTGATCGTTCTGAAATGCCTGAGCCAAAGTCTATCATGAAAATGATTTGATTTAATTCCCTCCCAGAAGCGTCTCGCATGATTGCGTTCACAAACACCAGCATCCGAACACAAGATGAAATTACAGCGTTTCGTCTGCGCGCTCAGACGCAAGTCGTTTATGATGGAGGAAAAATAGAGCTACAGTGGCTGTAGCAACTTCCATTTTCATTACAGATAAAAATTCCCAGGAAGTGATGATTTTGTTCTCTTGAACACATGGGAATGGAAACAGTGCTTTATTCGCAAATGTTTCATGCGATAGTCCAATTTTATGCACAAGTTAAATTCACAACTTTGGATGGAAACATAGCTATTGCAGCTTGACTATGTAAATTGTTTAGCTGATGTTTAAGATCTAGAAATGCAAGACCTACGTACCAGCAGCACCTCCCAGTGCTTTTCCCAGAGTGGAATTGACGATGTGCACTTTGTCCATCACACCCAGCAGCTCATCAGTTCCTCTGTGGGAAATAAATGCACAGTTGTCCACTTGTAAGATATTATGACATGATACTTTAATGTCTTTAAACATAAAAACATAGAACTGCCTCAATATTTTAGGAGGAAGGTCCTTTTAAAGCAGTAAACCAGGGGGCCTCAACAAACTTCCAAGATAGCCTCAAGATGACGTAATTATTTAAAATAAGACAAAACAAGAATTCAAATAAGCTAAAAACACACACAAAAAATCTAGATTTTCTTAGTATTTGGTTAGTTTTATAATTAATATATCTTTCTAGTCTCTAAAATATTTTGTTGGGTAGAAATTTGAAGTGGGGGGCCTTGAAGTAAATAATGTTGGCTTCAAACAAAACATATACCATCGATTAACAACCTAGTAGTTCGAAGTCGGTCTATTTGTAAAGGTTTATAAGTTATCGTTAAAAAAACAATTCCCCTATGGAGAAGTGAATGGGATGTTCCCATCAGGAATCAGACTGTTGCACTCTATTTAAGTGCAACCATTTGTTTCATCTGTCTACTCACCGGCCACGAGCACCCATGAATCCTGTGGCATGACACTCATCAATGAAAACCAAAGCTCCGTACTGTTCAGCCAGATCACAGATACCCTTCAGAGGAGCCACATCCCCATCCATGGAGAACACGCCGTCTGTGACCACCAACCTCAGACGAGAGGACTGTGGGGTAAAGTGAGTGAATCAACACTAAATTCTCCAAAAATGATCTAGCTCCTCAAAGGTGAAATGCAAATCAAAAAAGTTATGCCATTTTTGATAACAATTAAACCATGCAGTTATTGTTGACAAAAGTTGACTAAATATATCAAGCTGCCACACAGTAATTGTATTACAAACTTTATTTTCATATCACCATGCACATAAACCCTTGCAGTGCGACCCAAAAATGCTGTCCTCATTTACTCACCCTCAAGTTGTTCCAAACCTGTGTTTCTTTCTTCAGCTGAACACAAAAGAAGATATTTTGAAGAATATGGGTAACCAGACAGTTGACGACACCCATTGACTTCCATAGTATCTTTTTTTCCTGCTATGGAAGTCAATGGGGTCCATCAACTGTCTGGTTACCCATATTCTTCAAAATATCTTCTTTTGTGTTCAACAACTTGGTTTGGAACAACTTAAGGGTGAGTAAATGAGGGCAGAATTTTCATTTTTGGGTAAACTATCCCTTTAAGTCAGGGGTGCCCAATCCTGCTCCTGGCGATCGACTGTCCTGCACAGTTCATCTCCAACCCTAATCAAACACTCCTGAAGCAACCAATTAAGGTCTTCAGAGCACGTCAGGATCACTTGAAAATTAAAGGCAGGTGTGTTTGATTAGGGTTGGAGACAGGGTTGGGGAGTAACGGAATACATGTAACGGCGTTATGTAATCAGGATACAAAAATCCAGTAACTGTAATTAGTTACAGTTACGTCAAAAAACGTAGTAATCAGATTATAGTTACTTTTTAAAAAAGGGGGGATACTTTCAGGATTACAATGGTTTCATTTAAAATGAAATAAATCTGTATTTTGGCATAATAACACTATATTAAGCGTTGCTTGATTAATGACTCACGAGTGCCACCCGCCGCTGGTGCACGCGCAAAATAACAGCTCTCTACAACAATCTCCTAAGACACCAGTGATGCGCGGGTTGATCCAAAATGAGCCGCGGTTACAAGTCATCCACAAGTATTTTTAATGATACGTTTGAAATAAAGATTAAATCTTTCTATTTTAAATAGTAGCCTAGCTACTAGACACAATTTTCTATGAATAGGCCTTTATTGGCTGAAACTGGCGTGAAGATGACGCACGAGCTCAGTCTGCAGGTAGAGATGAAGACGGCAAGAGAAAAGGTGAAGACTGGACAGTGGAAGCTCCGCAAATACCTACTAATACAAGTGGGAAATCCTTATTTACCTTTTGAATGTTGCGCGTTATTAACTTTTGAATAAATGCTGACGTGGGACAAAATGCCCGATTTCCCAACACGTTGAACTGAAAAATGCCATTGTACCATTTTAATAGGCTACTTTTAATAATGCATATCTCAGTAATGTCAGTTTTATGTAGCCTATTTTCTGAGAGGGGGCGGGATTTTTATTGGGAAAGTCGGAGGAGAGACGCACACTTCGATTAGACTGGACATGCAGATAATCGTTAAGAAAATGAAACGAAATAAATGAATAGCCTAAATCAAGCCTTTATTCGGCTACATAACACTAGGCTATACAGCATTCAGAAAAAGAACAGTTTGCGCTCCTAAGGGCAAACATTTTTATTTTTTTTTGGGTCCGAGTTGCGGGCGGGTTAGTTGAAACCGTCGGTCGAGTGTGGGTTAGTTATACATTGACCCGCGCATCACTGTCAGACACAATCACTGCTGCAAGAAACGATGCTGCCCACGGGTAAAAATGCTTTAATTTCTTGGAAATTCCGCTGCTATTTTGTTTTTAAAGAAGAAAATGCCAACAACATGGTTGTACAGTGCAAACTGTGCCTTCCAGCAATGAAAACACTTTCTTTATCGAAGGACTCGACATCCAACCTAAAGAAGCTTGCATTCTCTATTTTCCTGTTGAAGAAATATCTATTTTATTTTTTCCTTGTCCTTGTCAAGTTAAAAATAAAACAAAATAATCTGTAATACTGTAGCCACTCGATGTCTGCCTTTACATAAATATTTATTCAGGGCTGAGGGCTGTGAAATTCTTAATAAATAAAAGTTTTTTTTTTTTTTCAAATAATATCTGTCCTTGAAGTAATCCAAAAGTAATCAGTTACATTACTTTCATATTGTGGTACTTGGATTACGTTACTGAATACTTTTTTTATGAAGTAATTTGTAACTGTAACGGAATACATTTTTAAAGTAACCCTCCCAAGCCTGGTTGGAGATGAACTGTGCAGGACAGTCGATCGCCAGGAGCAGGATTGGGCACCCCTGCTTTAAGTCATGATAAAAATCCAGTGATACCTGTGATTCTTTCAGCTTTTCTTCCAGGTCATTCAGGTCCATGTGCTTGTAGCGGAACCTCTTGGCACGGCACAATCGAATGCCGTCGATAATAGAGGCATGGTTTAGTTCATCAGACAACACAGCATCATCAGGACCCAACAGGACCTAAAGTTAAGAGCACCAATGTATTGAATTGTTACAGTGCATTGGCAGTGTAACTGTAACATGTTTAATGTAATATGACGATTGGTTAAGTCACCTCAAACAGACCAGCATTGGCATCAAAGCAGCTTGCATACAGAATGCAATCTTCTCTTTCATGAAACTGGGCTAGCTTCTCTTCCAAGTTCTTGTGGAGGCTCTAGAGAACAGAGATTAAAAACAAACATTAAGACAATCATCAATAAGCAATCAATGTGTTCAGATACATTATTTTCCCTTACCTGAGTGCCGCAGATGAAGCGAACTGAACTAAGGCCAGCGCCATACTTCTGCAGGGCATCTATTCCAGCCTTCACCACCTCCGGATGACTGGATAAACCCAGGTAGTTATTTGCACAGAAATTCAATATGTCTACAAAAGAAATAGGGAGGCGTGGGCCATCAGAAGATAAAGAGGAGCAAAATTAAATCCTCTTTATTCACAGACATGTGGATATGCTGGACACTTGCTGGATGTTTTCCTTAACTATCCAGTCGAAACATTTACAAAAATAACAATTAATTAAAAAATGGTTGTCCACCTTATTATTAGTATTAAGGTACTAACATAGTATGTATTCATATTTAAATTAGTTTTGTAAAACATTATTAAAATCTAAAGTTGTATTTGTTAACATTAGTTAATGCAATGTTAACTAACATGATCAAACAATGAACGGTTGGATTTTTAATATCTAATGTTAACAAAAAGTAATAAATACTGTAACAAATGTATTGATCAGTTACAGTTTTTCTCAGTCGCTTTGGTGCATTTCTCAAATCATCCTTAATATTTGCAAAGAAGTATGTGCTTTCTCAAAACAATTCGTACAAAAGGCACCACACATTGGATTACCTGCAAAACCCTGTAACTTACTCAAAATCTTTAGTTCATCTCTCAAAAAGTAAGTATTTATGTCAATGGACTTATTAGTGCCATCAGAATGAAAAGTCCTTGTGTCATTGTTCACAAAAAACAATAGTCAAAATGCTTCGTCATGTTGTCAATGAAACACTGCACTCTATTAGTATGACCTGATGTAAACTATGGAAACAGTTTGGATGACAGTTACTGTATTGAAATGTATAAAGCTGCGCTTCTTCTGTGTGCCATATATCCATTTCAAAAGTACAAATTTACACACTACTATACGTGAGTTATTGATTGAAAGAGGACTGGATAGGATTCACAGTTACACTTTTACTAGTGGTCTGACAAAAAAAATTCAAAATATTATTGTGACATAGAAAAGAAAAAGAAATAGGGGCACAAAGGGGTCAAATACAGCATTAGAAAGGCAAACACAGGAAAGACCCCTTAGGCAGAATAACTGTGTTAATTCATTTCTATTTCAGGTTTAGTTATTTAGTACATCGAGATAAACTAAATGAAAATGCAAAATGCTTCCTTGCCAACTAACTGAAATAAAACAGGCTCAAAATGTTTTTATAGTTTTGAGTCTACACTATTTAGGCTACAGACAGACAGATAGACAGATAGATAGATCCCTGCTGCTCACCGCCTGTGCTGCCGTCCACGTTTATATGAGGGCCCTGTTTGGAGGTGATGACTCGCTCCCCCTTCCATGTGCCCGCAGCGCGGATAGAGTCCAGCTCGCTCTCCAGGACACACAGCGCTTGAGCCGCAGCCGCGTACGGTCTGCTCGCGTTAGCAGCGGCGCAGGGCTGGAAAACACTCCTCAACGGAGCCCTGAGGCCACGAACAGCTGTGCGAAGTGACATTCTCACACACTATCACAGCAAGTAGTACAGTAAAAGTACATGGACTCCAAAAAGTTGACGTTGACGGCGGATATATGTAATTCACATGGGCGTTGAAACATCAACCAATCAGACGCATTTGCGTAAGAGGGCGACACGCTCTTGATCCAATGGAAGAGCAGCTGATTCTGCATTTTTAAAGAAACAGACTAGACTGACAAATATGAGAAGGGTCTGTCTGCAGAGCCGCAGAGCCACAGTTTTACCCCAGCAGCAGATTCACCCCAGCAGTTTTACCCCGCGCATGCGCAGTTTCACTACAACAGTTTTACCCGCGCATGCGCAGTTTCAATACAACAGTTTGGTTTTACCTTTTTACAGTCTATGGGTTTTACCCGCGTATGCGCGGTCACTTCTGTCCTAAAACGATCTAATGGTTATTGTTGTGATACGCAGTTTTCGCGTGCATATGATACGCACGCACCCCCCCCCCCCCCCTAATCCTACCCAAGGGGTTTTCAGTGCGTAGCAAATGCACGAAAATAAAATTTTTGGCGTATAAATGGCACGAGAAATAACATTCGTGGTATTGATACACACTTTCATGAGACTGCGTTAATTATTTTTGCTTATTAGTTATTTTTGCTCCTTGCTCGCAGGCCTTCCGGGTCCTTTACTGAAATAAAACAATGCTTGTGTCATGAACACTTTAATCTCTTACGTTTTTCAGCCACACAAACTTCCGATTAGACATTCAAATGCGAACGTCCTAAGTCAATATATGAATTATTCTTAAGTTAATTAAATCTGCCTGTGGTTAAGGTGTAAACTTGAACACAGATAAAACAAATGACTTGAACACAAACTATGTACAATCATTTCAAATAAACCAAAACGCACGGGTAAACCTGTTGTGATTAAAAACTGCGCATGCGTGGGGTAAAACTGCTGGGGTAAAACTGCTGGGGTGAAACTGTGGCTCTGCGGCTCTGCAGACAGACATTATTGACAAATATTGTGTAACTCTCCAAACTATAATGTTAAAATAATTTGTTATTGTCGGGATTTACTGTTGCAAGCTCTATTATGCTTCTGATATGAATCGCGGTTGAAAAGGTTCAGGAAAAAAGTAATAGCAGAATTAAATAGATAAAACGATTTCTACGCGGGAAAGAGGCGGACTGACTTTCCGTTTGACCATTATTAGTGCAACATATGTCATATACGCGGGAATATCTCCCATTTCCCGGCAAATGTCTGGGAGGTAGTCAGTCAGCTCTCCACAGTAGAGAGAGAGAGAGAAAAAGTTTTTAACTGGTATTATGAAAATGTTGGCAGGAACACCTTGTTTTTTTAAGACTGTCAAGGACCTGTTTGATTTTATTCAGTTATTTATTCAGTATTTATACAATATTATTTATTCAGTAAACCTGTTCAGTTTTTTTCAGGCTTTATACGAATGTTTGCGGTGAAGTGAGAGGGAAAAACTTTAAAGGGTAAGCAATTCTTCTGAAAACATTTTATCTTTATAACTTAAAAAAGCATGTACTTAGTACAGCTTTTACAGCTTTGTAAGGTAGTCACATTTAAATCAAGACTCAAAACATCTGTTTAGCTATGCATTTACTGAATGAGCAGTCTGCCACTGTTCGTCCGACTGTTTTTACTGTACTTTATTTTATTTAATTTAATTTTTTATTCTAAACTGTTTTAATTATTTTCTCCTATGTAAAGCACTTTGAATTACCATTGTGTATGAAATGTGCTATATAAATAAACTTGCCTTGCCTTACTTCCACACATAAACAACACTGAGCAGTTTAGGTTCTTTATATCGTTTTGATTATATCAAGTTTAGATGAATAGATTGAATACAAATATTCGATTAATTACTGCACCTCCTATAATGTTTCTTAATTAAAGTATAAAAACTTGACATTTGGTAGACGACGTGAAAGATATAATGTTTAATATCTTGGGAATTCAACCAGCACAAATGTTCGTTTTCAAACACAAATCAAATTCCTCTTGTTGTAATCTGAAACGTCATAGATTTGGACGTCAGATTTCCCGCGAATAGGGAACGCCCCGTTCCCTAATCGCGGGAAATACAAATCTATGGTTGCGTTCAAAGAAAATAACTAAACGCGGAACTTTAGATAACAACTGCGAATTGAATTCTATATGGAAACCAATAACACAGGTCAGATTTATTCTGTTTCATCCACATTTGCATTCTTAAACTGTCTGTAGATACCCGGACTGTTTGCTTCCTGTACTGTATTTATCAAAATGGACGGCATTATTCATCGTAACTTATTTATCGCAATTTTAAGCGTTTTTATGCAACACAAATAATCATTTTGGATGATTAGACATCGGCGAAGAGACTTATTGTGAGCGCTCACAATAACAATAAAATACATTTGAACGAATGTTGATTGAAGCTAATATAACCACAGGCAGTAAACGTATAACCTACCCTGTATATATAGATCAGAGCTATATTTGATTACACAAAATATGTCGCTTTCTAATAATTATCCTAATTTAAGTATTTCTTTCCACAGATAGGCCTACCATAATTGAATGCCTATGGAGGGTTGTAAGAAGAGCCTGGACACTCCTGGGCTGCGGTGGACACGATAACTCTGGTTTGTAATAATCCTTGAATATATTTTAAAAGTTTATAAACGTATTGAAAGCATTCTGAAGGCAGGTGATGGTCTTATCTAATACATAAACAGAGATTCAGCTCTCAGTTGAAGAAACAGCGCCACCTCTTGGTTTGAGCACTGTACGACCATGGAATTACACTGAAGATGAAGGTATTACTAGAAGAACGGTTTAGGTGAGACGCTTTCATTCACTAAATGGACAGGCTTTTATTAAAGTGAAATTAATTGCATCTGAATTCATACATTTTGAGTGATGCAAATTGATGACATCACGTTGAAGTGTTCCAATGTACAATGCTAATGGCCACTCCATTAATCCCATTAGGAATACTTGGATCAAGATGAAGAAACAACTTTATCAGTTTAGCACTTTAGACATGGAGGATTGGCCCCCTTGAAATCATCGCTGTCCCAGACACTTATGTCACAAATTTGTGAGAGGAGCCGATGTCAAGACGTGGGGCAGAGTTACTGGAGCTCTCGCCTCATGTGTGCATAAGAAGTGTTGGACCTATGTTGCGTTTGGTTTGGTCCGGTCCATGCAAGGCATCAATAGAGCATAATCTTGTCTATTTGATGGTGATAGGGAGTCCTGCCAAGCTGTTAGGCCTAAGATTTAATTTGGCCAACAGTGAAAAATTAGATTTCTGTAGACAAATGAATCAATCATTCATTCACTCTTCATTGTATAAGGGAGAATATCAGGGCTGGTATTCAGTACACAACTGCGAATGTGATATTCTTTTTATACCAACATTTAACAAGATAGTATTTAAGTTAGTAAGTACATTTCTTCTCTTCCAAAGAAAATAGAAAAAAGAAAATCTAAAGAAGCCAAAGCATCCAGCTTTCATCTAGATCTGCTGTATACAGCCGAAACAAACTTTGTTGTATTATTTTCCTGTTATGCTGTTTGCTCTATATAAATAAAGGTGACTTGACTTGAAATAAGAATAAATGCTTTTGATGTTGGAGAATCCAGTCGCTTACACTTCCTCCTTCTAACACTTTCCATACAGAAAATCAATCGGATCAAAACATTTCTGACCAAACATGAGTTCATATAACGTTAGTGTTGATGACTGAACAAAAGCTGCTTAAGGAATTGTAGTCACTTCCAGTGGTGTAGTCTAGTTTTTTGTAGTGAGTAATACTGTACCACGCCCCCGAACCCCACCCCCCGCCGTCGCCGTCGTCGTCGTCCACACACACACACACACACACACACACACACACACACACACACACACACACACACACACACACACACACACACACACACACACACACACACACACACACACACACACACACACACACACACACACACACACACACACAGGTTTTATCAGCTGACAATTAAAAGTCTTAAACATTATAAGCACAAATACAAAATTACTTTAAAAAAACTTGTGCGATATTCCTTTAAAATTATGTTTTAATAGATTTGATTATTATTATTTTAAAAAGTACATCTTACTATGCAATTTCTTTCATAATTCCCTCGAGTTTTATCTACAAACTTTTATTTTGATGGGTTGTAAATTAAAGACATTTGAGCTCTGTGTGTTTTAATAAACTATTAATATTATTATTATTATTAGGCCTACTTGAAGTATACTCTACTGTGCAATAGTAATATATTTCTGTTATATTTTCTTCAAGTTATACAAAACTTTGATTTTGACAGGTTGTCATGAAGACTTTAAAGTTTGTGAGTGTGTATATGATACGAATGAATAACGATAGATTTATCAAATGAAATGGTACAATTCTTGTGAAGTGACTCTTAGAAAAGCTCTGCGATGAAGTTCAAATGTGTGCATGTCCTCCTCATAGACGCTGAAAACACCACGAGTGTCACGCGCGCGTCAGTGTGTAGTGTTCAGTGTGTAGTGTTCAGTGTGTAGTACACATACATTGAGCGCTCATTCACAGAAACACGCCCAGTGGCGTATCCAGGACATTTTTTGGGGGGTGGCCAAGATGGGACACAAAGCTAGTTTGGGGTGGCCATGGCATAGCGAAGTTTAATGCGTATACATACGCAGCCGACCATGGTTCGAATCCTGGTCCTTTGCTGCATGTCACATCCTCTCTCTCTCCCATGATTTCCTGTCTCATAACTGTCAAATAAAGTGTCTATCCTGTTAAAAACAGTCCTAACCACCTATCACAGTCCTCAAGTATCTCTGGTTATTTTTACATGTCTATTTTTAATCAGTAATTATGGTCAGGATAGGGTAAACATTTTCTAAGAGCTATTTTCTTGTAGTGAATTAAAATCCTTGTCTCGTTTGATTAAAGTTAGACTAGAGTAGCAAAATTAAACCGCTCTTAACTCATCCTATAGAATAACATCAGTCATCAGCTCATCATCTGTGTCACCTCTATTGTTACCTGTGTTTGCTTTACTAATTAAGGCACCATCTTGTGGTTACAAATAAATCACAGAAATCCATCAGGATAAACCAAAATGCTTAATGATAGGACCTTATTAAAAAGTGTATCTGTAAAAGCAAAAGAAAAACTAAGCTTGTAAGGAAAAAACATAAAGATTTGTTGTTCTTTACATGCTTAGTTTGTTATTATTTAGCTTAGATATAATTTGTTAGAGATTTTTAATTTGAATTTCTTAGTTTGTTCTTTGCCAGGTGTGTTTTTATTTAACCACAAAAGGGGACTTAAATTAGTAAAGCAAACATGGGTAACAATACAGGTAACCCAGATGATGGCCTGATGACTGATGTCATTTGGATGTCTTGTGATGTATGAAAACGTGCAAAAAGTGTTTTTTAACCCAGACAGTATTCATGTCCAAGGCCCTGATGAAGGTATAAATTGAAACGTTGGCTTTGATTCAGCATACATTATTTAAATAGATGCTTCTTCATAAATTAACTTGCCATTTTTTTAATGCAATTTGCTCTGCCTATTTATACGTCTAAAAAATATGTGGACTGTGTGTGAAGATGAGCTAATTGATACAAACAAAAATCCTTTTTAAACAGCCCTTAAATCACAGAGCAAATAAATAAGTCACAGCTTGTTCTTGTGTTATAACTTAAATCTAGACTTTCACACTATATTTCACTCACTGTTTGGCCAAAAATATAACATTAGCTCTATTGAACACACACACATCTGCAAAAAAAACACCCTCAGTCTTCAGTCCAGAAAATAGTGTTTCATATTTCATGGTGGTGTAACGAGTGGAAATAAGGTGTGGCCCCTTTAAGAGCTGCGCGCGCCCTCTTCAACTGTCTGCACTCTTAACTTGGTTTGCAGGCTGCTAAGCTAGTACCGTGTAGTTCGACTTTTTCAGTTTTCCTACACATTCAGAGGGAACTACGATATAAATAAACATTAAATTACCATACCTCTCAATCTACAGATTCCAGTGTTTTTATCGTTGTTGTATTGTTGCTGTTGTAACTGTGACCGTCCTCCTGTTTCACGGAGCAGCAGCAGCCAGCGCTCTCATCTCGTGGGTCACCTGACCTGCATGGCCACACGTCCGCTGAGCAGAAATCAGCTCTCACAGCCTCAGTACGACCATTACGGTGTTCGTTAAAAATGTAAAACTGGCCCTAAATCAGTTGATCAGCTGTCATCATTGATTGACAGCATTTCTCTTGTTTCTTGTGTTGACGAACTTTTCCAACTACCTATCAGATCTGGGGTGGCCACAGGGGTGGCCAATGAGCTTTCAGGGGTGGCCCTGGCCACCCCAGGCCACCCCCTAGAATCGCCACTCGAGATTTGATTCATTGTATCAATAGGCTTGTTTGAGATGCGCCTCGCCTCGCCTGAAATGTAGGCGAGAGTAGGCGGCTGCAGTGAGGGGAGGAGTGAAAAAAGCGCAGGCAAGACGGACAGATCTCGCTTCCCGCAGTGGATCTGAGTCATCAGACACCTGTGAGATCAAAGGCGGATATCGCGGGATTCACGGGATTCACGCTCGTGCACATTGTTGCTAATAAACTGGATGTAATTTAAGTTCTGTTGCTTTTATATGAAAATAAATATAATGAACAAGACACCCAAAGTACTTGTTATTTAATTCCATTCCAAATAAGTGTTTATCAATCATTTTTTCTTTAATAGCCTACAGACATAGGATATGTGTGTTTTTTATATAGGCCTATAATAAAATGGCATAACCCATAGAGATCGCACTGTCCGAGGGTTTGGCAATATTCACACATCATAACATATACAAAACATGATATCCGAGTTTTAAATTCAAACATTTTAAAAGAGAACAATACATCACGGTTGTTTTTTTTTTTTTTGTTTTTTTTTTTTTTTTTTATTGAATATGTATCAAATAACAAGCAGGTATAAAACACAGAACACAAAGAACTTCTACATGAATCAAATTATATCAAGTATATATAAAGCTTCACATATATAAAATTAAATAAAAAATAATAATAATACAAAATAAAAAATAATAATAAAATAAATAATAAAAAAAGACATACACAGAGGAAACATTATGCATCAGTGGTATTATTAAAAATATCATCATAATATTTCAAGAATCTGTCACTTTTCTTGTTTTTAATCAATCTTAGAGACTTCAAAAAAGTATCAATTTCGATTAAGAAATGTGGAAAAGTAGGCTGCGATTTAGAGAATTTTTGCTTGTGAATAAAAAATTTTCCAAACAAAATAAAAAAATTAACAATGTAACTAATTGAAATACTAGCTTTATCTTCTTTATAGTAACAAATTATATCCTTTAATTGAAAGGATTTGGAAGAATCAAAGTGCTTGCCAATATGAAGATATAACCTATTCCAGAAGTTTTGGGTTTTTTCACATTGGAAAAATAAATGGATCAGCGTTTCATCCTCATTCCCACAAAATGAGCAAGAACTGTCAACATCCATATATTTTGCAACAGTATCATTCACTGGGTATATTTTATGTAAAATCTTGAAATGAACTTCCTTAATCTTATTAGAAATACAATACTTATGAGGTAACAACCAGGCTTCCTTCCAGTCTATACGTTCAATAAAAGAGGCCCAATAAAATTTGCCTCTAGCAACAGTATATTTTTTACTCTGAAAAATATGTCGAATATGCTTATTATTACATACATCACGGTTGTTTAAACCAATCACCATTAAGCTGTGTCGTCAGCAAGTCGTTTCCCATCATGCTTTTGATCAGCGCAGTCGGTGGAGAGCAACTGCGCGCGACTGCAGAATCCGACACGTGCGGCTTGCGCTCGCGAGAGCTTTTTGACACACGTCAGCATGACATCAGAGCAAGGCGGACCGCTCTCGGACACATTTCTAACCGGCATGCATCTCGCGCTGATCAGCGGTGATCGATTCTGCGCAGATTATGCTCATCTCAAACAAGCCTATTACCTTTGATTTATTCATTCAAAAATGGCCAAATTGCGTGACGTTCTGCTTTACAGTAGGCTGTTACATTTGTTGCTGGATTCCGCGATTCGATCCGTGTCGCTGCGCAAACACAGACGTCACGGCGGGGTGAATTTATGAATGAAAATTCTTTCACAAAACGATGTTGTTACGAATCCTCACGCTTTTTAAAGTGGGTATACGGAGATCTTTGACATTTCCTAGTGGGCATACGGAAATCCTTGATATTTTCTAGTGGGTATACGGCGTATACCTGCGTATCACGTAGACTACACCACTGGTCACTTCCCTTTCTTATATGGATTCTTTTCTCTAAATACCCTGCTATGTGTAAATGTGGCCTGAGGTGCGAGTGAGATCGTCTCTCACTCGCACTGTCAGCAGCGGCTGCTCTTAAAGGGCCAGCAGCCAATAAAGCTTACTGTCAGTGAAGTTAAGCAAAGAACAAAGGGAACAGAGAAAATTACTCACTGCCAGGGCCGTGCACAGACCTTTTGAGGGGCATGTGCTGAAACTGAAAAAGGGCATCCCCTCCCTTTTTTTTCCACCAAGTAATCAAAATTCATATAAGTACAAAAAATAGTTATATCAGAACAAAGTTCAATAAAATATTTTTTTTAGCTATTCTGTTTGGTTTAATAAGCTAATTTGTATTATTTGGTTAAAATTGCTCTACCTTCCCCTCTTTTTAAATGTCACACATAAACATGAGTCAAGTATTTTTGACAAACTATTTTGAAATATAATTTAAATAATTATGTCCAACTCAATTCCAGATTATAAGAAACTATAGCCATGCCATTACTATAGCATATCCAACATCTATATGCCTACCTGGCAAAAAATGTATACTGTGGAGGACCAGGAATGTTAGTGTCTTGAAGTCCCTTGTTCACTACACTTTCCCTAAAATAAGCCACAATGAAAATAAATAAATAAAACAATGTGAAAAGTACAGTTGCATTGAAAAGGAGTACTGAACTGGAGTAATGATGCTGAAAATTCACAGCTTCAGCAGATATAAATTACTTTTTAAAATATTTAAATAGTAAACAGTTATTTTAGATTATAAAAATATTTCACAATATTACTGTTTTTGCTGTATTTTGGATCAAATAAATTAAGCATTGGAATGAATTAAATAATGGATTACATTCTGCATGATAAAATATAAAGATTTCACAGTGATCTTCTATAATGTTTTTTTTTTTTTTACTACTTCAACATTACTGGAGTAAAACCATGTTTTACTACAATTATACATGTGAGGACGAGCGGAGAGTATACAATAAAAAAAAAACTACATTTCACGTGCATATCAACAGCCTTGAATTAACCATAATTTAATATTACCAAGATGAAATGTTAATAAATTAAGTTTATCAGCAATCATAAATCAAAGAAGAAAATTTCTTAGAAAAATATGTTACCTAGGTGACGAGGATCACTCGTCGCTTTGTGTAGTTTCAGTATAAAACAATGCGGGGGCGCGCCTGTGCTTATGATATACCGATGGTAAAAACAAAGTATATGTTGTTGCATTATGAATAATTATGAATATATTGTTAACATTTTACAAAAGTCAAACTCGAATACAGTTACGGGGTTTTTGACCAGCGAATGTGTGGAAATGTGCATTTTGTCCGTCATTAAAACGGCGCCGGCGGCATCAAATTACATTTTCATCAACGGATTACTAGTTTGTTAGACGCTCAGTTTTTCCTGTTGTAAAATACATTTGGCCAAAATCGCATTTTATAAAAGATGAAATGCTACTTTATGCACAGGCTATTTAAGGGTAGGCTATGCGTTGACTATAACTAACGTTGCTAGCCTAGACCTCCCTCTCAGGTCCCACATGTCTCAGTCAGACATGAAATAAATCAAATATGAGCTTTTATAGACAAAGTGTTTAGTACTTATTCAAACAACAATATCTTTATTTTTTTTACCCTTGCAAAACTTCGTTCAGCTGCTGTCTGCTGTGCGGCTGCTGTGGAGCTTCAGTTATCAGTCACGACGACAGATGATGGGGCGGAGTTATCAGATTTACTGACCGTTTGAGGATGAACAATATTTACACAAGCTCTTTTTAAGAATTTTCATTGGCTAAATATTTTTAAAACAGACGGACGTAAAGGGTGACCAATAGCGTTGATTTATTGAAGAAGAAGAAAAAACACCACCAAAGAAAAGGGCACTTCCAGTGTAAGAGCAAAAAGGGCATGTGCTCTGCATAGGTTGAGCCCTACCTGTGCACGTGCCTGCTCACTGCTCTTGACTAACGCACTCTGCCAAAAAGCACTTTTTTTGTTTGTTTCATCTATCCATAGAACGTTTGAAAAGTAACTGGCACTTTACTTTAAGAAATTGCTTTTTTGGCAACAAACACTTTTTGGTGCACACAGGGATAAAAAAGTACCACATGTGTAAAATAAAATACTCTGCTGTATCTTTAATGCTGTGGGCCTAATTTTCTGACAGAGGACCTGGACATCTCGTTCAGATAGGCTACATGGCATAATTCGATCAAATATCAACAGATAAAAAAATCTAAACATGACAGCCTGTGCTAGAAATCTTATAATGGGCCATGTTTGGATCTTCCAACAGGACAGTGATCCAAAAACAAAAATCAAAACAAAAATGGGTCACTGAGCACAAAACCAAGCATCTGCTGGCCATCCCAGTCCCTGACCTGAACCCTATGAGTGCTGAACTGAAGAGAAGCAGCGCCAACAAGGATCTGGAGAGATTCTGAGGAACGGTTTCTGATCTCTTGTCATCTGTTCTCCAAACTCATCAGGCATTATATGAGAAAACTCAGCTGTTATCTTAAAAGGAGGTTGCAAAAAGTATTTAATAAAAGGGGCAAATAATTGCTCACAATGGGTTTTGAAGAGAAACATTTATTTCATAATGTGATTTTCACCCACTTTCAAATCTTTTACTTCAATTAAAGGTTAGATTTTTGCTATTTTGTTAAATAAAATATCAAAAGGATTAACAATGCAGATTTCTTTTTTACAGCCATCTTTTATCATATTTACCAAGGGGGCAAATAATAAGAGTCTGACCAGCACTTTATAGTCATTACGAACAGATTTCCCGGCATTTCTTTTCTTTTATTCCATAGCTGGTGTGTGGAGATTATGTAGCTTGCCTAAAAAAAATTTTCTCTTGTTAGTAACATTTTTTTGATTGCAGTCTTTTTTTGATGCTATTGTTTTCCCTGAATTTGCTTCTTAGTTTCATGCAATTTTAAAACGGTCATTGGGTGCCTTTTCCTCTATGGTTGTGTAAAACAACACCCTTTTTAACTGAGGAAGTCTGAGGTCAGGACAAGAGCAAGGTTTACATAAACCTGCGTTTTAAGTTTTACAGTCTGTCAAATTCACCACAGATTCACTTCGGTGAACTCCGCGATGATGTCACCCCACCGCCTTCATTGTGAGCGACAAATTACAGTCTATATTTTTTGTCCGATTTTCATTCGAGGATGTTAATCTTGATTCTTGATTGATTCTGCAACCAGAACCATTCAGTGTAGCCTAATCCAATTTTATACATTTCTAATCGGATATAAAGTCCCTTTTTAATTTCTAAAATAAAAGAAAATGTCAAACCCTTTGAACTCAAAGGCGAAATATCATCTGTTGTAAGGAACTTTTAATATTTCATGATGACAAAAAGTTATGTTGTGTTGATTTGTGTAAATCTTATCCGTATGCTCCCCCTCCCCCTCCATCTCCCCCTGTTTTCTTACTGTTAATTAATATCTCTAGCCTACTTCCACTTGCAAACCACGAACCCAGGCAGCAGCCTCTGACTCATTCATTCAACCAAAACTCCTCAAGTCAAAACAGACAACCCCTAAAGTCTTCATTGACATAAGCGACCAACAGCAGAACTTTTCACACACCAGCTCCGCCTTTTGTCCCTCCTCCTCCCATTTTAGCTGCTATTTAAAATTCGGAATTCAGTCAAAGACAATGACTGACATGGAAAGCAATAACGGAGGTGAGTCTACTTTTTTTTAACTCTTGTCATGGGCACGTTGGCATGATGGCACTTGACATTTTCTGCTTTAGTAGGCTACACTAACTTATGATATAGGCTATCATTTATATTACTAACGATTTTGGAGTTGGTTAAATGCCAAATAGGCCTACAATGCAACTGAAATGCGTTCCATTGCGATGTTTTCGAGATAGTTTTGATTAGCTCGTAAGCTGGTTTGCAGGCTACTTATAGCTACGATATAGGTTAGGCTACTTGTGAGGGCTCCTCACGCATAGAAATATCATGACAGGTGAGGACATTTTACGTGTCCTCACAAATGGCCAATAAATTGCCTAAATCACGTTTCTATTTAAGCAGTGACTTGCACTGGTTTCTGTGAGTGTGAGGGTTAGGTGTTGGTGTCGGGCTAATAAATTGCCTCAGCATCATAGACTGTGCTCAGCACGCGCTATCTCTTCTCTCTGCTGCCTCTGCACCTGCACCAGACAAGACATTCACGCGCATAAAACTTCTCAGCGTTGCCAGGGCTACGGTAACGGGAAGTGCGTGTTTTCCTGTTTTCAGAGGATCATGGATTGTAAATGTAACGCAAATCATTGTTCATTTACATTTATTAATTTTAAACATTTAGTAATTTATTTGTAATAAACACTTTAAGTGAGCTATTTAAAAAGTGTTAGAGTTTATATGTGAAATTATGTTTTAAGTGTGACGTTGTGTGTGCGTGTAGAAAGAATTCGTCAGCATGCAGCCGCAAAAAAAAAAAAAAAAAGTTTCCTGTTGCTGTGCCGCAAAGAACATTTATTAGTTTCTTCTATACTCTTTGTGTGCAGGCTCTTTTATTGTAGGCTACATGACAGTGTATAAGTAAACAGCTCAATAACTCTTTTGTTTAAAGGCTTAATTTATGTCCTGTAGACCGGTCCGTTGCATTAGGATAAAAAAAAACACTATCAAACATGTCAAAAATGTGATGTGCAGTCAAGTTCGGGAGTGTATGCTGTTCAAGAGTGTTCAACTTCTCACGCGTTTTGACGAGTTTTGCAGACTTTGCAGACCTCTCTCTCTCTCTCTCTCTCTCTCTCTCTCTCTCTCTCTCTCTCTCTCTCTCTCTCTCTCTCTCTCTCTCTCTCTCTCTCTCTCTCTCTCTCTCTCTCTCTCTTCTCTCTCTCTCTCTCTCTCTCTCCACACACACACACATGATTATTTTATTTGGAATGACCAATACTGATTAAAACATCACAGCATCCAAATATTCACAAAGAGCCTGTTATGTTTTACCTGACAATACACACATCGACAATAGTCACAATAACCACATGAATATATAAATAAATAGACTATGGATAGAGGTGACATCGCCTCCTCCAAACATGCAGACTGCCTATGATGCTGACACAGAGCAGTATTTGGCTGTTTGCTTAGAAATCTTTTTACTCATCCAGCAATTTGCAAGCCCCTGACGCATTGTGCACATGTCCTAAACTGCCAAAGATTAGGATGATCAGTTTTGTGCTGTACCCACACACTGTTAAAGCATTTGTTAATGACTGATATTTCAACATTTTCTCAGAAAAACACAAGTCCATGTAAATATCAAAACAACAACCCACTTCCAGAATCAGAATGTTTTTAGAGAGTTCATTGACAACTACAATGTCTGAAGTGTTTGGATTTTCTCTGAGGACACTTCGTAGAAGGTTTGTGTTATCATTTAAATTTGAAAACCAGCTAGTTTGAACAGTCTTGTTTGTATGTATTGCACTTTGTCCAGAAACTTTGCGCAGTTCTTGAGCTGTTGTGTTTACGATGCGATCGTGGCGCGCGATGTAAAGGCCTTTGAACGCACCCGTTCATTATGTGCGCTATAGATTCCAGTGTTTTATCGCTGTGTAGCCTAATAAGCAAAATGGTTCGTGGTGTTTTGGAAACCACAGGGAAAGATTGTACTTAGTCGGGAGAGTTTGCAGCAGGGCTTTAATACATACATTTAAAATTAGGATACCTCCGTTAACGGCTGAGTTTTGTAGCGCCGAGTGTGAGACCGTATGATCCGCGCACTGCAGGCATGCAAGCTTACCTTGAAGTTGCAGGTTCACCCAATAATCGCGCTGTTGAGCTTGAAAATACTGGAGGATATCGTACCTGCAAGTCCGGTTGTTCAGCTTCTTACTGGTTCCAGCGTGATGTATAGTCGCCTCAGCATGCACGTTTAGATCCATGATCTGCCCCTCGCTGATCTTCACCTGCTCTCCTCCTGTGTGTGCCCAGTTCAGCTGTATATTAGTGTCGCTGCACAAGTCATTCAAATCGGGCCAATCCGAACGTACTCCAAATCCTGTAGCCTTGGTATCCAACTTTCCGCTAGGTTTCGTTCGGTAGCCGAGGAAACTTGGTTCTCCATCCGCAGCATAGGGGACCTTGCGTTTACTCAGATCCAGCAGCAGTGAGCGCCGGGCCACTTCTCGAACTGTCAGATCGTCATTATTCAACATGTGCAGTAAATGTTTTATTCTGGTAGCTGTATATATCCATTCAATGTTGGGAATCCCCAGTCCCCCCTCTGATTTGTTAATAAAGAGAATACTTCTTGATGTGTGTGTATTGAGACTTAACCATTTTCTTACCAGCTGCACGGTCTTATTCAGCTCCTTCAGATGCTTATGTGGACATTGGCAAACAGATGTTGGATCTTAGATAGAGCTATATCTCGAACTGCCTGGAGCTTCATGCAGGTCGGCAGGGGACACTGGTCTATCATGTCCAATCTGCTGGAGTATTCCTTACAGATATCGCTGACTTGCTCTTGCCATTCTCCTGCAACATTAAACATTTATAATTGTATGATTCATGTCTTGAATAGACTCGAATTGTGCTTCCAGCAATTGTAAATGATGGAGGCTTATCATACTTGGCTCTATACCATCTATTGTCACCGCTGCGTCGTTCGTAGAACACCGCACACTTGTTGTTCTTGACTTCAAGTCCAGACCATTGCAGAAAGCGATCGGTATGTGACAGCATGTTGTTAATGACGTTCTCCTCTCTTGATACTATGAGGACGTCGTCGGCAAAGGCCTGAACTGGGTTTGGTGATGTAATGCCAGGCGGGGCAAGGGAGGCATAACCATTTCAGCCAGTGGTTTAAGGCCAGTACGAAATTCACAGCGCTCCAGGGGCACCCCGTCTTAATCCCAACTTCAAGTTTAACTGGTTTCGTTAGTTGATGTCCGCAAATCACTTGTAAAAATGAATTGTCATATACGTTCTTGATTATATGTCTATACTGTTCCGGCAGTTTTATTTCCTCGAGGGAATGAAGCATAACACTATGAGGTAAAGAACCAAAAGCGTCTCGAAAGTCAAGGAACACCGCATAAAAACGGGAGGATTCATGTTTAAAATCATCATCAAAAAAAAAAACGAAGCAGTTGGGCGGAGGTATGGAAATACATTTTGATTGTATTGGATGAACATTTTTGGTCCTGAGACTTACAAGACGAACATGTTTTAATATTTAAACCACTTCTTTTATTGATTGCTATCAGGATGTGAAGAGAGTTTCAACCAGGATAACAAAAAGTGTTTATATAAAAATTGCCTACCGCTTTAAATGGAAAACAATGTGCGTGGCGCTGCAGGATTTTGAGCAGCCAGAGTTGCCGTAGGTGTGCGTTCACTTGTCTTTACCCTATTTAAATATTAAACACGTGGTGCTTCTTGTCCAGTGTGCGACCCTCTTTATGCTTTGTTTTGCTAATTTTGGAGGCATCTGGTTAAAGGATAAAAAAAAATTCTTACCACAGGTACCATACTTAAATGTCTCTGGAGGCCTCTGATACGAGTCTGGAGACTCCTGTGCTGCCATGAGACTGGTGAATCTGGTATGTATCTGGGTTTCCAAAATATTATTTCAGTATTACATTATACAAAATTATATATATAATGCTTTACAGATCAGTTAACTTGCAATGTTTGTTTTATTACTGCTTTAATAAACACCATGACTGTATGTGATGTCTTACTAGAAATAAAACTATCAGAGGAAGAAACAGAACTAATGCCCATCATCACTGATGTTCCTAGCTCTGCCCATCCTTGGTTTTAAATTGAGGAGAAGATAATGGAGTTTCGGGTAAATACACGATTATTTCTACATACAATATAATGGTTCCTTGGGTCGTTGCTCATGGAAACCCGTCTGTCCCCAGTGCATGCATTAGGAGCACCGGCTTTCACTTTCTGGAACAGCTCTCCTGGAAAAGACCTTGCCCAAAGATCCATGCCTCCGGTTCATACTCGCTGGAAATTGAGTCAAGAATTGCATTATAGGGATACAGATTTTCTTTATCTACGAGAAAATATAAACGTTCTTCTCAATTTAAAAGAAAGAAAGAATGAATTGGCACTGTTATTCTGATAATACTTCCCTGTAATTTCATGAATATTCAAACTTGATGAGTTTTTTTTTAAATTGCAATTAATGTCTAAACTTTTTTACAATGGCATGAGAACAGATTGTCATTTTTAGCCCTACTGTATTTGTTAAAGGCCCCAGCGATGTGCATTTAAAAACTCTGGGTATTGCCTTTGGTTCAGACTGCTGTTGTGAGTAACTTCTTCCAGCTTTGAGCTGTTTAGCACATTGAAATCTCAGGTACTGATCTGGAGAATTGCATACATGCTTGAATGTCTTTTTGTTTTACTTACTCTGACACTTTATGCCTGGGTATTGCCTATAAGAGGGACCATATTTCATCTACACTGTCTCCTCTTTACTGGTTACCACTCCAGTTTAGAGTTAAGCTCTTGTGTTGCAGGGATGACATTATTTTGTAGGACAACACAGAAGTTAGCATCACCCTGGTTTCCACCAGAAAAAAATTGGCTTTTGGATTATTGTAGAAAAAAGTGTATGATTCTGAAGCCTAAATACAGACAGAAGTAAAAACGTAAATGTAAGCTATAAACAAACTATTGAGTAACGAGTGAGTAAATGAGTTTACATGTTGATGACTTTTTACATTTAATGTGCCTTAAGACATTTTTATATAGGCCTACAGTTTCTTTTGCTTTATGTCTATAATGTTACACAAATTTTGTAAACCTTTTATTTTTGTACTACATTAAAATCTTATGTATTGATTTGTAAAATCTGCATAATAGAGCCAGTGACAGATAATCAGAGGGAATTGTGGTTTGGTTGGCTGCTCTATGTGGTTAACGAAACACCCACACAGTGTTTTAGTCTGTGCTCAGCAACTTATTTCTTTCTTTGTTGAATGGTGGTTGAAACTGCAAAGAACTTCCGTTTGAATAAAAATGAAATGAAAGACGTTATTTTTTTTTCATCTCATAACAGCTACATTAACTTAACTCTAAAGTCATTAAAACTTTCAGGAGTACCGGTACATTTGAAATATTGTGCAAGCCATAATACATGATGAATCTCTTCTTTTGATTGTCAAAGATTTCATTGATAATTCAAGGCCCGATGAAGGTCATGAGACCGAAACGTTAATAAATATTTTGGTTTCACTTCATTTGGATGGTCCCTTTAACACATTCTGTTGACTATAAGTAATGTTGCACCTTCATGTCTATTAACCTTCATTAGAGTGTTAGTAGAGTATTAGTAGACTGGTTAGGGTTAGAATAAGTTGACATGTAGTTGCATAGTTTAGTCAGTAGACTGTCTGTTGGAGGACCATCACAATAAAGTGTTATCAGATATTAAGCAGACAGTCTCTAATACTCTAATGAGAATTAGTTGACATGTAGTTGCAAAGTTACTTATAGTCACCAGAATGTTCAAAAGGGACCATCAAAATAAAGTGTTACCAATATTTTTTGATACTTTTTGCAAGTATTGATAGTGTGCAGGATTTCCTTTTGTTATTTAGATTGATAATTCAAGGGAAATGTCAAATATCCTGCATGTTGTCATTGGATGTTATTTTGCAAATACATGCAGCGCTTCCAAAAAAACCTATACTGTCACATGACTCTTTTTTTTCTCACCGCATTGACATTCAGTCAGAGTAGGAGCCAAACAGTTATTTAAATATAAATTAACATTTACATAATTAAATTACAATATTACATTAACTCAGGAGGAGCTCTCAGTACATTTCATTCAGCCTTTGTGGTTTTGTTGTTATTGTCAGTGATGTTAGAAACGGATGTCATTCTGACACGTGACATCCACGTCCATTTAAGATTGAAACGCCATAATTTACGATCTTTATGATCTCCTGAGGAAAAGATTAGCCTAAGATATGAAGCTCTTAAAAACCTTTGTAAATTATGGATTGTGTATTTTGTATTCACATGCTGTTTTCCTACAGATTCATGCATTAATTTAAGGTCGTTTAACATTTTTATTTATTTACGTTTATTTTATACTGAACTGAAAATGTCATTCAGGGCATATTCTACATGCTTTGTTGTTATTAATTTGATGAACTTTGAAGTTGCATGAACGGGTGTTAGAGATCAACAGGGGGCGCGATCCTCCATATTCCCTCTCATCAAAAAAGCAACTAAAGAAGAAGCGACGCCCAAACACGCGCGGGAAAACCGGTTTCTCAGCAACAGGCAACGTGGTCATAACTCTCTTCAGGACTTATTAAAACAACGAGATTTAACCATTATAATGGAGCTCTTGGTAAAAACACTGAAAAACAGAAGATGCCGAGTAAGGCCATTTAATTCTGCTGATATTTGGGAAATTAGTGGAGTTCATTCATTTCCTTATTGCAACAGCTGGCAGAATTGACATGAGAAAGGGGAATTAAAAAGGTAAGCATTTCTTTAACATAATTATTTTTTTCCATTATTGTATTTGTACAATTAAAAAGACATACAGACACTGTGAGCACTTGTTGAACTTGAAGTTTAACAGAAATGTAGGTCATCACTTTTTTGTGATTTTGTTTTTTTGTAAAAAAATGATCTACAATGTCCTCTTTAATAATGTAAATATCTTAACAAATCAAAGTGTTTCACAACGGGACTTGTATGGGCAGGATATGTAACTTTTTGGACGTTGATTGTTACATTTAGAATAAATGTTGCGGAAGCGCATATTCGTTACATCTCGGAAGGGAAACAGGCAACTTGAAGAAACAAGTCTTCAACAATCTGCTTTTGAGTAAATATTTATATATAGTTAATATAAAGGCAATTCATTTAGTCATTTTAGAGTTTTATAAAATATAAAAATGTATTTCTGTTTTTCTGGCATTTTTCTGTCTTTTGTTAAATGTTATAAATGACAAGGAGGCAGCCTGTCGAAATGCATAGGAACTGTTGGATTGTCCCGCCCCCGCCCCCGCCCCCGCCCCGCGTTATGACGCGTTATGACGCGTGAAGTTCTGTCTCGAATTTGACGCGCGATCAAACTGGCCGCACACTGCCGGGAGAAGTTTGCGTGGACCTGTCGCCTTTGTAAATTAAGTTTATAAAGGACACATTAACACAACGACCGCTACACCAACTATTAATACTATGGAAACCAACACCAGAGGTGAGAAATGCGTTGTTTTACTGTAGTGCTCTTCTGATGAAACACCAGCGCGCCGCGCGCTCCTCTTCTCACCGGCGCGCGGTCATCTTTCAACCTGATGTTTCGTACCGATATTGCTTAGATCAAATTAACGTCCACTCTAACTATTTCGGAGTTGATGTTGCGATTTCACACTATTAAAAGCAATATAAACATCGAAATAGAAGTGACTTGGACATTAGCGAAGAAACGTCTCGAGTTGCCTGTGCCAAAACACGACGCGACGTTTTCGTGATGGATTCCGTTAAATAGAAGTTTTGATGACTTAGTTTAAGTCTAGTTTATGGTTGAATCTAATGAATTAGAGATGTTTAGTAACAAACAGTGGTCAGTGGTCCGATAGAATGATTAACTTGTGTTATCGTATATCGCAGGTGGGGTGTTTGAGTGTGTCTGGAGGCCTCTGCGCAGAGTCTGGAGGCTCCTGTGCTGCAGTGGAGGACCCGAGGAGCCTGGTGTGTATCTGAAGGATTATATCATTAGGAAACACTTCATAATAATAATTTAAGTCATTCATTAATATTATATTTAGCCTAATGCTGAATAGATAGTTAATATTTAATTGTGGTATGGTATAAAATGTTATTTATATATATTATCCCACTTTATAAGTGTCTTTAACTACTATGTACTACTAACATTTCAATTATTCATTTGATACAATGCATTTGTGTAAACTTTGGGTTGGCCACTGGGGAAGGATAGGATGATTATCTCCCTGCTTTTTTGTTTTAATAAGAAATATTTGTGTCTAGAGTTTCTAATGTCCTGTACTGTCAACTTTTGTATAGTAGAGTTAGTCATAATTTCAATACGTAGAATGCATCAATTTTGTTTTTTACCAATGCAAAAGGGACTGTAATGTATAGAGGAATGAAAATATGGAATGATTTGCCATTGGATATACATTTTTTTTAAGGGTACCTATTATGGCATTTAAAATGTTCCTAGTATTGTTCTGGGAGTCCCCAACAACAGTTTTACATGCATGCAATGACAAAAAAACACTTTTGTTGTCTTATAATATGCTTTTATTTTTACCTGATTTGCTCACCGACTCCCAAATGATTCGTTCAACAACTCATTTTTTCAAACCCCTCCTTTATGTGACGCTAATCTGTGGTGATTGGGTAGGGCTGTCAAAATTGCTCAAAAATGACGTTCGAATATTCCCTCTAAAAAACCCACATATATTTGAACTATTCGAATATCTGGTTGCGCATTTTGTCAATGACGCGCATTACGTCAATATCAGGACAAATGAATACAAAGAGACACAACTATTTATATAGATAGTTTATCTAAGTTTAAACATATTTGACAACGTATTAACTTACACAAAAACAAGTAAATCAATGGCCAAGACCGCAGACCTTACTCTCGATCGCACTCGCAGGCACTCTTTCTCTCTCTCGCTCGCTCTCTCGCCCTCACGCTCTCTGCGCATAACGGTTTAAATGAACAAAAATACACAAATGTTGAGTGCTGATCAAGAGTTTTGTGCAAGCAATTTAAGGTCGCGACTCTTGTCCTAAATATAGCAGGCTTCATTCAGTGATTGAAACAAATATTATTAACATTAATTGAAGTTTTACAGTATAAAGATTAGAACCAACATTGAACTCTCCGAGCAGCTCGTGCTGTGGTAAACTGATGCTACTATGGCTATTTTGGGGACGTCTGGCCACGCCCCCTTGGCGGGCTCTGTATGATGTAATGCTAGCTCATTGGCGCACACGTCGGAAGCGCCCGCGTCATTGGATGTGCAGTTGCCGCAGCACAGCCAATGAGTGAGCCAGACACTCACTGTGCTATCTGTGCAGCTGGAAAATACGTTTTACATGTTAAGCTTCAGGATTTTGCCACTCGCAAAGCAGACAGCCGCACCTCTGCTACCGCGGGCGTGTTTTTCCACATGATTCGAATATTAATTTTCACCTTCGAATTTCTGTTTTTTAAAACTATTCGAATATATATTCGAATTTAGAATATTCGTTGACAGCCCTATGACCCAGTCAGTTATTGTTTGCGTTAGCCCAACGCATAAACATATTGATAAAGCACTGCAGTACTACAAGACGCTCTATTCTTTGACAACTCCTATAAAAACAAAAAAAATTGATGTTGGAGACCTAAGCTGCGCTGAGCGTAACTGACACAACACACACACATACTTATTGAGCATGATACAAAACACGTAAAAGCAACAATTATTAATAATACTTACAGTTTGTGATTCGGAGGAGGAAGCTGATCCAAATAAACTTAGTACTGAACCTTCCTTCAGTATCAACCGGCTCGGGAATCCATATTTGATAGCATTTATGTTTGTGAATCATCTTCAAAATGACGCGAACACAGCACAAGGTTCGGCTATACTTGTGTGGTTAGTTGTATATATGAACTGTAGCCACTGATTCTTCACATGCTCGTCCCTGGGAAGATGAAAAAAGTTTTCCCTGGCGTCTACGAGCGCAATAAGTGGGCGTATCTTATTCAAATAACTTGTTGAGGTGACGTCATAAAGCTAGAGAAAAAGCATTGTTCGTCTATCGATTCATATCAGCGACTCAGAGTCGACTCTTACTTTTGAGAGACAATAACTTTGTATATGGTGAACTTTCATATTTAAAACTTTGCAGGATGTTTTTGTTCACTTAGATCTATGTTACACACTACATGTAGGGCAATTTTCAAAAATCCATAATAGGTGCCCTTTAACAAGTAAAATGAGATTTAAAAAAATCTTTTAAAAAAAATATTTAATGGCACAATATATAGTAAATTGTTGATTTTGATATTTGGAATGAATTTGGGGTTTTAAAACTTTGATTTATTGTTGATTTATGTAGTTTTGTATTACTTGTTGGACCCACAGGAAGAGTAGCCACTAGGTAAATGGGGATCCAAATAAACAAACCTTTTTTTTTAAACATTGTACTTATATTTAATAAATACCTTCATGTAATTAAAGGATTAGATCACCTCAAAATGAAAATGTCCTTATTTACTCGCCCCAATGCCATCCAAGATATCCATGTCTTTCTTTCCTCAGTGGAAGAGAAAATAAGTTTTCTGAGGAAAACATTTCTGGATGGACTTCAATCATGGCAACCAACGTTTTGAGTCATTTTATAGTCACTACATAGGTCATTTTCAAAAATAAATATTTTATATATATACTTTTTAACTACAATTGTGCGGATTGAGGTGATCTGCAACGCGCCGGGAACTACGTTATCACGCTGAAAGGTCACACTGCGGAAAATAAATGTTTAGGTTTTAAAACATTTAAACACCCAGGATACACGCACGTAAGGACCATTTTAAAAAATATGACAAAGACATAAATATGTCATTCAACATACAATATTATTTGAACTATCCTCCTTCGCACGGTCGCTTTGTAAACAGTGGGGCGGTACTTCCGCCGGTGACATTGAGCGTGACCTTTCAACGTGATGACGTAGTTCCCGGCGAGTTGCAGATCACCTCAATCTGAACAATTGTACATATATATAGGACATATATATATGACTCTCTTCCTCAGCTGCGATCCTGCACAGGCCGTTGAAGCACTTCAAAGACCTTTGAAACTGCATTGATTTGGACTTCAAAAAGTTGGTTGCCATTGAAGTCCATTATTCGAAGAAAAATCCAGAAATGTTTTCCTCCGAAAACTTATTTTCTCTTCCACTGAGGAAAGAAAGACATGGTTATCTTGGATGGCATTGGGGCGAGTAAATTTGTAGGAAGTTTTCATTTTGAGGTGATCTAATCCTTTAAAGCTGTAATTAATTTCTCGAAGTACATCTATAATTACACTGTCGACTTCCGATTTCCTTCCTCCTTAAACCTAACCAGACCATCAAACCTGTCACTAACCTTACCCGCTTACTAGTCCAGCAGCGTTTTGCAAAACATGAACACAATAAACACATTGTTCCTAAAAATGTTATGCAAGTGCATAGTTGTTACAGACCCCTAAGTGTGACCCTTATTCATTCTAAACACCATGAAAACTGTGGCAATAAGTAATTAATATGTACTGTTTTACCAGAAATAAAACTTTCAGTGGAAGAAACGTCACCAAGCCAAAGCTCTGTCCGTCCATGGTGAAGATGCTGAAGTTGTTTTCTTCACAGAGGTGAGACAAATTAATTGTAACCTGGCTTTCATTTGCATGCAGTATTGTGGTAATGTATCTGTTAGAACAGACACAGTGCTTCTCAAACCTGTCCTGGGAACCCCCTACCACATGTCTTCATCTAACACGAGTCATCAACACTGTAGCAGAGGCCGTAAGACTGGAATTGGGTGTGTCGTCTGGAGACAGGAAAGGTGCAGTGGTAGGGATTCCCCGGAGAGGTTTGAGTAGCACTGAAGGGCTGTAACTAGTATTTAAATGATCAATTCATCTATTGATTATTTTTAGATTCATCTAATTATCTTTTGACCAGTCAATTAATCCTTTAGTTAACCTACCATAACAAAATGATACTTTAAACATGTTATTCAAACATTTTCTCATAAAATACTAATTTAAAATAAAGTGGCAAGTAGAGATGTCCCGATCCGATAGCCTACTGCCATTCTTGGTATGAATTTGGTATCGGTCAGACGAGGCCAATCAAAATCTGATATTGTGCGTTTATTATTCTGTTATTAAGCCCCACAAAAGCATTATAAAGCACCATAAAGTTTTCGTGCACTATATTATAAGTGTTCTGAAGCCATACTATAGTATAATGTGAGATGGATATAAATATTTTAGTCATTAAATTCAAGTTCACGTAAACTTTTCCCTCCGCTGCGGCTGTCAGTCATTCTCCATTCAGCGTTTAAAGGGTCATGAAACCCCAAACCAAATTTTCTGAGATTTTAACAGAGGTATGTGTGTTGAACACCATTGAAGACAATGTTAGCATCTGTTAGATTTAATAATAGGGTTAAAATGGTTAAATTTTAGTTTTTTTCCGCTTTTTTCGTCTTCCGGGTTTAAAATCTTCATCGTGTCCACGTCACAGGCTGTGACGTGGCCGTGCTCTGTGAGTGCTTGATGACTCATCGGTGTCTCATAATTATTAATGAGACTGAGTTCATATCCTATGAGAAGACACTGTCTCTTAATTATTCATGACACCACGTGGATCTTTCCAATGACAGACATGTCAAACTGTGATATCGCGTAGTAGCCTATAGATGAGAGAGACAATCATGGGACGCAACAAGTGTTTGTTTTCGTGGTGCAAAAGTCCAAGTGGGTTGAATATGTTTCCCCGCGATGCTGCCAGGGCTGGACTCTGGCTCCGGGCGGCTGGTTTGATCAACCACGGACACATCTAAACTATAGTGTGTGCCGCAAACATTTTTGGTGGACTTCGCCTTGTTGACGACCAATGCAGGTTGCGTCTTGCGAGTGATGCGGTAACGTTACCAAGTCCCGAGGACTTTTCTATCCCTTCAGAGGTATGTGTGTGTGTGTGTGTCTAAAATGAGAAGTCCTCCACCTCCACAGAGCTATCTTTATCATGGGAGTTCAGCGGGCGCGTAGATCTAGGCTATGCACGGAACGTTTTTTTTTAAGTGGAAAATTAATTATTTTCAAATATATGCATTTAGTGTCTATATAAACAACTATATATTTTATAATGACATTATAATTATACATGTAGCCTACATTACTATGTTTTAAATAGAATTACGATTACTGTAGGCTAATATATTTAGCAGGGCATTCAGTTACTTTTGAAAGGACAATAATAAAGTGTCAGTGTATTTCATTAGACTTTAACTTTGCCAGCTATAAAAAAAATATAGCATTTCCTCACGTTTTACCACTGCTTTTTAGTGACAGTCGATATGCATGGGCCACTGGCGATGTGATGGCCAAACCACACCCACTCCCTCGCTTCTTCTCACAGCATCCACGCCCATTTAAGTTGCATTTTTCAAAAAGATTGTGAGCTAGACTTGAGCTGAAAGAGGGGGGTTTCATGACCCTTTAAACAGCGCGACGCGTTCGGTTATTACAACAGTCAACATGATGAAACTCTCTCCAAGATGATTCAATGTTACTATTATTATACTTGATCTGTAGATAAAGGTCTATGGTTTCGCATAAAACAACTTTATATTGCTGGACTGTATTGCTGTAACTTAATCATGCTACTTTTTACCGGGTGTCTGTTAGATCACAACAGTAGAGTCAGAGCTCCATAATTGTTCTTCACGGGCACAGTAACTGACATTTAAAACTGATAAAATAAAGGCTCAATAAACTATTGGATAGATAGATAATGTATAATACACTATGCATCTATGTCTTTCCTTTGTGCTTTTAACTTTTCAATGCGGACTCGAAGAGCCGCGCGCCGTGACTCCTTGTTGACATCATTCTGCGCTCGGGATGCGCATAAGGGCTTTGTGCAGCACTGTATTGGAGTCTTTCATAATCATATATCATAATACTTTTGCGCAATGAAAGATTATTAATAGCTTTTTTTTGTTCTGTCCTATCTATCATATGTTGCTGCCTCATTAAACAGCTGTGCTATACATTTAATATGTCTTAATTTTATAGTAGACTATATAACAAATCAAAAAGATAAATTATTTTATATCTTGTTTTTTGTGAATGTATTTTACAACAATACAAAGAGCAATTTGTAACGTTTTACCAGATTTAGTGTTACACTTATTGTCTCTTATTTGTTCCCTACTAAATGTTTTTTTCACTAAATGTTCAGATTTTATACAATTATTGTGCACAAATTTTACTGCTGAGTTACCCACTAATCTAGTTTATAATAGAATTTTTGTCAAAGGTTATGATCATATTTTATTTATTTTTCTTTATAATAAAGTTGTCTTTATTAAGTAGATTGTGTTTAACACACAAAATAGTGATTATCAGTTCAACACGGAGTTATAGAAATTCTACTTGATTTAAAAAAAGAAAGAAAACGGCCCTGGTATCGTATCGGTCGATACTCAGAATTTTTGGTGTCTGATCGGTTCAGAAAAAATGGTTTCGAGACATCCCTAGTGCCAAGAATTAAAAAGCTTCTGTCAGTAATACAAATGTCCATGATGACTGCATTCTTAGTCACTGCTTGTGGTTTACAGGTGCAAGTCTTGAAATGTTTAGGTCATTCAGCAGACAATCTGCCTGGATACATATAAACGAACAGCTGAAGTCACAGCTGAATTCAGAAACGGTATCAAAAACCAGTCCCTCCAGAAAAACGCAATTATGCGATCACATAATGCATAATCAGCTAAAGCCCGCATATTTATGCGGGGGGCGTGTTTTTTCAAACACGCTGTACTTTCGCCACATAAATTGCAGATTTCCGCGCAAAATATGCGGGGCTTGCATGATTTTATAATCCCTGCATTATGAAATAATCTTAGCAGAAAGTTGAAAAAAAGGCGATGTCCAAAACATCGACGTTTTTATCACAATTGACAGCGTGTTATTAAATAAATGAGTCCAATCGAGGCGTGAGTTCATCCATCTGATATTTTAAACAACCAACAAGGACTTTAAATGTTTAGTAGGCGAGTGCAGAGAGTATGTTTGAGCTCGCACCCACTGCAGCTCCGGTGGATCTGCGGATGAACACAATCATTTCTCCATCTCCATGAGTAAACTAAACCCTTCACTGTAGCTCTCACATTATATGATGTGGCAGACAACTAGTTGTCCAGTGCGGTTCGGCTCATTCAGTGTGGGTTTGTCGAGAATGCGGTTGTGAGTCCTGAAAATGTGCAGGTGTCTCAGTTCAGTTCTAGAATGGGATTGTCATGCTCGTAAAAACCAAAACGCTATATGAACGCAACCATATTAAACACTGCTGCCATATTAGCCATTAGCATCAACTCTAGAGACTTGTTTTGTGAGAAACATGACAGGGGATTAGAGATGAACGTAAACAGCGTGACTCCAGTGTCAATGCATTCTGTGCAAATCGATGTATTTTCGTAATCATTTACATCATTCCAGCCTTATGTCATTTAAACTTCTTTAATTAATTTTTTTGTCCATTTTGCTCTGGCTAAAATGCCTTTTTTCTTGATTAAAATGGTATGCCATCAACTGTAATGTTAAGAATGTGACACTTGAATCATTTGAAAACAATTTGAAAATCTATTATTATCTAAAATGGTATAAAGTAACTCTCGATTGAGCGGCAAACTAATATGAATGTGCTCTAGTTATTGTTAACGGAGGGGCCAGTCTCAGTGCTTCATCGAGCCTAAACACAGCAATGGTGAAAAACTGTTTAACGGTATATTACACTTTGTAATGTGTTTTAGAGAACACATGCTTCAAGGGTCGGCGCCACGAGGGGGCCCCAGGGGGCCTGGCCCGGCCACCTGGGTCACTGTGCCCCCTCACCTCTAGTCAGCGCACCACCCTGCCTCGGAACCTCGGAACGCGATTTCAGCCGCTGAGATTCGGCAACAGGCACGCTACCACTGTGCCCTTTTATTCCTGACATATTACATTATACATGTATTCCTGACATTATAATTAACTTAAGTATATATTTTTTATATTTTAACTATAACTACATATAACTATTTGTAAATTAATTTTGTTTTACCATGATTAAATCAGCTTTGCAACCCGTAAATATATCCATCGATCCGCTGATTGTGTTTTGAGTTCTTCAGTGGTCTAGTGGTAGATTAATTGCCAAGCATATCAGAGGTTACGGGTTCTAATCCGCCCTCAGTATAGTTTTTATTTCTGTCTCATCAAAAACCGAATATGTTCATCATTGGTTACAGTTTTTATCAAGCAGGGACACGTTTGCGTCCATTTTATATTGTGATCTCACCGAACAAATAGAGTCTCCGTTACTGCGATAGATTGAAGAGCGTGTCCGAGTGAAGACTGCGCGAGCCACAAGAGAAACTGTATCCATGACACTGATAGCAGCGGCAACCAGCGCGCAGCTTGAGTTCAAAAACAAAACATTTTAGCGCTAGATCTCTTATTTCATAGCGAACTAAATTAATGCTCTGCTAGTTAACTGGAGATGTTTTATGTATTTGGTGCATCCGTGCCATGTTTCAAAAAGTGGTGGGGGACAATATATCGATCCTGAGAAAATCCCGCAAATTACGCCTATGAAACGCCGGCTGGCTTTTTAATCTTAAAAAAAAAAAAATCATTAATAGTAGGCCCTCCCAGTGACGCATCGAGGCCCCCTCCTTCCGTATGTCCTGGCGCCGACCCTGCTTGAACGTGCGTTTTCCATAACTGATGTGAGTTGATGAATGTTAATGTGAATAAAAGCCTAAATTAAATCTGTTCATCATATAAAAAGATCGTGTCTCTTCAGAAAATTTGGACTAAACCGCTCAATTCATATGGATTAGTTTTCGATCTCTTATGAACTTTTTGAAGCTCCAAAGTGGTAGTTGCGTAACTGTCAATGGAGAGACAAAAAGCTTTCATCAAAAAGATCTTCGTGTTTTGAAGGTCTTATGGATTTGGAAGACATGAGGGAGAGTAATAAATGAGTCATTTTTTGGTGAACTACTTTTTTTTTTTAAAACGTTTTTGATTCAAATGAATTAAATAATTTGGCTTATAAATGTCTCTTCGTATCCTTTATGGAAAAACACATTTTTTTGTGTATATTTCCATTACGTCCCTAAAGATCTTACTGTGCTCCTAAATTTTTCAACTTGGAAGCATATGTGCTCCTTGTGAGAAAAGATAGCGTCAAGCCCTGCATGGATTGGTTTAGTAGCTTGAAAAACAAAACGGTTATTCAAACTGGGAATAAATTATATGTACAGGTGAAACTCGAAAAATTAGAATATCGTGCAAAAGTTAAGTCACCAGTGTTTGAATTCAGATATTTTAGTTATGTAATTTGTCTTTGTTGTATTGTAGATGAAATCTAAAAACCTTAAATTAACATTTTTGCCAAAGATCTTGTTGGTGCCAAACCTCCAAACAAATACAGTTTTGTGTAATTTATAAATAATCCATTAATAATGAATCTAAAGGTCCATTCACACCAAGGATGATGGCTATAAAGATATAGGGTCTCATTCACTAAGCATACATACGCACAAATTTGTGCGTGAAATGTGCATGCGAACGATTTTAAGAACAAATCACGATTCACCAAAAATTTCTTAATAAAATGTATTTTAAATTTAGGGGAATATATAGGAGCAACTGAAACCACATGTACACAAATAGCACTTACTCTGTACGTACTGCCTTAAAATCGTGTTAAGTTATATTTCATCCTAATATAATTATATTGAAGTATGTTGCATAAATTTTATTTTAAGCTATATAATCCATATATAAAATGGTGTAATAAAATGATTAAATTTAATATTAAATGCATTCTATTATATACAGTTAAAGAGTAAATAAAATCTGTGTTAGAGCTTCAGCTGCAAGGTTTCTCTGAATAACGCAGATATACAAGTGTGTACAGCTGGCTCATGAGACCGCGCATGCTTATAATAAACAATGTTATTGTTTGTTGGCGTCCGGACGCTAATATATGCATCTTTATAGTTACCTTTGTAACTTTACAATAAGGTTTCATTTGTTAACATGAACAATACGCCACATTTATTAATCTTCGCTAATGTTAATCTCAACATTTATGAATGTATTGATTTTTAAGATCAAAATTTGTATCTGTTTACAGTAATCCACTGTTAATAAAGGCTGTAAAAATATATTGTTCATGTTAATTCTGATTATCTTCATTTAGGGTATACACTTGTTATCTTTGGGGTCTCCAGGGACCCCAGACAATAACATTGCATTTTGTAACAGTATAATGTTTTTTTTTTTTTTTTACAAATGTAATTTTACTGTTTATTAATGTTTTTACTCAACATTTGTGCAGTTTTTAGAGGATTTTTGATATCTTTTAAATTTCTAAAAATAAATAAATATTTAAATAAATAGATTTTTTTTTACAAAAACAGCATTTTATGTAAAATTCACTTTATAAAAGACCCAGATTTCATTTATGGGGATAAATGGATAATTGTACATGATTTAATGTAATATTTTTGCCCTTCTTTTGGAAAATGCAGTTTTAAAATAAAAAAAATTCACTTTAACCACTAGATGGCCATAGAGCTCCATTATATGCTCCATTATATGCTATTTGCTGTTTGATTAACCAAAATACATCTTCCCACAAGTTGGATTGAGTTGGATTCATATATAAATATTTTAAAATCAAAATTATAAAAAAGAATTATATAATTTTTGTCAAAGTTTAGCATATTTTGTATTGAAAAACGTTTATCAATAATGTTACTTTATGATTAGAATCAAACCTGAACAAGATGTTACAAAGAGATATGTTGGAGTCTTTAGATTTTAGATTAAATCAGATTAGATTTAAAGATTGTGTGTGTGTGTTTGTGTGTGCATTTTAGTTGTGTCAGTGTCACCAATTTATATTTGTGGTGGTTCTGAACTTTATTTGACAAATTATAAGACTTTTTTATAGCCGTACAAATGTATTCCTGTGTGTGTGTGTGTGTGTGTGTGTGTGTGTGTTTGTTTGTGTTGTGTCGGTGTCACCAATTTATATTTGTGGTGGTTCTGCATTTTATTTGACAAATTATAAGACTTTTTTTATAGCCTTACACGTATGTATTCCTGTGTGTATGTGTGGTTGTGTATATATGTGTGTGTGTGTGTGTGTGTGTGTGTGTGTGTGTGTGTGTGGCGAGCATGATAATTTTGCATTGTGGATGTTTTTTACATTGTTGGAAGTGTGCCATTTCATTTCTGTCCATGTGATCTGCGTTGTTTCTGATTTTGATTATGAATATTATATGTTTACTATGCGGGGTCTCCAGGGACCCCGAAGACAACAAGTGTGACTATTTTTTTCACGCCAACATAATAACAGATATCGTTCCAATTAAATTTTTTTTTTGTAGATCTAGAAAGAGTCAAGAGCTGTAGAAAGTTTCAAACCATTTGGACAAAGAGAACATTTTTTTAATTTGAGCAAAAGTCATTTGGGGTACTAAAATACCCCAAAGATAACCAGAGGGTTAATGCATTAACAAATGAGACCTTATTGTAAGATGTTAAGGATATTGTTCTTGGATTGAATGGGTCTTAATGCCCATCTTCTTATTGCTCATGATCTCTTCACCTCTTTTCCATATAGATGATCATTTTTGATGAACTGATGTTCATCCAGTAAAACGGCAGAATTCTTGGACGAACATTTGAAGTTTAAAGACTCAGAAGATGGATATACTCCCCCTCAAATCTGCTCGACGTCCGTCCCACCGACATACTGACAGAATGTGATGTGTAATGGTCAAGGAACTTAATTACTACTGTGCTCTCAAAACACTCCATGCACAAGCTTTTCAGTAACTGACCTTTCGCTGCGACCCTCTGCACAGCGCGATCTTCACTTTTGCCAAAATGACAAAGGCTGTGTACACTTTTGGATCACCTTGAATGTCCAGCACACTTTTGTATGAGCCAAGAGGTGCACAAAACAGACCTACGTTGGTTTAGGTCAATGCAAGCTGGCATTAGATCAACAGCCGCCGCTCAACTTGAAGAGAACAAAGCACTGTACCAGTGAAGTGTCCTTAAGATATAGACAGTTACTATTGTTTTATAGGTCCCATGACATGCTGCTTTGGCCTTAGTGGTCCCTTGTACTGTTTCTGAAATCCCTTTTCCAAAATTCATCCTTGGGTACAGAATTATAGCCACTACAAGCCAGTCCCACAATGAGCTTTCCTTCAGAAGTGCCGTTTCGGTGTCTGTAGCTTTAAATGCTAATGAGGAGGAGAAAGGTGAGGTAAGGTGTAGGGCAGGTGTGGCAGCTTGACCAGTTTGCGGCAAATGATACCGTGCATGTTTAAATTGGATATATTGTAATGGCACGCAGACACGTACGACCCAGAATCTGACCCAGATAAAGAAGTTGCAACTCAGCGGCTCCAGCAGGACATCTCCGAATGGTTAGTTTAAAATATTATGTCTGGATACGGTACTTTATTCGGATGGTTTATGTATGATCTTGAAATGCGGATATCGCGCGTGCCATATCACCGACAGGAGAACGGTTATCCAAATAACAAAGTAAACAACACTCGCGTTACAGTGTGTGCATTCACACACATACTTGTGACCACAGCCTGCAATGCCTCACTCTACCAACAGAGTCAGACTGTATTTTCTTCAATCCAACTCAGAAGAAAACTGCAACTTTACCATCACTGAATGGGAAACCAACTCTTCCGACTTCTTTTGGCCTTCTCAGTACTTTGGAGGTGCTGTGCTGTCCTGCATGGCCTCAGCAGGCCTTGACTCACAACCAGCCTTGTGCTCATTCAGGAGAGAGAGGACGGTCTCAACCACAATAGAATAAAGGACAACCTCAGGAGTTTGGTAAAATGCCTTCATTCAACGCAGAAGTCCATCGCAACACCCACCATTTGCTCTGCGTGTCCTCTCAGGCCCAATCTGCACTCTAGCCATGAGAACAGAGTCGAAACAACCATGCAAGCTCATCGTAAGATCATCATATCTTCTTCATTCAACGGAGAAGAAAACGATTGCAACTTCAACATTTGACACTCACGGAACCATCAACAACTTTTTCTGCTCCATTTTTCAAGATCCATTTCCTGCATCTGGTTTTATTCTGTCAATCTACTTATGAATGTGTAATTGTTTGTATTTTATTTATGTTTTCGTGTTTGTGCTAATAAAACTTCTCTGCTTGCATACAAAGTTTTTTACGATCTTGACCCTGTTACATGCTCTAAGCGCTGTACATCATAAGAAAGAATTATTTTTCTGTGGCCATGAAAGATTCGTTGAACGAACTGATTAATTGATTGTAATGTTAATTTAGCTACCTCAAGTTAATCCAATTAATTGACCCAAATATTCATAATCATAAGTTAAAGTTATTATTAATATTTCCCCTTTGAGCTACCTCGTTACACAGATGTGATGAGCTTATGGTGCATATTGGTGCATAAAAAAAACTGCCTGAATGGTTTCACAAAGAAATCATGATTCATCCGTAAGTTCATGCTTTTGATTTGATTTGAATTTTTTTTTTTTGTGTGTGTGTGTAAAATTAGAAAACATTTGCACCAGCAGAAATCTTGCTCTGTGTGCTCTCAGGTGAGAATTAACCCCTGTTTACTGGTATTATAGGGCACCTATTATGCAAAATATTTGAGCATAAATGTGTTGGCAGTGTGTGTGCACAACCTATAATGATTATCCACCAAGTGCCTTTTTTTTAAATCCATATAAATCATAAGCACTGTATCAGAACAAGCTGTTTTCAGATTCTGGGCAATGTGATGTACTTTTTCATAAGCCCCATGACTGTTGACTGACACTGCCGTATTAGCATAGACCCGCCCTGAGTGAGTCGTACACAGACGCCAGAACAGCTGTGGACGATATCTCGTACACTCACTGTAAAAAAAAGTTTGCTGCCTTAAATTCTTAAGGTTTTGCTAAAAAGATATTATGGATATAAAGTACCAGTTTATTAAGCAACAACATATCGCTGTATAATGCAATGGAGAGAGTTAGTTTATGGATAAGACTTTAATGGAAGAGTTAATCTGTTTCTCAAATCTAATGTAATTTCCCAAAATATCTTTTATGTAATACAGAAGAAAGTCATGCAGGTGAGTATGAGACATCACTGTCACTTTAAGCAGAGGGTGGTCACTCACTCAGAGCATGACGGTTTACATTACGTCTCAGGATCGGAAATATCATTTAATATGTGGAAATATCTAGCTACTGAAACTGGAGATCTAAAATAATGCCTCCATTAGGTTTTTAGGTGAATCCCTAAACACCTGAAGTTCCTAGAGGCATGTGATTTCCTCAAGGGTGTTCCAACAACCACTAGCTCACATTACCCGTTGATTTAAAGGCATGCGGGTTAGTGTCTGTCCTGACATGAGTCATGATGACATGAAGTGTTTTGATTTCTCATAAGTGCCTACACTGGAAGTTAGTAACAAAGCTGTCTACACAGCAAATGAGCAACAGCGAAAATTATTTTATTATATGGGGGTTTCTTAACTAAACTGGTTGTTTTGTTGGATTCAACTCCAAAATGTGACAGGCAGATTAATGTTGTTGTAAAACTCAACTTTACAGTATGAATGTCATCTCTCCCATTGGTTTAGATCTATTAGCACTTATCCTTTACATGCACTCTATAACTTAAGCTTCATTGTGCCTTCTTTTTTACTTACTATGAAATTGCTAATTATTTAGGTAAATATCACTTTATTTATCAAAAAGAAATGCATGAATGAAATACTGTGATATCCTTTAAGTTTGCTTTAAAGTCTTGTATTGTGTGATATGGTGTTTGTTTTTATTTTTTAATTATTTGTGGATTTTGCAGCCTGAATGTTACATATTTTGAACAATAAAGTAAAATGATCCGAATTAATTTTGCAGCATTTATTTATATTGCACTAGAAGAGGATAAGCAGCACATACAGCTTCTCTAACAGGCTTGCCTCAGGTTATGTTTGCAAAACACGTGTTCAGTCGGAGTTATTCTTCAGTGGGTAAGTGTACTTCTACAAATACACAGGTGGCAGGTACTGTGCAAACGCTCATCAGACAATTGCTGAAGAGACAGAATATCATTACTGCATTGTTTCACTAATAGATTAGAAGTCATTAACAGAACATTCTCGATCACTATTCAAGTATTTGTATGTGTACCAGTACTCTCCATATACAGAAAACATGCTCTGTGTGTGTGTATATATATATATATATATATATATATATATATATATATATATATATATATATATATATATATATATAAAATTATAAACACATTTCAAAATAACCTTAATTTTATTAAATATATTTGAACATAACCCCTAAAATGAGCTTTTTAAGGCTGTACATAGATTACAAACAATAATAGCTCATATACAATAATAGCTCATATACTAAAGCAAGGGTGGTGAATGTAGGTCTTGGAGAGCCAAAGTTCTGCAGAGTTTTGTTCAACACACTTGAATAAGCTCAACAACGTCTGAAGTTACTAGAAAGCTACTGGCATGTGAGTTTTATCAGGGTTAGAGCAAAACTCTCCAGGATGACGTTCGCCACCCCTTCTCTAGAGGCATACAGCCTGCAGACGGAAACCACAATTACTGTAAGAAAGAAACATAACTTACAAACTTCCATTTTTCTCTAAGAGCCACTTCCTTCAAAACAGTCGAATATAATACATTTAGTCTATACACACCAGTCTATACACACCTAGTCACCATGGAGGATTTCTCCATTAAAAGATGAAAGAAAATGACCTCAACAACAGAAATGACTGTACTGAAGAAATTAGTGTCTAGTTATAAAAAATATTTCATAAGATGGCATCTGCAAAATTAGTGTAATATGAAACATCCACATAACCCGCACCTAAAGTTAGGTTCCTAACATGGTTGGAAATTAACCAAAAATACTATACACAAACTGAAAATTAAGCACAGGGTTATTAACTGAAACGCATGTTTTATGCAGAGATATAAATCCAATCCAGAGCTACAGCTGTGAACGTCCGGGGTCGTGGGGTGACGCTTTTACTGAAGGAAGACGTTCGGCTGCTTTCGCTCTCTCCGCTAGAAACTTATCGAACTCTGAGTGGGGGAAAGAGATAAGACACTGAAAATATGTTGTAAGAAATGCTGATTTAAATGGAACTTGAGACAATAGGAAATGCCATATATAGACATACAGCATTGCCATATGAAAAATTGCATTTATGAAGTCTAATATCTTATATGCTGGGTTTGGAAAGTACCAAAGATAAGCTAAGGGTTTTCAGATGACTACAAAAGGTTAAGAAGACAGCAGAAGATGGTGCAGAGAATGTAAAACCCACAAGCAGAACCACAGACTTCCGTAAAATAGGAAGTAAAGATCACGAGTATGTGTAAGGTGACTAAATGACATTTAGTCATTGGAAAAAAATGGAAAAAAACTTAAAAGTTGGCCACTGATTTAGGCTAACCTTGCATGCAGAAGAAAAGATGAGTGAACGTGCAAATATAATCTTGGCATATTGCCCAGATTGACTGAAGTTGATTTTTTTTTTTTTTTTTACACATTTTCTCTGTTTATTTAAATCTGTGTTGATTTAAATATGGCAAAATGCATTACTTGCTGCTTATAGTATAAGGGATATTGATCCCATAATAGTACTAGTCTTATTTGTAGCTGAAAGCATTTTCATATTAGCCATATTAGTCATAAACAAAAAGAAGAGTACCTTCACTAGTCACTCCCTCTGAGTCATCTTCCTGCAACACAAAAATATACTTATGAAATACAGATTTCAATACAGTAAACAATAATCAGTGTTTTAAGGTTTCACTTTCTTCATAAATATCTCTGGTTTTATTGCAAGTTTCAGTGCAACATTTCGTGACGTTCACAAATTTTAACTATACAAAACAAATTTTTTTTAAACCGGATTCAAGTCTTTGATTAATAGCATATTCAAAAGAACAGAGTTTATTTGAGATAGAAATATTTTGTAACAATAAAATAAATATAAAAAATCTTTACCGTCAGTTTTGATCAATTTAATGCATATTGCCAAATAAAAATATTAATTTCTTAAAAAAAACCTCCAAACTTTTGAACAGAAGGTTTATAAGAGAATTTTGATATTTCAAATGTTGTTTTTAAACATATATATATATATATATATATATATATATATATATATATATATATATATATATATATATATATATATATATATATATAAACAATTGGTGAAAAAGTGGAATCAGAATTAGAATTACAACTGTTATATCTCTTTCAATTCCCATTCTAAGAGTTTAAGAAAGTTTTTACTCACATCATCCACGTTAAGCCATTGCTCAATGTCATCCATCACATCACTCTGACTGACAGGGATCTGACAGCAGAAGAAAAAATATGAATTTATTCACTTTAGCATAATAAAGTACAACTATCAGTTCCAAACCACACCAATCTCAAACAAGCTTAATGCTACTTAAAATATAAAAGAAAAATCGGTATGTTTCAGTCCTTAGAAAAGGAAATGAGTTGGTTCGAAATGAGAACACCAAAAATAAGTCACTGAACAGGCATGGTCTGTCTAGAACATAATGAACTAAACACCAAAAAAGTCCCGCAGAACCTTTAGCAAATAAAGATAATGAAGCTCAAAACATGCAGGCGACACAAAAGCAAGACAACAGACACTCATCCTTCACCGAAGAGAAAAAAAAACTTTGACATGCTGAAAAAACAACAACTAAAAGCTCAACCAACAGCACGTCACACACTGCAGTGACTGTCCGTCTCATCAGCCAATCAGACCCACCATTCCCTTTTTAAGCATCCAATGAAACTGAGGTGAGCTGCCGAGGGAGGTGGAGTCTAGGCTTTCATCCTTAACATAGACAGACAACCGTTTTAATTGATGGACACATATCGTGGCATCCGATGGCAGGAGAAAACAACCACGACTGCTCACAATTACATTAATACTCTCATAATACAGAGAGGTGCTATTTAAAGGGATAGTTCACTTTGAAATTAATTTTTGATATGTTTTAGCTTACCTCAAGGGCATCCAAGATGTAGGTGTCTTTGTGTCCACAAATTTTTCAATTTTGATATTTTTAGGTCAAACCGTTCTTGTCTGTCAGTCATATAATGCAGGTCTATGGGGTTCACCTCAAAGAGCATACACAGTGAAGTCCAAATCAAACATGATTTAATGACTCGTAAATGTAAGTACACATTGATGGCCTAAGACACAAAACAAGCGGTTTGTGTGAGAAAACGAACAGTATTTATATCGTTTTTACCTCTTGTAAACACAGCCACGTCCAAGTGATCTGAGAGGTCGCGAGCGCTTCGGTCTTTTCCGGAAAGCACCGGAAGTGATCTCTCGCGCGTGTACGTCACTCATTGTTTACACAGAACAGAGATTGTAGGTAAGACGGCTAATTAAAATGGTACTAATTTGCGCTTATCCGGGATGTTTAATCTGTCGTAAAAGAAAACAATTGCAAAGAAAAAAAAAAAAACAATTGTATGAGTGACGTAGACGCGCGAGAGATCACTTCCGGTGCTTTCCGGAAAAGAACGAAGCGCTCGCGACCTCTCAGATCACTTGGACGTGGCTGTGCTTACAAGGGGTAAAAACGATATAATACTGTTCGTTTTCTGACACAAACCGCTCGTTTCGTGTCTTAGGCCATCAATGTGTACTTACATTTACGAGTCATTAAATCTTGTTTAATTTGGACTTCTCTGTGTATGCTCTTTGAGGTGGACCCCATAGACCTGCATTATATGACTGACAGACAAGAACGGTTTGACCTAAAAATATCAAAATTGAAAATACTGTGGACACAAAGACACCTACATCTTGGATGCCCTTGAGGTAAGCTAAAACATATCAAAAATTAATTTTAAAGTGAACTATCCCTTTAAACACCATTTCAAACATGATATCCTTACTGTAGGATTAAATAATTTAAAGACACTTACCACTCCAGTGTCCTGTCGCTCTCTTTGTGTGGCTGTAAGTCCCTCGAGAGCGGCACAGCTTTCTGGACTAGCAATAAATCACAAGTTTAAATTGCTTTGGAAATAACAAAAAACCAATACCTCAAATCATGCAAAATGAGCTACAGAAACTTTTTATACAACACACTCTTTAAAGCGCCCCTTATTATGCTTTTACAGATTTTACCTTTCATGTAGTGTGTAATATAGCTGTTTGTGAATGAAAAAGCTCTGCAAAGTTACAAAATATCACAGTGCATGTCAAATAAAGTTATTGTGCCCAAAAGAAAGGACCGATTAGGAACTGCCTGAAATGAGTCGTCAGTAATTCCAGTCTTACTTCCTGCATGAACTTACGTAGGTTTCTAACAAATTTGGATAATGCCAGTCTATGCCAGTCTTCATTGGCTGCATGTAGGGTTGGGAATCGAATACTTGAGGTCAGGAATCGGATACTTGTTATAAAAGTAAAATTTCGATTCCTCTTATCGATTCAATATGACTTTAAGCGCGAGATTTTCTTTAACACATCCAAAGCGCGCTCACAGAAAATGTGATTTTAAAACATTGCTAGATGACTCGTGCGCTGTTTTCTGTGCTGCATGTGTAACTATTAGCCGCCGTCTTTTAATAACAAGTGTGACAGTTTGATTCTCTCGACGAGCAGACGGTGAGTAGTAAACAGATCGGGCTCTTGTGTTTTTCATTTTTAGTGTGAGCCAGAAATATCATTTGTGGTTTTGCACAATGCTTGATCAGATAGACTACACCTCCCTGTACTATTGATTCACACTTCAGCCTGGTGCACTCGCTGCGTTGTATGTGTGTGTATGTGTATTTGAGTGAGGATTTTCAGCTTGTCAGGATGTGTGGTCTGTTAAACCGCACTTCAGTTTCAGTGAAGACTCTCAGCTCTCGTAGCAACCATGTGCCCCACACACCCAAAGCAGCTGCACACTCTCAGCGAGATGCTAATGTCAATTGTTGTCACCTTTATAAAACAATGGAAACATGATCATGCTTTTTGTCTTCTTGTTGTGTCAGAGAACTCATCTGGTTTTGGGTTTCAGTGAGGGATTTGCTGCAAAACACTTCCATTCTCCAAGATTATACTTTGAATGTTGAAGGAAATAAAAGAGTCAGATAAATTACGGATGTTTATTGTCTTAAATAATGCTTTACATTTATATTAGTTAGGCTAGTTGTTTTTCTAAGGTATTTTCAAACCATGGGCAAACGTTCCTTGTGTAAGGGTTCTTTTAGCCTGTTGATTTTTGTTCATGGTATTCAGGTAAAATTAAATGTTTTGCAAAAAGACTAAATGTGAAAGATATCTAAGGTTGTTTTTTTGCCTAATTGGAATCAAAATTAGGAATCGATAAGCCTGAATCGAAATCATTAAAATTCAAACGATACCCAATCCTAGCTGCATGCTGAGGCCTGGAAGAGTTCGGTTTGTGTTGTCGAGATGTCGAGAAGATGCCGTTTTCTGCGCAGTGAAAGGAAATCCACTTTGCACACATTTCCAAAGGACGAGGAATACAGACGCCATCATTACCTTTCATATCATGTTGTAGAAAGTCTTCTCTCTATTAAAAAGAATCCCTCAAGTCAGGGAGTATTGGTCAAGACGAGATCCCTGCAGAACATCTAACAATCCCGGTCGCAGCTTCCACTTTTAAACCGTTCACAATGATCTCATTCCCAGGTGTTCTCCCCCTCCCCCTGTTATTTTTGGCTCATCTCCAAACTCTTGCTACAATTCTTCTCACAGTCACTTTCGTTTTAATGGTGACTCACTACCAACTAGTCTATTTTTATGTGTCAAACAAGGATACAACTTGGCTATTGTTTCCTGGTTTTGCTCATATTATTTCCAGGCTATTCTACACACATGTACTTTATTTCTAATAAAAATATAATAACTAAAAATCACTTTGTATCCAGTGCTGAGGAAGCCTCCAGAGATGAAATTAAAATATGGATATGGAATTTGGTTTCCGACATGCGCTGTAAGCGATAGACCAAATCACAACAGACTGGGCCGTCTGACCAATCAGAGCAGAGTAGACCAATCACAAAGACTGGGCAACAGATCTGACCAATCAGAGCAGAGTAGACCAATCACAACAGACTGGGCAACAGATCTGACCAATCAGAGCAGATAGACCAATCACACAACAGACTGGGCACACAGAGTACTGACGGCAACATTAATGAGCAGAGTAGACCAATCAAAACAGACTGGGCAACAGATCTGACCAATCAGAGCAGAGTAGACCAATCAAAACAGACTGGGCAACAGAGAATGATGCATGACATCCAATCAGAGAATGAGCAGAGTAGCTCTCGGAGAGAAAAGAGGTGATGCTGTAATGTATATTATGAGAAAATTAAAGTGTTTTTTGACCTCGGATAAATGTAAATCTATTGTAGGAGACCTCCAAAACAAAAGTTAGGAACCTTTAAAATAGCATAATAGGGGCAATCAATTAAACAATAAAGTTCACTTTATTGCCAATAACTTCACTTCCTAAAATATCACACAAACATTTGCTCACAGCTCTACTTTTTAATGCTGATTTATAAAATGAGACTTAAATTATACATATAAACTGCTTTCATTCTTACCTTTTATGTAGTGAGCTGCTTTTATTTAGTTTTAGCGCATCTGCTGTTGTGCCTGTAGCAAATCATGCAACAAAATTATGCATTATTAACTAAAGATTGAGAATAACATGTGAACAAAATACAAATATAAGCAAAATTGGCACTTACTCAATCCTGCCATCTGATTGGATAGTGTGGTCACTGTTGATTGGCTGACTGCATTGTGAGCACCATTTACTGCCTTTGATTGGTTGGGAGTACCCAAGTCAATGAGGTTTGCATTAGCTGGATTCTGAAATATAACAATAAACCAAGTAAGGAATCTATCTATAGATGAAACCAGCAATATTTAATGTTAAATTTATAAATTCTTACAGACTGTGCACTGCTCTGTCGGCTGAGATGTCTTTCAAACCTGAAAAAAGACGACGTTGGGTAACACTGATGAGATTAGTTTAAGTTATTAAATTAAACTAATTTGATATGGGTTACACGCCTTTCAGCGAATGAATTTTCATGAGTTCCACAGTCAGTCAGCCTCAGTTTACAAGGATTTTTTAAATAGGATTTTTACATTTTTAAAAAGAATTTTTTAAAAATATGTTTGTAATGTATTTACAGAAATTTATATTTACTATAAATCAACTTTTAGGATTTTAATAATTAATTCTTACCTAATAAATACATTTTTTTTTAATTCTCTGATATGCCTAGGTTCTCTTACGAGAGTACTCTCGTGTTGCGTAAGCTAGCTTACGCTACGGGAAAACTCCTTTTCTCGAGAATACTGAAGCCAAAAAATTATCCTATAATTTTCTCATATTTAAAACGCATGCTTGCACAGAGCAGACCTAGAATAGGCAGCTCGTGCGCCTATTGGCTGCTCTGCGGCAAGATGCTGCAACCTATCGGTGGACTGGGAGTGACGTCAGCACCAATAGCAGCGTGGGTGCCCGAGTGCGTCACGTCCCGCCAGAATAGGCGTGGCTTACCTCTATGTAAGCCCGGTCCAGATAGGGTGTTCTTTGATTTTTCTCACTTCAGCGAAGTATTCACATCGCTGACTCTCCAGAGAAGCCGCGCCGTCGAAACAAGCACCTCAGCGGGACGAGCCCTCTGCACTGCAGTTGGAAGCCGCCTTCGCCGCTTCATCGCCGTACCTGCTGCGCTATCCGGCGCCCATATCCTTTTCATATTCCTTCTCAAGTATTCTAAAAGAGCAAGAGGCGTTGTTTCAAATGCCTCGAGTTTCCAAATGCGGCTCGTGTCGAGCCCCTCTCAGCGACAATGCGCGAGTCTCGCCGCGGCCGGACCGCCATTGAAAGCAGCACGCATCGCTCTCACAGCTCCCTCGACGGAGGCGGCTGGAGTAGTGAATTTCGCAGCCAACGAGCCCGTTACGTTACCCGCTCGCCTGCACACAAAAGCCGTTTTCACGGCTACCCAAAAAAAAAAAAAAAAAAAAAAAGTGTGCGCTTCCCGCCTGGGACGAAACCGCGCGTAGCTTCCTTTACGTTACAAGGAAGCTACCGTGCCCCCGCATCAATAGACTGCTGTTCTAACCGCGCGTAGCTTCCTTTACGTTACAAGGAAGCTAGCGCGCCCCCGCAGAAGCAGTCACTCTGCCCCTTGTGGGACCGCGCAGTGATAAGCGCCGTTCCCAAGGGCTGCCGGAGCCTGTAGCCACAGCGACGCGCTCGCCGGAAAGCCTCCCTCGAGCCTCGCTTTTTCACCTTCCGCGCCTCCCTTCACCGACGCGCAGCTGCCGCTCGCGAGCCTCACTGCCGTCGCGTCTGAGGTTGAGGGACACGCATCAATGGACTGCTGTTCTAACCGCGGCTAGCTTCCTTTACGTTACAAGGGAGCTACCGTGGCTGCTCGCGCTACTCAAGCTTATGTTGTTTCCCCCGTGGCTCAGTGGCTAAACTCTAAGCTTCCGCGCCAGAGACCCGTGTTCGATCCCGGCTCTCGCAGCAGAAAAAATTTATGCAGCTCTCCTCTCTGAGCTCGCGACCAGCTTTCTTACGTACAGGAAGCGAGCGCGCGAACCGAGACGTCACCGTCGAAAGAAAGTGTGGTTTTTTGTCCCGCCGAGGCCTGACAAACTCCCTCTTCTTCTCAAACATTTTCCAGCTCCTCCTAGTACGAGCGGCCGGTAATGTCTATACTGCAGTAGTGTGCCTGTTATACACGCACGCCTGTAAACAGTGCCGACACACACACGAAAACTGTGATGACGCTCTCTCTCTCTCTTATCTGCTCGCGGCAACTAAAGCTTACGTTGTTTTCCCTGTGGCTCAGTGGCTAAACCCTAAGCTTTCGCGCCGGAGACCCGTGTTCGATCCCGGCTCCCGCAGCAGATAACATTTATGCAGATCCGGCTCACGCCGATGGTGTTTTAGTGTAGAAAGGTGCCCACATCTCAGTGTTCACCCCTACGTACATATAAATGTAATGAATTATTATTATTATTACACGCAAGCACGCTCGTGTTATTCACAGAGCCCACTCCCTTAAAGCGGGCAACCGCTCGAGTGTTGAACTTAGGAAATGTGTCCGCGAGTTCGCGTCCACGCCTATTTTTCTGCCCGCTCTATCACTAAAGACTCACGGCTGGACCACAGTCAAAGTTTATTTCCCTGTCAGTCCCCTTCAAAAAGGCTACTGCAGTGGTCCATTTAGCAGCCAACGAGCCGGTTCATTTACCCTCTCGCCTGCACACATACGCCGTTTTCACGGCGACCCAGTGAAATCTCAAAGGAGTATACTGTCTGGTTATCCGGCTCACGCCGTTGGTGTTTAAGTGTAGTGCAGGTGCCCACGCCCCAGTGTTCACCCCTACACACAAGCACATCAAATCTCGTGTCACTCACAGAGCACACTCTCATAAAGCACAGAGAAGCCGCTCGAGTGTTGAATATAAGAAATGTGTCCACAGGTCCGTGCCCACTATCTGGCCGCTCTGTTACACGTTCAATAAAACAGGTATGAATGTAAGTCTCGTGCCCGCCGGAGAGCGTTCACGTTTACTAACACACACCTCCCCCCGGGCGCCGCCCGCGTGTTAAAGCGAAACACAGGGCATTGATATGACGCTCCCTATCCGTTATGATCGGGCGTCACATACACTTGCAAGTCTCGTGCCCGCGCACACGCGCTCACGCTTACAGAAAGCTTTTCCGCCCAAAGCGCTGCTCGCGCGTCAAAAAGTGAGAATAAAATGCTCCCCATCCCTTATGATTGGGACTCCTCACATAAATCAGCCGGTCTCGGCTTTCAGTGAGCAGCCATTGCCCAGAACCGAGAGCGCGCGCGCCGCGCTTTCGGCTCCGGTTCAGTTTCACAAGCCCGCAAACGGCGGCGATCTGAACCCGGAGGCCATTCGCCCCCTAGCGGCTCACATAGCTGCGTGGGAAATTATCCCAGGGATTTCAGAATGGGTTCTCAGCACAATAAAGCAGGGCTATACACTTCAATTCATTCGCCCTCCCCCGCGCTTTCGAGCCCGGTCCGCGACGATAGTGAATGCGGAAGTAGCACACCTACTTCACGCAGAAATAGCAATACTGCTGTGCAAAGGGGCTATAGAAAAAGTACCGCCTTCTCTTAGCGAGTCAGGCTTTTACAGCCGATATTTTCTTGTACCCAAGAAGAACGGAGCTTTCAGGCCCATCCTAGATCTGAGACATTTGAACAAGGTGCTTGCAAAAGACCATTCAAATGCTTACAACCAGGAAAATCCTCGCGCACGTTTGCCCGAGGGACTGGTTTATTTCTCTAGATCTGGAGGATGCCTATTTTCTGTTTCAGATATCACCCCGTCACAGGCAATTTTTGAGATTCGCCTTCGACGGTCAGGTATATCAATACACCGTCCTGTCGCTCGGCCTGTCTCTAGCACCCCATACATTTACGAAGTGCATGGACGCAGCGCTCGCCCCCCTGAGAACTCAGGGGCTGCGAATAATGAACTATCTGGACGACTGGCTGATATTGGCTGTGTTCGCCACCTAGCCGCGTTTTTCCAGAAGGGCAGCTTTCTCCCTTTGAAAACGTTTCAACGGATGCTGGGCTGTATGGCATCAGCTGCAGCGGTGCTCCAGCTGGGCCTATTGCGCATGCGCCCGCTCCATCACTGGTTGAATGCTTGCGCGTCTCGCCGAGCCTGGTTTTCTGGCGGCCAAAAAATCAGAGTGACTCAGACCTGCATAGCGGCTCTGCAGCCCTGGTTAGTAGCCGACTGGTACCAGCAGGGAGTGACGATGGGAACCATCTCTTATTGGAAAGTAGTTTCGACAGATGTGTCCAACTCGAGTTGGGGCGCGCTGTTCGAAGGCAGACCGGCCTTTGGCCAGTGGTCAGACCAAGAGAAGTGTTTTCACATAAACTGTCTTGAGATGATAGCGGTCGAAAACGCGCTGAAGCGCTTCCTCCCGTTCATACAGGACCAACACGTTCTCGTTCGCTCGGACAACATGTCTGTGGTTTCCTATGTAAACCGTCAGGGTGGTGTCAGATCCAGGAACCCCTGCAATCTGACGGAACGCATCCTTGTTTGGTCCCAGGTGCACCTGTGCTCGCTGAGGGCGGCGCATGTGCCTGGCCATTCGAATGACGGTCCAGACAAACTGTCCAGGGACAACGTTCCCCTGGGGGAATGGTCCCTGCACCCCCAAACGGTCCAGAAACTGTGGCGCCTATTCGGCAGAGCGGAAGTCGGCCTATTTGCGTCAAAAGACAATGCTCATTGCCCGATGTTCCCTTTGAAGAACCAGGATACCCTGGCCCAGGTCTGGCCCAGCCTCCCTCTGTATGCTTTCCCTCCGGTCTCTCTGTTACCACAGGTAATCAAGAGAGTCAGGGAAACGCGCCACTCGGTGCTCCTCATAGCTCCGCACTGAGAGAATCAGAATTGGTTTCCGGAACTAGCACGGCTGTCACATGCAGCTACGTGGCCTATTCCGGTGAGGGCAGATCTCCTCTCTCTGGCTCGCGGCTCGATCTGGCACCCCATCCAGAGCGCTGGTCTCTGCACGCATGATTGATCAACGGGTACTCGTTACCCTGCCAGAAAGAGTGATGAGCACGATCACGCAGTCTAGAGCTCCTTCCACGGGACGGCTCTACGCGTCTAAATGGTCAGTGTTCTCCAAGTGGTGCACCGACAGAGATCTGGACGCACGGTCGTGTGAGGTTGTGCATTTGCTCACTTTCCTACCAGAGCTGATGGATAAGGGGAGGTCCCCATCCACGCTCAAAGTTTATGTGGTGGCCGTGGCGGCGTTCGCAGAATCGACGCACGGTCAGTCACCGGGAAGACATGAGCTGGTCATCCGCTTCCTTAGGGGAGCTAGAAGGATGAATCCGCCGCGCCCCCTGTCGGTTCGTATGCGGCCTCTGCAGTGCTTCGGTTGGGTCTGCTGCGCATGCACCCCCTCCAGCGCTGGCTGAAAACACGAGTCCCGCGACGAGCTCTCTGTGAGAGCGTCATGTTTGGAATTTGGGCCTAATGATTCTAAAGTTACGCTCAAACCAATACACGGTTATGTCCCCAAAGTGCTCTCTACTCCGTTCAGAGCGCAAGTCATTCCCTGTCGGCCCTTCCGGGAACCGACAGTGACAGCGATGTAAACTTCCTTTGCCCGGTCAGGGCTTTAAGAGTTTACGTTCAACAAACCGCTGCCTTCAGGCAGTCAGAACAGCTGTTCGTTTCGTTTGGTGGCCGCACTAAGGGGCTTGCTACCTCGAAACAGAGCATTTCCAGATGGATAGTTGATGCTATCGCCTTGGCTTACAAGTCTAAAGGCCTTCAATGCCCTTTAGGTGTTCGAGCCCATTCCACTAGAAGTATGGCCTCATCATGGGCTTGGACTAGTGGTGTTTCACTCCATGATATTTGTAGAGCGGCAGGCTGGGCCTCTCTGTCTACATTTATAAGGTTTTATAACCTGGAGGTCCCTGCTTTGCAGGCCAAAGTGTTATCTGTATGAGATTGTCATACACGCTGACTGTTATACTGTGTTATGCACTCCCTTATACATATGAGGCGTCACCATATGGTCAATATGTGTTAGGGCTCACTTTGTGTCGGCCCACATATCTTCACTATTATGTGTTCCCCGGGCACTGGCCCTTGGACTCAATGTGAATGGTCTCAGCATACACGGCGCTTTAAACTGGGTTCCCGTAGCGTAAGCTAGCTTACGCAACACGAGAGTACTCTCGTAAGAGAACGACACTCGGTTACTAACGTAACCTCGGTTCTCTCTAGAAGAGGGAACGAGTGTTGCGTAACCCGGCCGTGTTAATGCTGCGTTCTTATTTCGCTTCAGTGTGAAAAACCAAAGAACACCCTATCTGGACCGGGCTTACATAGAGGTAAGCCACGCCTATTCTGGCGGGACGTGACGCACTCGGGCACCCACGCTGCTATTGGTGCTGACGTCACTCCCAGTCCACCGATAGGTTGCAGCATCTTGCCGCAGAGCAGCCAATAGGCGCACAGCTGCCTATTCTAGGTCTGCTCTGTGCAAGCATGCGTTTTAAATATGAGAAAATTATAGGATAATTTTTTGGCTTCAGTATTCTCGAGAAAAGGAGTTTTCCCGTAGCGTAAGCTAGCTTACGCAACACTCGTTCCCTCTTCTAGAGAGAACCGAGGTTACGTTAGTAACCGAGTGTCGTTTTCCATGATCATGGGAACCCTCTCTCTCTCTCTCTCTCTCTCTCTCTCAGGGCCGGCTTTGCCGACAGGCGACACAGGCGGCCGCCTGGGGCGCCAACTGCTGGACGGGGCGCAAAATTGCAAAAAAAAAAAAAAAAAAGTTAAATGTTATGAAAGCTGCGCACACGATGTACACTTTTACTGTGCACTGTCCACACGCTGCTTGTATTTGTTCGTTTCTTTTACTAGATTATACAATCCTAAAAAACGACTGAGTCACTCTGACTGACAGGCAGCAGCTGTAAAACTCACGCGCGTTGCTCAGCAACCGGGAGTTCCGCGAAAACATGACCGCTGGTTTTAGCGCTTTAAATGCGCTTTAAACGCCCCTTGGCGGTTGTAGGCTATAAATGATCATATATTATATAATCTTTTATTATGAAAAGAACACCCAAGCCATCGGGATCGGCATTCCGAAAACGAAGGAAGGAGGAGGAAGAAAAACGTGCCCAAAGCAGAGGTATCTATATCATCAAGCTCACAGTCACAGCCAGTGGTTAAATTGGGCCGGGGCTCTCCGGGGCTCAGCCCCAGGCCGGCACATAAGCCTGCCAGTGGCGCAAAAATACCGGTATGTGTAGCGGAGTAGGCGCCCCCGCGCCCTCATAAGATTTCATCATAGAATTTTGACAGGGGACCCCCCTCCAGTAATATCGCGAGCGGACGCGGGCGCCGTGAGCGCGGAGCGATCAGGCACGAGTAGTGAGTTGTCGTCGAAAAAGATGGATATAAAGCAAAAAAGCGGCCGGGGGCTAAAATAGAAATAGCCCATTCGTTTTGTTTTGCTTAATCGGCGGCGCTGGGTTAGTGCTGGTGTAATGCATTGGTCAAAAAAAAAAAGTCAGCGTTAGCTTTTTTCCTGATACCGCATGAAACGCGTAGATCAGCGGCCCATTGGTTGTTTTCTAGATTGACACTGGGCTGGCCCAATCACATCTTTAATGTGAAGTATAGAAAAATACTATTTCTATTAGTATAGAAATTAGTACAAAACTTATGAAAGTTTCCTTTATTTTTCAGTGCATTGTTTTACAATATATGAGTATTATCATGGGAGTAATATTATAACTATTATTATGTAATGTAGACAGACACTAACTAAAAGAGGTTTGAATTTTTCTTTGTTTAATTTGAACACTGAATATGGGTTGGAGCTTTTAATTTTGAACTCTCAAAGTGCACCAGATTGATGAATTTAACATTAAAATGCACAAAATTTTCTTACGGGGGAGCATGCCCCCGAACCCCCCTAGCCTTGTAGCAGCCTAATAGATTCGTAATAATAGTAGAGGTGGTAGTAATTGTCATTTATCTACTACAAGTTACATGGTCAGATAAAATGTATTTGTACAATGCAACTATGTAGAATGATTGAATTATCCTTGAGCGTTCTTTGTAGCATTTGTATAACAATTTAAAGTTTACTAGAGTTAGAGTTACTATAAGAGCATTTTTGTTTAGTTAAATAAATACTCATTATTTTTAAGGGGGGGGGGGGGGGGGGGGCGCAAAAATCAATCTCGCCTGGGGCAACCAAAGGGCTAGAGCCGGCCCTGCTCTCTCTCTCTCTCTTATATATATATATATATATATATGACATTTCATAATTCTATTAATATTACTATTTAGGTTTAATTTATTTTTATAACAGTTTTTACTCATTTCCAGTTAGTATTTTTAGTGCTTCAACTTAAACTTATCTCAGTTAGTTGCCTAGTCAACTTTTTTCCATCTAACATTTATATTTTACTTTATCAGATTTATTTCAGTGAACAAATAGCTACTATAAGTAAAACTGCCTTTAATAGTTTTAATGGTTTACACTTTACAATAAGGTTTCATTTGTTAGTTAACTATATTAGTGAAAATGAACTAAAAATGAACAAGACTTCTACAGCATTTAATAATATTACTCTAATTACTAACTAATACAATTTAAGATCAAAAGTTAAACGTGAAAATTTGTATTATCTAACATTAACAAAGGCTAATTTATGCTATAAAAATATACTGTTCACTGTTATTCAAAGCATTATTGCACAAATGAGACCTCATTGTATGTAAAGTGTTAGCATTTTAATTAGCATAACATCCTAGGACAATGCATTTTTTGTGTTTATCATGAAATGATTTTGTTGTCCACTGGGTGGCAGTACACTAGCAGATAAATATAGTGCCTGAGGTCAGGAGGTCAAGTGTCTTGGTAATCGGGGATGTGCACACACAGTTTTTTGTTGGATATAGCATACTATTCTTACTATAACTAACTAAGTAGTATGCTATTTGGAATTTGTGTTAATAGTGTGTAAGATTCGGATTCAAACTTCATGATTCAATTGTTAACCTAAACAACTGATGTGTATTTATTTATTAAACCTTGCAGGTCTCCATGTGCATATTCATGTCACGTTCTCAAACATCAAGCCTCTAACCTGTGATATTGTGCAAAGGTGGTGTTAATGTCATCATTGGCAGCGAGTAACTGCTCTATGAGCTTCTCCTCCGTCAGTCGGGGTATGACCTCCACCATCCGGCCCTGCATGTCCTTGCTCATGGAGTACAGCTGCTACTGACCGCCAGAGAGAGAGAGTAGAGAAACAGCAACAGCCCTTCACATTTATACACTGGAGGATGAGTGTGTGTACATGCAGGAGAAAGTAAAGGTGTGTGTTTGTGTCCGTGTCTGATTCCAACCTGTAGTAGCTCTGTGTCCGTCGGCCCGAGACTTCCAGGCTCCATCTGACTCATCATGTCTGACATCACAGATATATTATTACGCACTACCTCCAGTTCGGCCTTCAATGTCTTCATCTGAAACACGAACACACTTGAAACCAGCAGTATTCAATATTATAGTAATAAAAACAACAATTTTACAGCATTCACATACTTATCTTGTTTGATGTTCATTTCTACATATAAATTAACATTAGTTAGAACAAACAAGAATTACAATGAGCAATAGTATTGTAACGGTCACCAGCTGGAGTGCCCTTGAGAGCCACCAGAGGGCACTCCACATCAGACTATACGCCTTATTCACGGCAGCGCCATCTTTGATTTTTAATGAGAATGAAAGCGAGGCTGTGAGGGATAAACATGCATCTCTTCAATGGGCTGTACTGTTATTTAATGTGTTTTCAGTCAGTTGACAAAAAACTCCCGACAATATGAGCTGTGGAAAATTGTAAGTAATCTAGGAGCTTTATTCAGCTTTTTACAGCGGATGCCATTGTAAACACGGTTAGACTATCCCTCACAGCCTCACTTTCATACCTGTCATGGCGCTGCTCTGAATAAGGTCTATTGTCATTCCCTCATAAACTACATTTCCCATAACTCACTGCCCGGACTCATCATCACTGATTGCATCCACCGGTGTCTCATTACCTCGTCAGTCTCAGTCTACCTGTATGAATTTGAATTTCTAACCTGTATGAATTTCTTTCTTCTGTTGAACACAAAGATAAATATTTTGAAAAATGTCTGTAACCAACAGTTAATGGACCCCATTGACTTCACTAGTATTTTTTTTTCCATACTATTGCAATTCAATGGGGTCCATCAACTATTTGGTTACGACATTCTTCAAAATCTTCCTTTGTGTTCAACAGAAGAAAGAACTTAATACAGTGAAACAACTTGAGAGTGAGTAAATGATGAACATTTTCATTTTGAAGTAAACTATTCCTTTAAGCGTGACATGCTAATTAGCTTTGCTATGCGTGTGTGTGTGTGTGTGTGTGGTGTGTGTGTTACCTGTTGAGTGACAGCGTGACGGGCGTCTCTGTATTCTGTGGCTGTGAGGATTTGACGAAGTGACTTTCTGTACGCGCTGTCACCGAAGGCATGGATTCAACAGTCTGTTGGCATGAAGCATTAATTATTAAAGAAAAGAAAAAAGCAGTGCATGCTAACACTCTAGAGAGGATCTACTGTGTGCAGGGTTGTTTTTTTTAACAGTTGTGCATTCCAAATGTATTTTATGGATTTATAATTGTTTATAAAAAGCTGCTGCAACAAGTATTTGAAAATGCAGCAGTTATACCCTGTTGGGAGTGTGAATAGGGGAATACCCATTCAGTTCAGTCATGGGAAACTCCAGGCCTTTTCTCCTGAGATCCTCATACACGGTTACGACACCCGTCAAATCTGGAGAGCTGCGGAAGGCATCGGACCACGCCTAGTGAGAGAGAAAGACACCACACACACACACACACACACACACACACACACACACACACACACACCTCTGTCTGAATACTTCACACTCCAGCACACAGGCACAAAGCCACATACTACTGAGTCAAACTTTTCAATAACATTTTAAAGAAATTAATACTTTTAATTAGCAAGGATGCATTAAATTGATGTTCTGTCATGAAAACTCTCGGAGTGTTTGGCATGGTAATGGATATGTTTGGTTTTTGGAATAGATGCGGCAGCCGTTGGTTATTGCTTCTGCTGCAGAGCAAGTACGGGACTTGCTACTACCAATACATACACAGACACATTGCTGTGAGCAAGTAATGCCCGGTACACACTGTATGATTTTGGGCTGACCCAGACGAAAGATGACCAATAGTGGCGATTTCTGAGGCGTGGCTCCTAAACGGTGGTTCTACGCTTCAACGTTGTCGCTGTTACGTTCTTACGACAAAAGATAGTCTGCGATAATTTTCTGATGGTGTCGGTTCATCTTGTTCTATTTGACGAATGCAACAACAAATACTTGACAAATGCATTCACAACCTTGAAACTATTGCTATTGAACTTTAATACATAAACTAATACATCCTTTCCATTCAACTTTTGGCCTGCAACAATAGTATAATAACAAACAAATAAAAAAAATGTTTAGCTTTTAACACCTTTCACATGACGATACTGTTTCTTTTTATGGCCATAGGTTAAAATAATATAAAAAATCAATTGCCATAAAAAAAAAACTATTTCGGTAAAAAATTATTTCTGTCCTCCTGATGTTCTCTTGTACACTTTTTCGCTAGCACCTTTCTTTGACACTGACACGTTTGTGACAGCTTTGCAGGCCATTTTTATGACAGAACTTTGTATTTTATCTTCTTCTTTCTAGTGATAAAAGAATCCTGGGGCAAAAAATCAGTTTCCACAAAAAAAAAAATAAGCTGCTGTTTTTAACAATAAGAAGAAATGCTTATTGAGCAGCTAATTAGCATATTAGAGTGGTTTCTAAAGGATCACGTGACACTATTTACTCTGAGCACTAGCTGAGTTGACAAAGGGTTTATTTGCACCTGAATCATGCTCAAGACTCTGTCCTGAAGAGTCACCGGTGCGTTGTTTTTAGGCAGGATCGTTTGGACCAAAACGTTCTCCACAAAGTCTCTGGTGGACACGTAGATGTGGAACTTGTGCCCGCAGTTCTTCACACAGGCCTCCAACACCTGCAGCAAAACCAAAGCGGACACTGAGAAACGCACAATTCAAACCGTAATGTGAATTATTAATGTGTAAACACGAGGAAGAGGCTTACACTCAAAGCCAGCATGACCTCTTTGAAATTCCTATTTCCCAGAATTCTTTTCTTAATTGCCCTGACTGCATCTTTAGGTCTGCAAACAGAGCAGCGTAACAAACATGATGTTAAACAATGTATGTTATACAATCTAGAAACTCAAAGCACCATACACCTGAATGGACTATTCAGATTTGGAGACTATTACTTTATGCAAATAATGACAGCTTAAGCAAAATGAGAGGTTTTAAATGTTAAAACAATAGCTCAAAATAAAGACAAACTGTATTTGTGGGTGTGAAACATTAGCTTGTTATTTGTCCACTGATTTATAATGTGTCAGAGTACAGTATGCCGCTAGTTCAATCAAAATTAAATATTTTATTCGTTTACCTGCATGTCATGTGAGCATTAACGACATCACAGAACCGTGAATATGTGCATGTGTTGTTAAATTATTGAAATGTGAACCTGAAAATTTGGATTTGGCTGACAGACAATTTCGGGAATCCTTGGTCTAATCATGCCTTCAGATGTTTTAAGTGTAGTTTAGGTGTCCAAATACATTTGGGGAGGACTTTAAAAAACAATCCATTGTCATGACTATATAAACAACATACACACCCTTCATCGGTTTCATTGACAATGTCACAGATCTCCATGTTGAGGCCCCAGTCTTCTGACGGGAGAGAAGAACTGGTGGCATGTTCTGAGAAAGAGAGCAAGAAACAGTCAAACAATCATGAAAGGTTCACCAAAAATAACTGAAATACAACATGCTGTAGTTTAAAATAATGGCTATTACATGCATACTTTGATCTCATACTTATTGTTCCTTTATTTAAAGCACAACTGAACAAAACGCATGTTTGCAAGCTAACTAGTACTGTTTCTTATCAACAGAACCCACAGCACAAAATAAACTTTAGGATCAAATCAATGAACCGTCTGTCTGCTGAATGCACTATTACACCAGGACATTATAGTTATCTTACTCATCAGCCGCGTGTTTTATGATTCACAGCAACACTATCAAAGTTACAAGCACTGAACTTGTGTTGACATAATAGCTCCTTATTGCCATGAAGAGCCCAGACTAACTTTACAAAGAGGTCTCATATTTACTCCACTCATACTGGATTAGTGAAATCCCATGAGTCCTGAACTGGAATATTGACTAGCTAACTGGTTAGTTTAGTAACTAACTAAGCTAGTTTAACATGACTTGTGTCGTATTGTTTACAATGCTTAAAGTTCCACACCTGGGCGGGGAAAACAGGCTTTTCAACAGTTTGAAAGGGCAAGTTACATCAAAAGCTCTCTCCTTACACTGCTTTTGTCATTCCATAAGGTGACTACCCATCTTAAAAGTCAACCTTGAAATTAAACTTGACAATTCTTTTTTTAAATGGAATATTGCAGTATTTATTATAAATGATTTATCCATGGATATGGTTTATCATACTTAAATTTAGGAACCCTCATAATCTTTTATCAAAATAACTTTGCATCCCTCTTGTAATGGCATCTCTTCTCTGATGATGTGTTCACTGGCGCGAAGGCGGGGCAACCTGTCATTCACATGACATCACAGAAATAGCAAACCACAACCATCCAATCAATTCCCGCTGGACAAAATCAAGTCCCGCCCTACATTTTTCCATAGACAGTATAAGAAGTGGACAGAGCCATCTCATTGGAACTCAGTTGAGACAGTTGAAGCCCATTTTTAGCGATTTTTGAGCACTTCCGTTCCTGACGCGCAGACTCAAACCGACTCAAATAAGCTTGATGACGTGAGCAACCGTCTGACAGACGTAAATCTTCTAGTAGCAGTGCGTGAAAATTGCCAACGTTAATCTTGCAGAGACGGGGAACTTGAGCAAAGAGTTCTCATACCCAATTATTTCCAATTCCCAAAAACGTGTTGAAATATTTTGCCCCGTTGCTTTTATGGACTCATATCTATGGGCTTCTCCTTGACGGGACGCCCCCCCCGATTGCCTGTGAGGTTCTCCACCTGTCTGTACGTACAGCAACAGAGAGTCGAGTGGTTATGACGCAATCGTTAGCCTATTTTTAAAAAAACTGTTTGTACGGGGCCATAATGTAACATAGAAGGTAATGGAGCCCTTTATACATTGTCGTGTTTCTTTAGAAATAAATAATGGACAAATGGAGTCTTTAAACGTCTCAGATGTAAAGTTGTTTGCTGTCAAAGTGAAGCCAAAATGAATGGAAGTCAATGGGAATGCTAACGCAAGTGAAGTTCTGCTACAAGATGGCAGCACCCGGCCGACTTCAACTTCCGGTCGATGGATTACCCCCTTGCATTTTTCTTGTTTGAGAAGTCGTTTCACTCGGATATACGTCACAATAGGGAAGAAAAGATTTTTGCAACTTCCATTACATGGCATGCTGACTTACTAAACGCTAAAAGAGATGATGACGTGGATTACAATTCTTAAAAATGTTCCACAGAAAAAAATACACCAATTGAGTTAATATTTAGGCAATCTGAAAATGCTAAGGATAAATTGGGATGAGCAGAACATTGCAAAGATAATTTTGCTGCAAATGCATAATTATGGCGTTTGGCTGGAACAAACAGTTCCTCCCCAATTAGTACTGAGATGAGACTAGTCTAGCACAGCAGAACAAGAGGCCATCCCTTGGCTTAAATGAATGAAAAATAGAAATAGATATTGTAATTCTGGCAAAAACAGCATTAAAATCTGGATTGGGTGGTTACATAACCGTTTTAATTCTCGTATGTAAATAGTTATTTTGTTCTAGCGGCAAACGATATGGGTCAAAACGTTATTACTAGGATGCACTGAGACGTGCAAGGCTGCAAGCAACATCCAACAAACCTCCTTGTGCCTATTTGCAGATAGCGTTTGATTGACAGGCAGCTCCGCCAATCACGAACGCGTTGACGGGGGGCCTCCGATTCTGGTTTGCACGAATGATGTCAATCAAAGTTTAACCGTATAATTTGCTGTAATCCGTAATGAAACGGTGTATACGTGTTCTGTTCGTGTCTTGCAAGAAAACCAGGAGCGAATATTAGGATTTGATGTAAACATCAATCAGTCGTATTCCATACATCAAGTTAAAGTAGGCTACACTTGCTGATCTGTGCTAAACTGATGCTCACGTAAACGTACTGCGAGTTATTTGCGACCTCATCCAGCGTGCTACTTACCTATAAGTTGACCCACGGGTGAGAAGAAAAGGGTTTCCTATGAAAAACTCCATCCTCCCAGTGTCTTCTGCTGCTGCTCAGTGTTTCGGCTTCCTTCGGGTTGACCAGCTGGAGAGCTAAACAAACTTAACCGATTACATCATCTCTTAAAGTGACAGTAGCGCTATGAAAATACGGGGCTTTTCCAGGGATCCACTGTATTCTGCGTCCTGTTTTCATTTGTATGCAAAACATAATGCGTTATGTAACAATACACGTTTTAAACCGTCTTAAACAGTTTACAGCAAGCATAATTTTGCATGTTTAGTTCAAGTAGGCACGTTCTTATCTTTCTTAAAGGGACAGTTCACCCAAAAATAAAAATGTATTATTTCATTTGTTTAGCCATCATTTACATCATTTACTCAGGTTATTGCCAACGTGTATGAATGTCTTTCTTATGCTAAACATAAAAGAAGGTATACTGTTTGGTTTCCAAATATCTTTATGTTGAACAGAAAAAAGAACTTGTTTGGATACTTGAGTGTGAGTAAATGATGACAGGATTGTCATTTTTGGGTGAACTATCCTTTTAAATTGTATTGTTGTATTGTTTTAATCTAATTACATTAAAAATGAAAATTCCACTGATATTACTCACCGATCACACTGGAAATGAAGAGACATTGCATTGTGGGATGCAGTATTCTATGATTTAAGCTCTTTAAATATGTTGTCATTCAGATATTCAATGCATATAAAAAAAATTCAAACATTGTGTACCTGGAATACTTTCATATTACATACTGTAGTATGATTAGCATGGTTGGATACTATTTTGATTATAGCCATGGACAAACACAACCAGGATTTTTATCATTTGAAACTGCATAAATGATAAGGTGTGGTGCTCTTCAACCCAACTAAAATACAGGCCCTGCCCTGCATGTGTTGCCCACATGATTTGATTTGACAGTGAATAACAAGCAGTCTGGTGACCTGTCAGGGTGTGTGTGTGTGTGTGTGTGTGTGTGTGGTGTGGTGGTGTGGTGTGTGTGTGTGTGTGTGTGTGCACGCTGTACACCACAGAAAACATTACTTGGTGTATGAGCTGCAGTTTTTGGTCTAATCAAATGATTTATAGGATCTATTGTAAAAATGGTCACAGGAGGTCAAGCTAATTTTGATACATGTCAGACTTTATCATATCTGAAAAATACTGCCTCCAGTAATATTAGTCTTTTTGTCTCTAAAGGTCATGTTGTAAACACAGCCTATTAAACAGGCCACAAAACTAATCCCAGTCCACGCCAGGACAGATGTAAGAGATTTTTATTAGTTTTGGGAAATGGGGCTTCTAGTAAATGTTTGTAAGGGTTAGAAATCATCGATATTTAGAAGAGTGTGTTACGAAGTCTCTTATGCTCACCAAGACTGAATTAAAAAACTTTTCAATTTAAAATGTCATACAATTTTAAATATTCCATTTGAGTATATTTTAAAATGTAATTTATTTCTGTGATGGTAAAGCTGAATTATCAGCATCATTACTCCAGTCTTCAGTGTCACATGATCCTTCAGAAATCACTCTGATATGATGATTTGATGCTCAAGAAACATTTCTTAGCCTTTTTTTATTTTTATTATCAGTGTTTAAAACAGTTGTGCTGCCATGTTTAACCACACCATTTGGTGTAAAATAAAATAAAATAAAAATTATTCAGCAAGATGATTGATCAAAAATAACAGTAAAGACATTTGTAATGCAAACTATTTAAAATTGTAATACTTCACAATATAACAGTTTTTTACTGTATTGTTGATCAATGAAATGCAGTCTCGTTGGGCAGAAGACACTAATTATTCAAACTTTCGACCAGTAATAAACAACATCTCTTACACTGGTTGTGATGAAACCTCCTTCTGTGAACTGGTTAACTATCATGATCAACCACATGGTGGCGTGTGTCTCTGTGTAATTGTCTGCTGAACATTTAAGGCAAAGCATGCAAACCAACACCTGGTACTGGCGTTTAAAATACTGCGGTTGTAAAGGTCAGAAATTCTCATAACACATCACTGAGATATACTATATAAAAATTACATTGTCATTTGTTCATTTCACGGTCTTAATTTTCCTTGAATAGGTAACTGGTACATTGCTTTGCATGTCATTTTAGATAATTACAGTGGCAAAAAAATGACAGCTGAACTGCAATAGTTTTTTTTTTTTGGCACGTATACCCATCTCAAAGCTTTTCGCAGTTCTTTATTGGAGTCAGAACTCCTCCTGTAATTAAATTGGTCACAAATGAGTCAGTAATGACTCACAGCTCATTTCTCTCGGTAAGATGCAGATCAACAGAGGACAATGTGGATTTTTTTTTTTTGTTGCTGAAAGAAATGAATACTTTATTCATTAAGGATGCATTAAATTGGCAATGTGACAGTAAAGACATTTAAAATGTTTAAAAAAAGATTTCTATTTCAAAGGTAAACTTTCTATTCTATCCTGAAAAATGTATCGATTTCCACAAAAATATAAAGCAGCACAACTGTTTTCAACATTGATAATAGCACAGTATAAATAAATGTTTTTTGAGCATCATGTGACACTGAATATATATATATATATATATTCAAATAGAAAACTGTTATTTTAAATTGTAATAATATGTCACAATATTTATTCGGTTTTTACTGTTATTTTGATGCAATGCAGCCTAGGCTATATAGTAGTGTATATCTTCAAACAGTTTTAGGAGCTCAAAATAAAATATAAGTCAAAGAAAAGAAAATCCTCCATGAATCCACAGTCAATAGCCTGCAGATAAAACACACTGAAAGACTGTCTTGTCAGCAGCCCACAAGCTTCCCAGTCCAACACAAAGCAAAGAAAGTACTCTTGTAAGAAAAATAAATGCCCTTTGAGAGCATTTCACAGAGCGGATGATGCATTTGAATGATGCTTTAACATTCACATTTTCAGCTGAATGCCAATAATCAACTTAACATGACATACTGTCAAGGCCAATTAAGAGATATTACACACACACACACACACACACACACACACACACACACACACACACACACACACACACACACACACACACACACACACACACACACACACACACACACACACACACACACACACACACACACACACACACACACACACCACACACACACACAAAGGAAATGAGCTGGATTTCCCTACAGCTGTGGACAGTCTTCAGCCAATCAACACAAATGTCACGGACGCTGCATCCTCTGCCAGAGCTTGATGATGAAGAAGAATCACCATCTAAACAAAATCCTGATTATACTATCCAGAGCCAGAGTCTGGACATTCAAAATACCAGCAGATTTTATTTCATCACCCATTTAATTCCCGGTTCCTTCCTGCCTACTGTAATAAGGAACCTGTCAATAAAGCCACACACTCAGTGACCTTTGGCTTATTAAAGCTGGTGCACAAAATAAGATTTGTTGGCACTTTTCCCGTGATATGGAGACTTCGCTATAATGTGAAATCAACATAAAATCTAATTATTTTTTCAACAAATGGTCAATACGTTTTCATATTCAAACTTAAAGTGCAGACTATTCTACAAGATGTTTTATTCATTTTATATTAAGTTTGCAACCTTGGGTTTCACAATTTTGTTTTAGCAATAAAACATGATTTTACGAGTCTGTATAATCTAAAAGGCATTGGTTCATTCATCAGAATTCCTTTTTAATCATTAGTGGAAAAATATCATTTAGAGGCATGAAAATAACAATAAGCATCAGCACACATACAATCCTGCACAACTAAGCAGCATAACACATGTTATCTGTGAGTATTATATTAATACACATTTCTCAGTTTCACAATTTCATTTCTTTTGTAAAGATAGAATACTTTCATATTTTTTTGCATAAACACTATAAACGACGCATCACAAATACACCACCATTTAAAAGTTTAGGGTCGGTAATTTTTAAAAATGTTTTATAAAATAGTCTCTTCAACAAGACTGCATTAATCTGATCAAAAATACAGCAAAGCAGTAATATTGTGAAATAATATAACAGTTTGAAATAACTGTTTTCTATTTGAATATACTTTATTCCTGTGATGGCAAATCTGAATTTTTAGTCTTCAGAAATCCTTCCCGAAATGTGATGCTCAAGAAACATTTCTGATTATTATCAGCGTTGAAAACAGTTGTGCTGCTTCATATTTTTATGGAAACTATTCAGGAATCTTTAATGAATGGAAAGTTAAAAAGACCATGCAGCATTTATTTGAAATATCTTTTGTAATATTATAAAAGTTTACACTGTCACTTTAGATCAATTCAGTGCATCTTGTTTTATAAATGTATTAATTCCTGAAAACATCTTACCGACCCCAAACTTTTAAACAGCAGCGTACATGATTTATACATAAATAATATGCTAAAGCACTTTACAGTGGGGAAAGATGAACAACATAAAACTGGGTGAAATATTGAATTCAAACTGAATTTATATTGTGTCAAGCTGGGCACCTCAAAAATCTGTAAATGGCGAGGACAGAGTTAATATTTTGAATTAGTAGTTATTTTTCCATTTTCATTTAATCTTAGTTAAAGTTTTAGTAATTAAGATGTGTGAAATACGTTTAATGAAAATGAGAAATGTCACCTTGGTTTAAATAAATAATATGAACTATATTTAGGTTTTTTATAGTTCATTTAATTTAACATTTATTTAATATTTTATGTTAAGTACCAAAAATGTTTTGTTTATCAATTATCAAAGCTTAACTGGTGATTTACCCAGTCCAAAATCTGCGTATCACAGTCATTTTCGGGTGAACTATTCCTTAAAAACCCAAGGACCATGTCAGTGTTTTTGGTGACACACATTGTGGTTGGCAGGTGGAGCAACCCCACAACAGATAATTTGCTCTTTTGCAAGAAGGAAGGGAGAAAATAATGTGCTAGCAAGAGAAAGAGTTACAATTTAACAACTGCTCATGGGAATCCAGCACTTGAGTCTGGCGTTAGTCTTGTTTATTGTGGAAATGAGGAACCGTGCCATCTAATTACACTCCTCTTTTTGGATATCTTCTCCGTTAGGTTAATGCAATAATTCTGCATAATCAGTTGGGCACCCATGTACTGCCATCTGTTATGAATGTGAAAGAGTGTTTGAAAATATTGTGCTGAATCACGGGTCTGAGAGGGCTTGTTTACTTGTCACTCTGCTGCGCTACTCTCTCTCTCCTGATTTACACCGGCGTATCTACATGACGGAGCAGGTGAAACCGCAGCACTCTTTCAGCAGGGTGACGCCTGTCTTTGTCACATAAGGAGACGAGGTCTGCTGGGCTCTGGACGTCATTCTCTTGTCCTTGGCTTGACCTGAAAAACAGAGAGAGAAATGCAGTGACCTTCTCTGAATCATTCTCAGCATCTCTGAATACCATCGAGCACGAGCGCTGAGGTGTTTGCTGAGCGATGGAGAACATTTGCTAATATACTGTGTTGTGCTGAAATACATCATCCAGTTAGATAGGAATTAAAAAAATAATTAGCGGTGTTCCAATCATCTGTGTATAGTGAAAAGTGCTACACAAATATAACTGAATTTAACTGAGGAACAGAGTTGAGTTGAGTAAAACTGAAGTGACTGAATTGAGTTGAATTGAACTGGACTGGACAGGAGCAAGTTAAAGGTGCAGTAAGCGATTTCTGAGAAACGCTGTTGAAAGTGGATCGGACTGAGCAGCACAACACACTTGTAGCCAATCAGCAGTAAGGTGAGTATACACTCATTGTGGGGGGGAGGTGCTTGTGTTGCAAAGCATGTTTGTGCGTTTGGGGGCGGGGCTATCAAGATAGGGCGGGGTGTGTGATCCTTTTGGGACAACATTTTGTTTTTGTTCGTTTTTGGTGATTCAAATAACAGCATTTCTCAAGAAATTGCTCACTGCACCTTTAGGCCGTGTGTCCATTTTTCACGCAGCTGGCGTATATTTCCAATTGCTTTCAATGGGAGCGCCGCGTTTTTTAAACGCCATGAGCGTAACGAGGCGTTGAGCGGTTTTTTCACGCTGAAGCGCAGCGTTTTTACTGGTCGCCGAGAGTTGAAATATGTTCAACTTTGGATAAAACGCAGCGCTAATCACTGTCACTTTTTATCCAGCCGTCCAATCACAGTGGAGGAGGGGCGGGACAAATATCACACCGACCAACTGTCAGATTCTGCTTGTCAACAGATGACGACAACAAGCATTATAATGAAATAATTTAAAATAAGAGCCAGAGAAAATACGTTACATTGTATCGACATTTTAATATAGAATAAACACAGAAACAAAATATGTGTGAAATGAGATACTAGTAACACTTTCGCGGATATTCCGTAACATAACAAGCAAAGCGTCTCAACTGAAAAAAAAAAATGCTGCGCTGCCAAAACGCTCTCAAGCCCCACAGCTAGGCGTTTACAGCAGAGCGCCAAGCGTTTTCAGCTGGCTAAAAACGCTTTGGTGGACACACGGCCTTAAGATGATTTGAGTTCAGTTAATTTGAGTTGAACATAGTTCAGAGGAACAGTTCAGCTCAGTCTGATTTGAATTGAACTGAATCAGTGAAGTTCAATCAAGCAGTTGGGAAACAAAAAGTTAACATTTTCAAATAAGTAACGCAAGTTACTTTGTTTTCCCATTTTTTGACTGACACGTCTCCTGTCCCTATGTTGAGAGTTGGATCGTAAGTGCAGAGTTAAATTACACAAATATACTTTATGTATTTAATCTCACTTTATAAACAATGTCTTTGCTGTTGACTTTCGATGATCCAACTCAACCATACTAATAAGTAATAAGTTCTGGTGCAGTCGCATGTAGTGCCTTGTATGTTAATATAAGAATTTTAAAATCAATTCTCGCATTTATGGGAAGCCAGTGCAACTGTGTAATGTGTTCACGAGGAGAGGTACGAGTGAGCACACGGGCGGCAGAATTTTGAATATACTGTAGCCTGCTCAAGAGACTTAGCTGGAAGGCCAGAGAACAAGGCATTACAATAATCTAAGCTAGTTGTAATAAAGGCGTGTATAAGCCTTTCTGTGTCTGCAAAAGAGAAAATGTATAAGTCGAACAACGTTTCTCAGATGGTAAAAAGCCGTTTTAGAGATGTTTTTTAGATGTGCTTCAAATGTTAACTGTGGATCAAAAATGACACCAACATTTGCAAAATATATATATTTTTGTTATTAAAAAACTAACAAGCAAGCTCAGCCCAGGTCAGAAAGTAACACAAAAGTACTGCAATGCATTATTTTCCATAAAAAGTAACAAAGTAACACAACTGGTTGTTTAATTTATGGGAGCAATAACCTTTATTTTTAAAGGGATAGTTCACCCAAAAATGAAAATTCTGTCAGTAATTACTCACCCTCATGTCGTTCCAACCCCCTAAGACCTTCGTTCATCTTCGGTTCATCTAGTCACTTGGACTCTTTTAACGATTTCTTTAATGAAATTTTCGGGGCTGTCAGGTTTCAATCCCTTAGAAGCCTATGGAGGAATGATCCAGCTCTCAGATTTAATCACAAATATCTTACTTTGTGTTCCGAAGATGAACGAAGGTGGGGTTGGTACAGCATTAGGGAGAGTAATTACTGACAGAATTTTCATTTTTGGGTGAACTATCCCTTTAAGAGTGATAGATAATCTCAACAGCTTGATATTTTATTGAAAAACGTAAACAATATTATCGCCCAAAGATGAAAAATCCTACTTTAGGAAAGCTCAGTTGTACACTTATAAAGCAGCACTAAATACATATTATGAAAGATTTTTGTGAAAAGTTTCAAATTCTCACCATAACACTAATTTGTATTTTGTCTATTCTTTCTAATTTAGTCAAACATTCCCAAATTCTATTGACATTCATGTACGTTTGCACTATTTATTCCAGTTCTGAATTAGCTCATTAGTTGTGAGCTAAAAGAAAACAAATGAAGACAGCTTATTAACACCCTGAGAACAGAATTAACATTCACACAGGTTCTTATTAAGTTTCTAGTTCCATTTTTATTAAACTTGAACAGGCACTGAGTAAAACAATTATGGAGATGCTCAAAGAATGTATTATTATGTTAATTCATGTAGAGGTTTAAGAGACACACACACACACACACACACACACACACACACACACACACACACACACACACACACACACCACACACACACACACACACACACACACACAGTTATACCAACCCGATCTCACGACCAATCGTACGAATTTGTACGATTGGCTAATTCGTAACAATTCATATGACCTGACTCGTACGAATTTGTACGAATTTGTAGGATTTTTGTTAAATCGTACATATTTTACGAATTCCAAATTCGTATGAATTCATACGAATGACCTACCCCTGACCCCGCCCCTAAACCTACCCATCACGTGGGTTTAGACAAATCGTACGAATCCGTACGAGTGAGCTCGTATGAATTGTTACGAATTAGCCACATTTTAATCACTCGTACAAATTCGTACGAATTGGTCGTGAGATAGCGTTGGTTATACATACTTTTCATGCGGCACCTGTTGGGGAATTTTGTCTGTAGGAACTCCGCCATCTCGTTGTCTTCCTCTCGCTCTCTGTGTGGAGAATAGATGTATCAGGGAGGCAAAAGCACAAACACATACATAAGTCAGGATTCAATGTCAAGTGTACACAACTGTTCAGAGGTTTGAGATCGGTAAGATTTTTTATGGTTTTAAAAAAGTTTCTAAAGCTCACTATATTTATTTGATTTAAAAAACAGTAAAACAGTGATATTGTGAAATATTATTACAAGAACTATTTTCTGTTTTAATAAATTTTACATTTAATTTAATCCTGTGATGTTAAAGCTGAATTGTCAGCATCATTACCTCAGTCTTCAGTGTCACATGATCCGTCAGACATCATTCTGATATGACGATTTGCTGCTTATGTATTATTAGTGCTAAATGATTAATCAATTTTTAGGTTTTTGCTACCTATTTTTTTGTGGAAACCGCAATACATTTTTCTTTCATTGATGCATAGACTCAAAGAGCCTCAAAAGAACAACTTTTTAAAAAAAAATTATTTTATAACATTATAAATGACTTTACTATCTCTTTTGGAAAATGTAATGCATCCTTGCTTATAAAAAAGTATGATTTTTTTTTAAATAAAAAATATCTTACTGACCACAAACATTTGAATGGAATACAAGAGAAAACAACAATTTAAATACTCTGTTAAAATAGTCCTCATAAAAGGTAGTCTATATGTGCGGTTTTATCATTTTGAGGACAAACTGCCCCCAACTTCTTCACCAGATCAGGATCTGTATGTAGGATATGTTTCTATTTCTACTCACTCGTTAAATTATGAGCTTGGAATTATGCTAATTTGAATAGAAACACCAGAAATGTAAAGGATAGTACCGCTATGAGTCGGGCGAGACATCCACACTCAGGAATAAGGACTAAGTTCCATTACAATGTTATAAAAAAACAGAATCTTATTACTGAATTTCTTCTTATTTTTTTATATTGCTGATCTAAAATATTTAAATTAACACTCATTCTTGAAGCTATGGATACAAAATCATTGCAAATGATCATATATTGCATTGGCACATCCACTACATTAAAATGGAAGTGCCAATACAAGTGCAGCAAAACATACAGCTAGTCACTTAAGCACATCTGGATCACACACACATATATAGATATACACACACTATATATCCACTAATTTGAAACCTAATCATTACACTAAGCTTTATGCATTTTTTATATTTTCATAAAGATATTATTTAGTATGTTTATTAAGCCATTTTTCTTGTTCGGTTGTTGTTTGTTCCCCAACTTGCAGCAAGATTGACTATTTTTCCAGTCTCTGCAATGTCAAACTAGACCCAGACACAAACAACTGTGCAGTGAGACACTGAACATTCACACCCAAACTCCAAACAATCAATTATTCTCTTGGCACATGGGTTTAGTGTGCAAACTAAGAGTGTTTGACAGTTTTTCGCAGTCTCTCGCTCCACCATCCACCCGTGTAATAGCTGCTTGTCAAGTGGGTGACAGTGACGTATTTATCCCATGAATAAACTGTGAGGACTTCATTCGTGTTGGGTTCAGATGCGTGCGTCACACACACACACCACACACACACACACACACACACACACACACACACACACCACACACACACACACACACACACACACACACACACAACACACACACACACACACACACACACACACACACACACACCACACACACACACACACACACACACACACACACATCGTGAGATCTTGGCAGGTGACAATCAGCCCAACCCATCGAAAAAAAACATCTCTTTTCTTCTTTCCATTTCTTTCTTGCCTGCAAATCAATCTCTTGTTTCTCAGAATCAGAGCCGCTGGGACCGTCTGTAAGCGTGATGTGAGAGTGTGTGTGTGTGTGTGTGTTGAGTGTGTGTGAGGTAAGGGTGGATTATTGGCTTCAAGAGGAGGGTAATTGGATTGCAGTGTCTTCACAGATGAGGGAACAGCCACAAGAGGGACAAAACACATTCTTGGGGCAGATAGTCACGCATGCTAGCCGTCAATCTAAAGGGTTGTGGCCCACGTTCCGTCCCTGAAGGCTGGCGGCTCTTTAAAACTGACCTGAGCCTCTCAAACTCCATGTCATCCACTAGAAAGTCCCGCGTCTCCACCATCTTCTGGATCTGTTGAAGTAGTTCCTCCTCACGCTGTCTGTCCTCATTACACTTTTCTTTGTCTGCAGAAAGGAGACACGTGTGGAACTGTTACCCAAAAATCAGGTTTTCTTAAAGGTTTAAAGGGTGGTGCGACGAAAAATGTTTGAGAACCACTGTAATAATGCAACAGGACATTTCTGAATGGTTAGTTGATGAATTTATGTAGCTGATGAGGAGTATCTTCTAGTCATTGATTAGCATATTCTCTCATGATAATAAAAAAAATTCCCGGGGGCGGGGTTTATGTCAATTTTAGGGTTAGTGATGTCACTAACTCGTGAAGAAGCTTGTAGTCACTACCAGCCGTTTGTTGTTGTCCTTAAAAAGTGATTTCTGTACAAGAAAATATTTCCCTTTGCTTTGAACATTGAGCGTCATAATTTTGCTCAAACGGGAACATTACACACTAAGTTAAAAAAGTAAAATCATAAACAACCACCCCTTTAAGAAATGAATACTTTTTTTCATTAAGAATGCATTCAAAAAAAAGTTGCTGTTCTTTTGAACTTTCCATTCATCAAAGAATAAAAAAAATGTCAGTTTCCACAAAAATATTAAGCAGCGCAACTGTTTTCAATGTTGATAAACAGAAATGTTTCTTGAGCAGCAAATCATTATATTAGAATGATTTCTGAAGGATCATGTGACACTAAAGACTGGAGTAACGATGCTGAAAATTCAGCTTTGATCACAGGAATAAATTACTTTTTTATATATATATATTCAAATAGAAAACTGATATTTTTAAATTGTAATAATATTTCAAAATATTGCTGTTTTTACTGTATTTTTAATTAAATATATGCAGCCTCTGTGAGACTTCTTTCAAAAAACCAAGACAAAATTCAGAGATTTTTTTTATGTGTGAATATTTTCAGAATCAATGTCTGCTATTTTGCTATATGGAAAACAAGAACATTCTTCATAATATATTAACATGAATAAATGATGACAGATATGAGTTAATACCAAAGTATATCAAAATCCTGAATCCACAGATGAACCAGAGAGAACCTGAAGGTCTCAGAATAAATGGACATCACTAGTACTGGAATGTGATTGGTTTCCCGCTTTGATGGAACAGTACAAGACAATATTATCTGCCGGTTTGGATAAATAACCTCTTCTGTGAGTGCAAGCTTTGTATGCACTTGCGAAATGAGGTTTCAGCAGTAAACAAAATGTGGCGTACGCTTCATTCGTGCATCTCCTTGGAAACAGGAGACCTATAGTGTAGTAGGGTGACCAGATTTATAGTTTTATATGGTGACCTATAGTGTACGCATCACGAGTATGTGCTGAAAATGGCTGACATGAAAGAAGGAACTATAAACGATGCCATTAAAGAGAACCAGAAGAGCATGCAGAAATTAGTCACGTAATACTGGGGGAGGCAATTCATTTACATTTTTTTGGTTTAGCTGAATCAATTTTTTATACACAAACTGTTCAAAAGTTTGAGCTTGATAAGAAATAACTCTTATGCTCACCAAGGCTGCATTTATTTGATCAAAAACACATTAAAAACAGAAATATTGTGAAATATTTTTATAATTTAACATAACTGATTTCTATTTGAATATATTTAAATATGTACTTTATTCCTGTGATGGCAAAGCTGAATTTTAAGCATCATTACTCCAGTCTTCATCCTTCAGAAATCATTCTTATATGCTGATTTGATGCTCATGGGTCACAAAAGGCCTTTAGGATTTGCTTTGCACCACTGAGAATGAGATCTATGTCATCTTCCAGCAATATATTAATGCTTAATATTTTGGTACAGCATCTTTTTTAAAACATACCTGGGATGGAAACCAATTTCTGGAGTTCTTTTTTGAGCCTTGTGATCTCCTTACACAACTGGATGTCATCCATCCTGACGAATGAGGAACAAAACGAAGAAAAACGTGAGATTTTTCTTTAAACCACCAGTCAAAATTTCTTTCTATGGAAAATAAATGCAAAAATGACCTCAGAAGCCTGTTTTTCATGCTCTTAGATCCACAGTATTGCATGTCGCAAAACATTTTCCAGTCAAGTGTGAATACCATATTTTATCAAAACAAATTTCACTGGTTGATGCCAAAGTATAGTCTCTGTTCAGCAATGAAATAACAGATAATATGTTTTGCTTGGTAGTATTCACATTGCTATCACACACACGCACACACGCACACACACACACACACACACACACACACACACGCACGCACGCACGCACGCACGCACGCACGCACCACGCACACACCACACACACACACACACACACACACAACACGCGCACGCACACTCACGAACACACAGTTTATGACAGTTTATTACTGCCATAAACACACACAAATCTCACTTGCAGGGCTTGTGACAGACTCCCATCAGAAGCTATTGTTGTAAATAAGTGCCGTGAATCCCTTTATCAATAAACGTCCCCAACAAGTTCTTCTGCTTTCATTTCGTCTATGTCTTTATCGCACGGATCTTTGCTACATTTTTTTTATTCAAACTGTTATTGAACAAAACTGTTATATTAAGAGTCATTGTGACACTTTCTCTAATTTTGCTTAAAGGCATATCTCGCCCAAAAACAAAGCTGTTTCACTTCCATTGTATAGCTAGCTTTGTAGAATTAATGTGCATTGTGGGAAAAATGGAGATGGTACTCACTGCAGAACATGAAATCCACGGGAGGAGTCGGATCTAGATCCGACTCCTCCCACCTTACATACCTAAACCTACCCAGCTCCACCCCTTATCCCTAAACCCACCCCGAAACCTACCCAGCTCCATCCCTTATCCCTAAACCCACCCCTAAACCTACCCAACCCCACCCCTTAATCTGGATCCGACTCCGCCCCCGGATCTCGTGTACTGCAATGAGGTGCTACTGGAAAAATGTGCCATAATGTACTTCTTGCTCCATGGTCTCAGTCTGCTAATAATAATGATACATCTGTAGAAATACTTTTCAATGGCAGGAATATTGTTTCACTGTTTCAGAAATGTTATTCATTTCATTATGGTTCAAGCCTATCCTTTAATTCTGTATCTAAGAAAATACCTCATTGAGATTTGTAATTGTTGAGAGAAAATGTAGGTCAGTTACCCCATAAATACTTGATGATATTCACACACTGTAAAACATATTGTTGGTTTAACTTAAAAATCAAGTAAGCTGGTTGCTTTAAAAGTGTAAGTTTATTGAAATGAAAAAAAATAGTTAATACAATGAAGGAGATTGGTTTATTCAACAGAAACTCAAAATATTATGTTATCTGAACCACATCAATTATCTAAGTTGAAATCATGAAAATAATGCATATGGTATGGAATGTTTTATTGGGTTATGTCAGCTTACACTGCATTATGTGATAATATGTAGCGTTCACTGTGTTGCATTGAATTATGGAACATTTACTTATCTTTCCTATTGATGTCTAATGTATTTAACAGAAGTGATGAATGTAATGATGACATGATATCACAATGATGCAGTGCAAGCTGACATATTGTATTATACTGAACACCAGTGTACCTCAGGTAACAAAAAACCTCACTCACATATATCTGAGCTCAGACTCTTTCCGGACCAGCGCATCCTTTATCCGCTCGATTTTGAACAGCTCCCCCTCGATGTCCTCCACAGTGATGGTGGAATCAGCCATGGACACCACATCCTCTTCAGCTGTGAGGAACAACACATCCAGCACATTACATTATGCACATCTGAGGAAGCAATTTCAGAAAGATGCTACTTATCGCCGTTACTATCAACTAGATACAATTCTCTAATTTAAACCCCATTTTTGGTTAAAATTAGCCCCGCCTCCACTCACTCACACCAGATTACCTGATCCACTCGGTCAACTTTACTGTAGTAAACGCTGCACAATGGCAAGTAAAAATACTGGTTTAATTCAGCCATATACTTTTGAACCAAAAACTGATTCAGAAAATGAAAACGAAGAGTGAATTACATGATAGACTAGTCGATGTATCAGAATGGTAATGCGTTTTATGTATCTCTCTCCACATCGTCGGACAAATAACGGTAATTCATATGATAAGCCTTTTGCTTGACTATGTTTTAGACAGCTAATAATGTGTTGCGATATCAGAGTCAGACAAATGCCATCTAACAATCAGCATCCTTACAAATATTTGATAGGAAAAGCACCGCCCTGTCCATTGACGGGATTGGTTACATGTTTGTGATGGTAGGAGAGAGCGACGGTTTCAAACCGTGTTTTTGAGACGGCTCTTTGGTTCATTTCAGTTTTAAGGAGACACCACTCAGCAATTGTGTTGTTTTTTTGAATTTGCATCAAGTTTGTCTTAAAGCATATTAAAAACACCACATAGAGAAATAAAAAAACTTGATTTTCACCACAGGGGGTCTTCATTAGGGTTGCAAAGGGGCGGAAAGTTTCCATGGGAAGTAAGCTGGGGAATTTTTGAAATATTCCAAGTTGGCAAATTAATGGGAATTTATGGGGATTAATTGGAAATTTATAGCCTGGATGCCAGCCCGAACCCCGGCCACAACATTTTTTGGTCGGGAAGTTCGGTCTGGACTCGATCCATTGAGGAGTAATTATAATCGGTTCAGAAATCGTCGGGCCAATCAAATTGCCAGGGCGGGCTTTACACGATGATGGCCAGATGATCTGCAGTTACGTAATCATCACGTCATCAAACGTATTTCTTTAAAAAATGCTTTTGTGTTCGCAAGTACTCGGCGAATCCTTAAATTATTTTTGCAACACCGGCAAAGATCGTTAACACTCATTATTTTTTTAATACTTTTTCCAGAGTGTGTGCAGTTAAATTCTGTTGACAACTATGCGTCGCTCAACATACGTCACTTACTGTGTTGCTCTGATTGGTTGTCGGTCTATCCAATTGAGTGCAGAGTTTTGTTTTTTCCTGGTCCGGTTAAGACACGCCTCACAATCAAAGCTCTATGGAGCAGCAGTATCAGACTCACATGCCGACTAGAATATGAGTATGACGAAGTCAGGCTAGGAAATTTAGGGACTTTATATAAACCGTATAATTTTTTTTCAACAACATTTAAGTTCCCTGTTATAGGCTAATTTTGCAAATTTCCAGTTCATTCCCATTTATTCCTGTTTATTCATGTAAAGTTTCCAACTTGAAAAAATCCTGGAATTTCCAGTTTGAATTTAAGCATAATTGAACTGAAATCATGAAGTATTAAAATAAAATTAAAAATGTATGTGAACTGCATATTTGTAACAACAAACAAAAAGAAAATGCATGTAAAAACAAATGAATAAAATCATTAATATAATATAATAAATTAGCATTTCAGGAAATGCAGATATTCCAGATAAAGCAAACACTTTGCATTAGATACTGTAATATTGTTATACTGTTTTTCCAATGTTGTGCCCTTGAAGACAAAAATGAAAAGCATCATCACACATTTCTTCAGAAGCAGGGCTTCTCTTATGGGGAATCAGCTAACAAGCACTCCAGCCACATTTCAAACCAGGCAGAAACAATGAGTCGGTTAGTCGTGCAGCATGTGTATATGCGTATGACGCTCGAGTCGATACTGTGCTAATTGGGCTCGGGTTATTATCATCACTGAACTCTGCATGAATCCGAGGGAGGGTGTGAATGTTCTGGTCACTCAGTCTGTGACAGACCAACATCTTCCTTTCATCGCATGCAGCATCAGTGCATGATTTGTGACTTATTTGTGTGTATACAAAACAGTACAGGGTGAATCTGATGAATCAGACACTAATGAAACAAAGAAAATCTAAAAAATTGAACAAATTGGGCAAAAGAGTGATTCTGACCTTGAATTCCATATTATACATTAAAAACTGTTTTAATTAGTTTGTTTCAGTTGATGAAAACATTTTTTGGGGGTGAATAATTTAATTTGTATTCTATGTGCACAGGCATTCCTCATTTCAAGGTATTTTAGCCTTGAGAAGAACAGCAGAAAAGGCTAAGTATTTTTTGCACCCAGAAAGCAAGGCAGTCTGTATCCTCCGATGACTCATTTGGCTTATCCTATGATGCGTTCAACAACTGCAATGCCTCATAAAATAAAGTTCTGTCTCTATGGAAACAACCCAGGCTTTAGTTTTACAGGTATTGGATTTCAAAACGATGGGTTTGACCATCAAACTCAGTGGCATCCTGGTTTAAGCATCTGTGATCCCTGGTAAAAAAAATAAAAATAAATAAAAACACACACACATGACAACAACATCACACAACCATTTCTCTTATTTCACACATTTGCATGGTAAGTAAACAAAACTAAAATGAATATGAACTACATATAGTAAGCTAGTCTTCAGATATATTTAGAATCATATATGGGTGGTTGGTTTTGTTCAATATTTTTTATTGCTGTCCTTCTCAAAAATACAAAAAGCATAAAATAAGTTAGAGGAACATTACTGTTATTATGATTGTTTTGCACATGTAAGCTTAAAAAAAGCATGTGTAAGCATCCGGTTCATTTCCTTCGGGTCTGCTGTTATAATACTCAATACTTATCAGGTTATCATGATTTAAGAGTCCCCTGTGTACAATATCTCTCTGATATAATGGACAAACCTGAATTATGTTTGATCTTGAACAGATTTACTTACCAAAAGATTAGTGCGATATTATTCGGACTTTTACGGACTCAACGAGAGCCAATGTAACGGTGATTTAGATGAGGGATTTTCCTTCCGGCAACAAGGGGATGCTTATTAATTTAATAATTTATTTCTAAATACTATATTACAATATTCTAGAAAAAAAGATTAACTTAATAGCAAATAATTTCCAGATGATATTTGAATTGATTTTGGTTTTAATAACATAAAAGCCAGCATGTTTTCTTTATAATATTTTTCACACAGAATAAATGGGTTTGTATACACTACCTTTCAAAAGTTTCGGCTTGGTTTTTAACGTTTTTATCTTATGCTCACCTGCAAAGCTGCATTTATTGATCACATTTTAAAACTAATATTGTGAAATATTATTACATTTTAAAATAACTGTTTTCTATTGTAACATATTTCATTGCTCCAGTCTTCAGTGTCACATGATCCATCAGAAATAATGATCCTGATGTGATGTTCAAGAAACATTTATTATTATCATCAATGTTGAAAACGAATCGGTTACCTAACGTAACCTCGGTTCTCTCTAGATGAGGGAACGAGTATTGCGTAAGCTAGCTTACGCTACGGGAAAGATTCCATCTTTCTGAGAAATTGAAGCCAAAAATTATCCTATAATTTTGTATCCATTGTCAACGCAGTTCAGCTGCAGCAGACCATGAGAAGGCTAGCTAGCCGCTCATTGGTTCGCTCACGGAGAACTGCTTAAGCCTATGAGGGAGCGCGGATGAACCCGCGACCAATGAGAGTCTGACTCGCTCTCATTACGTCACCGCCCCCGAAGCGGGCGTGGACGAGGCTATAAATACCCCGAAATAGGCTGAATAATCTGGTTTTTTCAATTCTGAAGCGAACATCGCCAGTAGCACAAGCACGGCCAGGAACGCAATACTCGTTCCCTCATCTAGAGAGAACCGAGGTTACGTTAGGTAACCGATTCGTTCTCTTACGAGAGGTTTTCTCGTATTGCGTAAGCTAGCTTACGCTACGGGAACCCCTGGTCAACGCCGTGCGTGCTAAGCATCCACTATTAGTCCCGCGGGGCATCCCGGGGAACACCGAAGTGGGAATGAATATATGTATCTGTGACAAACGGCCAGCGGGGCGGGCCATGATTGTGTAGTACATAAGCACATAAAAGAGAGGGACAGAGCGAACTCGGTCTGTGTGAATTAACCTCCTATAGTGCAGCTCAACCAGAAGAGCTGAAACATACTAGACTGCTAGTAGTTTAGCCTGCAAAGCGGGTACTTCCAGATTGTAAAATCTGACAAAGGTGGAGGGGGAAGCCCATCCCGCTGCCACGCAAATGTCGTGAATGGAAATCCCGCTGGACCATGCCCACGATGAGGCCATGCCTCTAGTGGAATGAGCCCTGATGCCCAGAGGGCATGGCAGGTCTTTCGATGCGTATGCTGCTGCAATGGCACCAACAATCCATCTGGATAGGGACTGTTTCGAGGCGGCCAACCCCCTGGTGCGCCCGCCGAACGAAACAAAAAGCTGCTCGGATCGTCTGACCGGAGCTGTGCGAGTGACATATAATCTCAGAGCCCTGACCGGGCATAGGAGATTAGAATCTGATTCGCTTATCGGAAGCAGGCAGAGCCGATAGGGATATAACTTGTGCCCTGAACGGGGTGCCAATCGCCTTGGGAACATAGCCATGCCTAGGTTTGAGAACGACTAATGAGTCATTAGGTCCAAACTCAAGACAGGACGCGCTGGTAGACAGCGCGTGCAGGTCTCCCACCCGTTTTACTGACGCGAGCGCGAGTAGAAAAACGGTCTTTAGCGACAGGTACTTTAGGTCCACGGTGCTTAGCGGTTCGAATGGGGGAGCTTTCATAGCATCAAGAACTATGGAAAGGTCCCAAATCGGCACCGAAGGGGGGCGCGGGGGGTTCATCCTTCTAGCTCCCCTGAGGAAGCGGACTACCAGCCCGTCTTTGCCCAGTGACTGGCCGCGTCGGGGTTCAGCAAACGCCGCGACGGCTGCCACATATACCTTAAGAGTGGACGGGGATCTGCCCTTGTCCAGCATCTCCTGGAGAAAATTTAGCAAGGAGGGAACCTCGCATAACCGTGGGTCCAGACCCTTATCTGTGCACCACTTTGAGAACACAGACCATTTTGACGCATAGAGCCTTCTGGTAGAAGCCGCTCTAGCCTGTATGATCGTGTTTAACACTCCCTCTGGCAAAGCAACGGGTAGTTGTTGATCACCCACGCGTGAAGCGCCCAGCGCTCTGGGTGGGGATGCCAGATCGAGCCGCGAGCTTGGGAGAGGAGATCTGCTCTGACTGGAATGGGCCACGGCGCTGTCTGTGACAGCTGCGTGAGCTCCGGAAACCAAGTCTGACCCTCCCAGTGCGGGGCTATGAGGAGCACCGAGTGCTGCGCTTCTCTGATTCTCTGAAGCACCTGTGGTAACAGAGAGACCGGAGGGAAGGCATAAAGCGGGCGGCTGGGCCAGGTTTGGGCTAGCGCGTCCTCGCTCCTTGAGAAAAATATTGGGCAGTGGGTGTTCTCCGCCGAGGCAAAGAGGTCCACCTCTGCTCTGCCGAATAGACGCCACAGTTTCTGGACTGTAAGAGGATGCAGGGACCATTCCCCGGGGGGAATGGGGTTCCTGGACAGGCTGTCTGGACCGTCGTTCAGCTGTCCCGGCACGTGCGTCGCTCTGAGCGAGAGCAGGTGACACTGAGACCAAACTAGAATGCGCTCTGTCAGCCGGAAAAGATTCCTGGATCTGACTCCGCCCTGACGGTTTAGATAGGAGACCACGGCCATATTGTCCGACGGATCAGCACATGATGGCCCTGAATGCGCGGGAGAAACCGCCTGAGCGCGTTCTCGACCGCCAACATCTCCAAACAGTTTATGTGTAGGAGGCTCTCTTGAGCTGACCAGGGGCCGAAGGCCGGTGAGCCCTCGCAGACCGCCCCCCACCCCGTGTTGGAGGCGTCTGTCGAGATGACTTTTCGGCATGAAACAGTCCCCATGGAGACGCCGCGCTGAAACCATTCTGCCACTAACCATGGCTGCAGAGCTGTAATACAGGTCTGCGTTACCCTTATCAGCTGGTGGCCCGAGGTCCACGCTCGGTGAGACACACGGCTCTTCAACCAGAGCTGAAGCGGGCGCATGCGCAGTAATCCCAGCTGGAGCACCGCAGAGGCTGAGGCCATACAACCCAACGCTCTCTGAAAAGTTTTCAAAGGCGTGAGTCTGTTCATCTGAAAAGATGCGGCGAGGCGCTGCACACGGTGCGCGCGCTGCGTCGATAGACGCGCCATCATCGTGACCGAGTCCAGCTCTATACCCAAGAAGGAGATAGTCTGACTGGGTTGTAGTACGCTCTTTGTCCAGTTGACAGAGAGGCCCAAAGCTTTCAGATGGTCGAGGAGAACTGTACGATGAGACAGTAACTCTTCCTGAGACTGTGCCAGAATCAGCCAGTCGTCCAAGTAGTTCAGAATTCGCAGCCCCTGACTCCGCAGGGGGGCGAGCGCCGTATCCATGCACTTCGTGAACGTACGGGGTGCCAAGGATAGGCCGAACGGTAGGACGGTGTATTGATAAACCTGGCCTTCGAAGGCGAAACGTAAGAATGGCCTGTGAAGGGGATTTATCTGGATCTGGAAGTATGCATCCTTCAGATCTAGTGATATGAGCCAGTCCCCCTGGCGCACATGCGCGAGGAGTTTTCTGATAGTGAGCATTTTGAACGGTCTCTTTATGAGAGCTTTGTTCAAATATCTGAGGTCTAATATTGGTCTGAGACCGCCGTCTTTCTTGGGAACAAGAAAATAACGGCCGTAGAACCCCGACTCGTTCATAGCCAGAGGCACCCTCTCTATAGCCTTCTTGCACAACAGACTTGCTATCTCTGAACGGAGCAGTGACACTGCTTCTGGGTTCACCGTAGTTTCTAGCCGCGCTCGGAAGCGAGGAGGGCGGCGACGAAACTGTAAGCGATAGCCTAGCTTTATTGTGTTTAACACCCACTGGGAGATTCCCGGAATAGCTTCCCACGCTTTGAGGCGTGACGCTAGGGGGTGAATGGCTACATGGTCCCCACTGCCGCACTTCGCGGGCTGCGTGAGCGCGCTGATAGTGCTTATAACAACGGGACTTACACTTGGAGAGGAGCTTAAGGGCCCTGTAACAGAGTGAACAGAGGTGGGACGCGCACACGGGCTTGTGGGCGCGCTTATGTACTCTGGGACTCGAGCGGGCTTGGCCCGCTTTATGAGAGTGGACTCTGTGTGAGACAGGGGAACTGGAGTGCTTTTGTGTATGAGTGAACACAGTGTTGCGGGCACATTTCGTACACAAGAGGCTTTTATGCTCTTTTTGAGATTTCTCTGGGTCGCCGTGAAAACGGCGTTTGTGCTCATGCAAGCGGGAAGGGAGACCGGCTTGGTTATGGCAGAAAACACTGCTGTAGTAACCGCCTGGGCGGGGACTAACAGAGGGCAGATCTTTGACGGCGGTCCGGCCGCAGCGGGAGAGCGCCGTCTTTTTCTTCTCAGCTGTGCTAGACAGACTTTGGTTGCTCAGGTTTCAGCGTGATTCTAGGCCGAGGCCCCTGAGGAGGCGGCGGCCTGTGGCGGCTGTCAGAGCGGGAACGCGGGTGGCCGCCCTGGCGTCGCTGAGCAGTCTGGTTGTGCTGAGCTGTGCTGGGGTGGGGCTCGTGCAGGAGGCTGATCACGTGGGCGGCCTGCAGAGGAGCTAGCGCGACGAGGCAGGAAAAGGTTCATGGCCTGCGAAGCTTTCTGTACTTCGGAGAAGCGGTCGACAATACCCGTGACAGCAGATCCGAAGAGGCCGGCTGGAGAGAGCGGGGCGTTGAGAAAGGCGGCGCGCTCGGAATCTCCCATGTCGGCGAGAGTGAGCCATAGGTGTCTCTCAGACACGCAGATGGCGGCCATGCATTTCCCCAAGGCTAGAGCAGCAGACTTTGTAGCGCGAAGGGCAAGGTCCGTGGCGCTCCTCAAATCCGCGACTGACGGGGGGTTCTTACCGCTCTCATCCCACTCACGCAGCAAATCGCCTTGCAGGATTTGCAGCACGGACATCGAGTGGAGTGCAGACGCCGCCTGGCCGGCGGCTGAGTATGCGCGGCCGTGAAAACTTGAAGTCGCTCTGCAGGCTTTCGAGGGAAGCACAGGTGATGAGCGCCATCTAGCAGAGGGCGGGCATAAGTGTGCGGCGACCAAGTGTTCAACCGGCGGGATGGTGAGGTAGCCCTTCTCTGCGGCTCCATCCACAACGCGGAGCGGGGTGGAAGAATCAGAGCTAGACCTGGCAGAGAGTGGGGCATTCCAAGACTTTGAGAGCTCAGCGTGCAGCTCGGGCAGGAAGGGCGCAGCCCGTTTGGCAGCGGGAGTCGAGCGCTGGCGGAAATAGCTGCCGTCCATGCGGTTGATGGTCTGCTCGGGGGGAGGAGACCACTCGAGACCGAGGCGCTCGACGGCCTGCGTGAGGAGGCGCATTAGTTCCTCTTCAATGCCAGCGCGAGTCCTGGAGGATTCGCGGTTCGAAGAGACCTGAGAACCGGACCAATCCTCACTGTCGGAAGCGAGAAGCGAACATGAGTCCTTGATGTCCGCAGCGTCATCGGAAGCAACAGAGCGGCCACTCGGCGGCAACTGTTCGTCCGGAAGCAGCGGAGAGGGAGAGCGGGAGGCTACAGGCTCCGGCGGAATGAACGCTTCTTGCTGGGGCTCCGGCGGCCTCTGAGCGCGGCGTTTCTTCTTCCGCGGCGCAGACAGAGGTGGCTTGGGAGCACTTTTAGCAGCCAACAGTCGAGCCCGCAGCTTCGGGCGGTGACGTAATGAGAGCGAGTCAGACTCTCATTGGTCGCGGGTTCATCCGCGCTCCCTCATAGGCTTAAGCAGTTCTCCGTGAGCGAACCAATGAGCGGCTAGCTAGCCTTCTCATGGTCTGCTGCAGCTGAACTGCGTTGACAATGGATACAAAATTATAGGATAATTTTTGGCTTCAATTTCTCAGAAAGATGGAATCTTTCCGTAGCGTAAGCTAGCTTACGCAATACGAGAGAACCTCTCGTAAGAGAACACCATATTTTTGTGGAATGTTTTCAGAATTCTTTGAAGTATATAAAGTTAAAAAGAGCAGCATTTATTTGAAATTGAAATCTTTTGTAACATTATAAATGTCTTTAATGTCAATTTTTCCCTAAACTTTAAAAATATAAACTTTAAAAAAAAAAACCCGGCAGTGATCTTTAATGTGTTAAACTTTATATCCAGCGGATAACAGATGTTCTTCATGGCTTCCAGAAGGTTTTATCAGTGTGTTTACCCACAGCTGACACGGACACCTTTCTAAGGCTGTAAAGAACGAAAGAGATTGTTCCGATATAAAGTACATCTTTTATCGCTCTCTCTCTCTCTCTCTCTCTCTCTCCCCTCTCTCTCTCTCTCCTCTCTCCTCTTCCTCTCTCCTCTCCTTCTGCCCTCCGGAAACACTACAAGCTATGACTCACCTCAGCGCTGGGCAGATTTGGCTTTTAATTGCCTGACAGTCAAGGAGAAAAAGACGTCAAACAAACCAAATCCTCAGCCACCAGGGAAAACAACAGGCTACTAAATCAAGAGAAGAATTATGGGATATCCTAATGTGGATTGGTCAGTGTGCTGACAGTCATCGCTGCCCTGCACCCAAACGTTTCAGTCCTGACAGTTTTATTCTCATGTGTCAGTTCACCACAGATCTGCTCAGGGCACAGACATGAATTCACAGCTTCATGAATAAAAACAACAGTGATACTCTGGCAGGGAACAGGTGTCAGAGAGGATTCAGAAGGAGATGGAAGAAATGCTGCATCCCCACAAGGCTATCGTGCAAGACTGTGAACTTGATAAGGACCATTCATATATTTTTTTTGCATCGTACAATTATTTTCACGACAACTAGCACTTTTAAATCTCCTTTCTCCTTTCAATTCTCTGTATATACAAATATGTTTTTTCCAGGAACAATTGTGCTTAAAGGCTCCCTGAAATCAAAAAGCTGGTGTGTTCCAAAACAATGACAAAATTCGCATTTAGGAGATATAAGCATTCAAAACTTACAGTCTCTCACTTCCGTCAAAATGGAATCATGGACTTTTATGATATCACATCAGACTTCAGCTTCTCATCATATCTTCTGTCCAATCAAATGCTCAGAATCTCAAGCGTCCCGCCCCCAGTGCTATAAATACCACCTGGCCAAAGCCACCATTGACACGTCACGGAGCAATATGGGTTGGAGAATGTGTGTTCGGTTACTCAAACGCTCAAGTTTTATTCCGTTTTCCAACTGTACGTTGGTTAAGAATGCAATGGCTAGAATTTATTCTCTACTATTGCAACGTATCATCAGCGCACAGATTCGCTTCAGTGCTGTCAAGTATGATTGCAGTCTGTGAGGTAAACTAAACGCTATTGGCTATTTGAAAAGGGGGAGGGGCCATTCAATAGTAGCTTTAGCTTATAAAGCTTAGCTTCCGCCTTAGCTTCCGGTTTCAGAAATTACGTCAACCCATAAAACAGAGCTGCCGTTCTAGGCACTTCAGTGGGCTTTAAGAGTCCTGAAATACTATTTTGGCCCAAAAAGTTTTACATTTTTTCCTTAAAATTTCAAGATTCACCTGTGAACCAACAAGGAAATTCATACTGGTCTACGCTGGTCTCATCAGGAGTGTCTGAACTATAGCAAATTTAAAATAACTGTTCTTAAATACACAATAATACACTGTAAATGATGATAGTAGGTGGATCAACAGCCTTTAGAACATTAATGCAACATCAGATGAGGCTGGCACATCTCCTACGCTCGAGAATCCCTTAAACCTGGAGATTGTGAATACGTCAATCCCCGTTGGAACAATGGAGGCGTTGGGATCTCACACTAACTCACAGTGTCAATCAATCTTCACAGTTTCAGTCACAATGCCTGGAGACACCAGCTCCTACACCAGCAGCTCATGCGGTCTTACAACACACACACACACACACACACACACACACACACACACACACACACACACACACACACACACACACACACACACACACACACACACACACACACACACACACACACACACACACACACACACACACACACACACACACACACACACAACTAAGGCATCAAAAGTTTCTCTAAAACACTATACATCTGTTTGTTCGACCAATGTTGAAAGGAGGGGAGCAGTTGGTGAGATTTTAGATTTAAAGTATAATTTCCTTCTCCATTTCCTTCTCCATCTTGCAGTTTCCCAGTTACTCTTGTTTAACCCTCCTCAAGAGCAAAGCTGGTCACAGGGTCATTGTAACCAACCCTCAGACTTTAGATAATTTAAAACCACATGTATTTTCCACCCGCACACCCGCTGCGCAAACAGCATCAAAGTATAGGCTACGTAACATGCACTCTGGCCTTGTTATCCAGCTAAACCCAAGAGATGTGAGGAAAACAGCACGTTTTATCTCATTGTTTGAATTTAGTATGTCTACTGAAAGGTGAACCCTAACTGTTAATGTCATTGCATCTAAATAATGAGTCAGATTTAAAAGTATTATTGTGCCCAAGGACTGGAGGAGCTTCTTAACTTTCTCTATGCAGATTCTGTCAAGATCTGTCAGATTTCATGTGAACGGCGGTCTTCGGATCTTACCACAGATTTTTGATATGGGTTAAAGTTAACGCTGTACTCTGAAACCCTCAGAGGCTTGTCTAAAAAACACATTTAATTTTTTTTTTAATCTTTTCAGCTGTATTTTTCTGAAAGTCAGAGCTCTTTTGTAGCTGACACATGCCAAAGTATTGGAGTGGAAGTGGATTTGCATGATTCTGCCTGGAGCGAAGAGCGTTTGTTTGTAGCGAAGTCAGCGCTGGTGTTTATTCTCACTCTGAGACTGCAACGATACAGCTCCTTCACGAGAATAACACTCTTAAAAATAAAGGTTATTTCTTGGCGTCGATGGTTCCATGGATTCCACAATGTTTTCACTGTTGTTTAGTCTGGTATATTTCCAAGACCCTTGTGATGGTACATCGACTTAAAATAAGTTAAATGACTCGTCTCCATAGCCTGACGGGGTCTGTATCGCTTTTACTGGCACTATGTAACTTCGGGTTTCGGGTAGGAACCCGTGCACAAAAAGAACTACAAAATTCGACTGTTTACGTCAAGCGCTACAATAGTCATTATTTCGTTTTTCTTCGTTTCGATGTCGCAATACATCATCCTTTCATGAAATCATGTAACATACTCTACCTTGTCTGTGGACATCGTTCATTCTAAAGCCGGTGCTGGATAAACAGCAAACGTGCGTGCGACGTAGGCTAAATTATTTACGACAGCGGCAATGGACAATTTTGTTTCCAACCAGTAGGGCGACCGAAGAGGAAAAGTTCCATGGTGGTGTTACTTTAACTTATTTTGATAGCAATGTAAAAACACATGTTATCATAACTTATTGATAATATAATTTTTAAGTGTATAAAAATTATATTTTTATAGTGTAAGTGTATAACTGTGGTAACTACAAGTACTTAAACTTTATTTGCCACAACCAAGACTTATAAAGCATATGTCTTCTGATTCGAATTTCACTTGTTGCCATTTTTCAACATCGAAAGTTTTTTAATTATGCAAAATTATAATATGAAAATTATTTAATATGCAAAACTGAATTTACTTGAATGTGGCACGCCCATCAAAAAGGAGTGTTTTAAAGAGAGGGTCAAAAACAGGATAGAAAATAGCCTAAACTAATAAGAATGGAAATGTGTACCTCAAAAAGCAATTTAAGTCGCTTTGGATAAAAGCGTCTGCCAAATGGATAAATGTAAATGTGTTAAACCATGGGTTTTGTGTTTGTTTTTGTCAGAATCACAGTGGAGCGCCTTACTTAAGCTGTGCATGACTGTTTGGCTAACAGTTGAGACTCCACAGACCACATTAGATGAAACGGAAAGCCTTTAACAGACTCGTACATCTGCGATGAGCCTCCTCTGACATCTCTTATTCAATTTACTCAGATATTCAGTTATGTCATGCAGAAAAGCTGAAACACAAAGACAGTTTCCAATTTGCTTGGTCGCTTTGCATAAAAATCTCTCTGATTTAAACATTCCCACAGCTGTTTGCTGAGCCATATTGTCATGCGGAGAACTGAATTCTTTCAGTCAATGAAGTTGAATGTTTCTCTAACAGTTTTAATTGCATGATCCAGATTTAACGTCTTGCCATATTGTGCCTCATGATTAAAAATTTAATGATGGGATTTTAACAGAATGGTGTTGGCATCATCACATATACTGTAGGGACCCCATCTGTTTTACGACTTTCTCATTATATGATACACAATCATCTCAAATCCTTCCAACGAATCATGTAGTTGATTTAGTTTACAAATCAGAAGATTATCAGTAAATAATGGCTTCAAATTTGCTTTGTTCTTCACACAAAGCTACAGGTGGTTGTACTATATTAATGTAAGTGTCTTTTTTTAAGGTTCCTCAATCTGAACTAGAGAGACTACAATTCTTTAAAATATTACCTATTATGTTTCAGAGAAGGTAAGAAGGTAATACGGATTTGGAATGGATCTGTGATGTGGAGTACAATTGCTTTAATCTTCCATCACTAATTATCACTTCAAATCTATTAAATAAACTGAACACACCCTGAGTAAAAAACACATTATGCTTAAGTAATCGACCAGTAATCCTTTAAAGGACTAAAAGATCACAGAACGAGCCTGTTGTCTCCGTGATTAAAGTGAGAAGGAATATATTTTAAGGAATAATTGCTGAACGGGCATCACAAACAAGTATTTATTGATAATCAATCTCCATTGGTGAGCATTCAGTTCCCACAAGGTCTGTTTGTTGGGATTTCTTTAGTCAGGATCAGTCACGACAGCAGAAAGCAGTCTGGCTATTTCCACCCTGCTGTCACTATTTCTCTATAATGATAAAAACATTATTGCATTTCCTTTGTTGGATCATTTAAAAAAAAACAACAACAAAAAAACAACCAGGAGTGAGCAAATATAGCATTCCTGGGGTGAAAGCGATACTGGTGGGACCTGACAGGAAAAATAAAAATGTAAAAATGTAATCTACTGTTAAATGAGGGACAAACCATGCCCATAACTAGTCATAAGAAATGTAAGTACACTTCAGATTGAAACAATAAGTAATCGAGCAGTCTTTCTAACATTAAAATCCAAATAATATTCACTAAAGATTTTGTATGGAAGGGAAATTGTGAAAAGCAGCAAGTTAATTGTTCATAATTCATCAAGAATTCATCAATTGAGAGTCAATTGCACTCTCAAAATATTTCATCAAAATAATGTCTTTACGTTGCATTGCATAGCTTTCTGTAATGGCACTAAATAACTTCATTTCTAAGCAAGTTGACAATGTTAAAACTATGTTTTCGTGCCTATAAAATCAGTCAAGTAGCATTCGCAATGTGAACAAGCTCAAACACCTTCATAAACGCAGAGAAGGATGAATTTAATCATAACATTCTTCTTCTCACCTTGTTTTTCTGTTTCTTCGCAGAGCTCTGTTTGTTCCAGAGATCCGTACTGTTTAGGGGTGCTTCGCCCTTTCTCCATTCTGTGAGCCTCCACAACACAGCTGAAGTTTGAGCTGGAGCAGAATGTCGCTGTTTGCTCCTCGGCCGGTGAATTAAAGCGCAGATTGACTGATGGAGGTTTTTAACTCCATGTCAATCGGTGATGTAGATGCGCGCGCTCGCACCTGCTGTCGATCGATGCTGCTCTGCTGTGAGTCAGTGTGTGTGAGTGTGACATATTGTAGAGATGCTCAACACGATTATTCTCCCATTACCTGAAAGCGCCACCCTGTGAATAACGAGAAAAGTGACGTTAAGTTAAATGTTCATTAATTGAAATCAAATAATTGCTTTTAAAATTAGACATCACAAAACATTTTTGCATTGTTACTTCACCCGTGGAAGTGTTAAGAACATGCTAATTAATTAGACAACATCTCATTGAACATGCACATTTGCATATTATAAAAAACGATGGCTCTAGGCTACTGAAAATATGATATGGAAAACTAATAGACTATGGCTCTGTTTTTTTATTTTTATTTCAGGTAGCCTTCAAGGTAGGCGATTTATCGTATTTGGAAGAAAATGATCGTACACAAGCCAAAGCCATTTAGACCAAAAACTTTTTGACATGACCTACAAATTCTACTTGAAACAATTCGGACCTAGCGCTGCGGCAGGAGCGTTAACTTGTGCTTGTGAGAGAGGATAATTTCTCCATGATTATTGACCGAGGAGACTTTTTTTTTGTTTTTGGCCGAGAAGACGTAACATAAGATGAGATGGAAAACGTTTACACCACGTTCAAGTTCTCCTCACAATCGTTAGACTTAGGATTCTCATCTAGATCAATGAATAGGGAATGCGGAGGTACGTCACGCCGTGTTGCATTATGGGACGTGTCCGCCATCTTTACAGGCACGATCTCTTGTTTACCTTCGGTATAATAGTGGGTGTTTGGCTAAAACGAGGTAAAATTGAAGAAGAACGGAAGAAATGGAGATGTTTAAAGAAAAAGAGAAGGGACACTACTGGGATAAACTAAATGCCACTGTCAAAAAACTATTTGGACAAACTATCCGCGATAAAAAACGTTAATACATCCGATTTAGTTTTGGTGTTCGAAGCCTATGCTAAGTTGATTACTATTGTACATGAAGTTCAAGCTATTTTACCTGTACAGCAGCTCTCATAGTTAATGTCAGCTTGCTATTTTCAGCATATGTTAAGTTTTCATAGGTTGTGCAAGAAAAAAAATTGTACATTACTTTATAATGCCACAAGATGTGGTAACTTGTTAAATACAACTGTGCCTTATTGTCAACATTAAAAATGAGAGTATTTGGTCGTTTATTTTAAAAGTTTGATGTATATTAGCCCATTGTTATGTGTACTTAAAGGGTCTTTGTGGTTGCAATCAGTACAGAAACAGAGAAGTCACTTAATGTATTTATTAAGCAGATATATAAAATCACGATTCACAGACATTTAAAAAAAAGGCATGTAAAAAAATGTACAGAACATCAAAGCAAATTGTTAATTGAAAATAAATATAATTTGATTCATGCAATGTGTCCTGACTTTATCATCTGCTACAAACATTAACCGCAAATTCAACATCATTCATCAACTAAGTTATCCTCCTAAATGTTAGTCATCGATGAATATACAATACACAACCTCTTGCTTTGTACAACTTTTAACAAACGTAGTATGCAGTGGAGGACAGTAAGTAAGTTTTTCCTCATGATTGCGGCGATCCGGCGTCTTCTCGTCAGCTCCTCGACCTGCTTCCCTTGTTGTTTTTTCCGAGAAAGAAAGGTGAAAAAACATACTCCGTAGTTCAGTTTCCTCCCTGAACGATCGTGTGACCTGCTATGGCAGTTGAACTGAACAACCATATCGACGTTTATTAAAATCTCGACAGAAAATCCAAACACAGCTTCCAACACATACATTTAAATACAGCGGTATTGGGCGCGATCCTGTAAATATGGCGGCGGACCCATAATGCAACACGGCGTGACGTCATCTCCACATTCCCTATATAGAAGCCCTATGATTACAACGACCATCATTTTAAGTGTCACAAAATTCCGAAATTATCGTACATTATGGTTTTTTTTTTCATTATTGATCGTTCATCATACATATAGGCCTATGTCAAAATGATCATACAAATGACAACACTGCTTGAAAGCATAAGATCAGATAAGATCCCACCCTCCCTTCAGTCTCCAAAGCCACGCCTCCTCCAAAACACGTGAACGAGCACAGTAGCCAGAGTCTGCAAACTGTCACGACAGACAGCATTAAAATACTTAATAATGTCTTAAAGCATATAACATTTGAATAATAATGAATGTAAACAACTACAGTCTGGATGTGTCCAAAATTGCCTGATTCACTATTCCCTCCATTACTCCAAAGTCCCTGATTGGTATCTAATAACTATTTAAAGGGTACCTATCATGGAATTTTGAAAATTACCTTTCATGTAGTGTGTAACATAGATCTAAGTGAACAAAAACATCCTGCAAAGTTTTAAATATGAAAGTTCACCGTATACAAAGTTATTGTCTCTCAAAAGTAAGAGTCGACTCTGAGTCGCTGATATGAATCGATAGACAAACGATGCATTTTCTCTAACTTTCGTACGTCACTTGTACAAGTTATTTGAATTCGACACGCCCACTCAGGGCGCGCGCCGAGCAGACAGAGAAACCTGACAACATGTCGACGAGACTCTGTTCTGAAGTGCGAATCAAAAGCAAACTTTTTTTTTCACTGCCCAGGGACAAGCATGTGAAGACTCAGTGGCTAGAGTTTATATTTACAACTATACCACACAAGTATAGCCACCTTGAGCTGTGTTCGCGTTATTTTAATGACGATCGCTTCACAAACACAAAGTCGCCTGATACTGAAGGAACGTTCAATACCAAGTTTATTTGGATCAGCTTCCTCCTCCGAATCACAACCTGTAAGTACTATTAATAATTGTTGCTTTTATGTGTGTGTGTGTGTGTGTGTGTGTGTGTGCGTGCGTGTGTGTGTGAGAGAGTGAGAGTTACGCTTAGCAGCTTCTAGGTCTCCAATGTCATTTTTTTTGTTTTTTGAAATATGTGAAATTATGTGAAGCGTATTGTAGTAGCCTACTGCAGTCAGTGTTGCCAGATTGGGACGGTGATTTCCAGCCCAAAAGCTCACCAAAAACCGCCCACTCCGAGAAAAAACCGCCCAAAATTTTACTGCCAAAATAATGTGATATAATTGTATTGCCATGTCATTCAAGGTTGATAAGCACCATTTTTATCTCCTTAAAACAAAATAACGATGATAAAATACAATAAAAAATAAATAAATTTCCCAGGAAAACGGATCAAAACAGGGCAATAATTAAGAAGAATTAGCAAATATGACTAAAATGTCCAGGTGGACACTGTCAAAACGGCAATCAAGAAATGTACCGATGACCCTCAGAAGTAGCTGTTACACATTGTAGAACATAATGCAGAATTTAGCAGTCAAAACTGATTCATTGTTGATCAAACCTTTTTCAGCAGCTGTCAGGGACAGGAGAGTTCATGCAGTCTGGACGGTGTAAACGTTGCAGATGTCTGGTTAGGCTAGTGCACATCGACAGGAGTCGTCCCATATTCGATTCCAATTCAAGTATTTCAACTGAACTTTGCTCTCCTCTCAGAGTTAGGGCCATTACATAGTCAACGCATCGGTACGCAATACGCATACGCGTCCTCAAGGCTACGCATCGCTACGCTTCGGCCGCCATTATGCGTCGATGCGTAGCCAAATGTGTCGTCCTAGTTTTTGATACGCGACGCACCGATGCGCGCAATACTATGCGTTGTCTGTGGGGGCGACATTGCAAGTATTGTACATTAATTCAAGTATATTTTGTTTACAGAAGAAGGTTTGAATACAATGGCGGGCGAAGAGGACAAATTATGCGAGCATACATCCGCATTTATATTCTATAATAAAATGTTTTTTCAGACAATACAATGACAAACAAACATCTGTGAAGAGCCTCTTACCAACGGTAAATACACCCGAGTGTCATCTTCTGTCATAGCTATATGACAGCTTCATCCTAATTACACTCCAATAAAATAGAGTTGGAAAATGCCTGGAGAGAGGTTGCAACCGCGATGGGAAAGACCGTAGATAAGGTGAAAACCATGGTGAAAACGGACTGGAAAAGTGCTTGTGACAAATTTACTCTACTACCCCCTGTTGCGTGAGTGGTGTATTGCATTTCACGCATCGCCCGTGATGCTTGCGTCTGCTTGCGTCCACTGTTTAGACTATGAAAGGGAGCGCGTCGCTCGCGTCGTTCGCGTTGCTTGCTCGCGTAGCTCGCGTTGACTATGTAACGGCCCTTAACCATCGAGTCATCTCCCACCACATGTGTACGTTTTTAGAGTTGATCACTATCTTACTCTTTACTGTAGATACATCTTACTGTATATGTAGGTCACTTTGGCATTATCGATCACTAGAATATACAGCTGTCTTCAAGTTATCTCGCTAAATCGCGTCTGCCTGCTGATCGCTGATTGGCTATAAGTGCGTGCGTGCTCATCGGTGACGTCAACACCAACGCCAGCTGACTCTGCATGGGCGTGTGTGTTTGTCATGATGACAGCACATGCACACTTTAGCTTAGTTTTTTAACCAATTAGACTTTAATAAGTAGATGTTTGAAAACCGCCGAACTGACCCCAAACCAGCCCAAATTTTGTCCACCTGCCCAAACCCTTTTTTACCCGCACAATCAAATTCAAAACCGCCCAATTGGGCGGGAACCCGCCCAATCTGGCAACACTGACTGCAGTGCTTTATCAATAGGCTTGTTTGAGATGAGCAAAATCTGCGCAGAATCGATCACCGGTGATCAGCGCGAGATGCATGCCGGTTAGAAATGTGTCCGAGAGCGGTCCGCCTTGCTCTGATGTCATGCTGACGTATGTCAAAAAGCTCTCGCGAGCGCAAGCCGCACGTGTCGGATTTTGCAGTCGGGCGCAGTTGCTCTCCACCGACTGCGCTGATCAAAAGCATGATGGGAAACGACTTACTGACGACACAGCTTAATGTTGATTGGTTTAAACAACCGTGATGTATTGTTCTCTTTTAAAATGTTTGATTTTAAAACTCGGATATCATGTTTTTTATATGTTATGATGTGTGAATATTCCCAAACTCTCGGACAGTGCGATCTCTATGGGATATGTCATTTTATTATAGTCCTATATAAAAAAACACATAGGCTAGCCTATGTCTGTATTAAAGAAAAAATGATTGATAAACACTCATTTGGAATGGAATTAAATATCAAGTACTTTCGGCGTCTTGTTCATTATATTTATTTTCATATAAAAGCAACAGAACTTAAATTACACCCAGTTTATTAGCAACACTGTGCACGAGCGTGAATCCCGTGATATCCGCCTTTGATCTCACAGGTGTCTGATGACTCAGATCCACTGCGAGAAGAGAGATCTGTCCGTCTTGCCTGTGCTTTTTTCACTCCTCCTCTCACTGCAGCCGCCTACTCTCGCCTACATTTCAGGCGAGGCAAGGCGCATCTCAAACGAGCCTAGTATGTTTAAGCTTTGGGCTAACGCAAAATATACCTGACTGCGTCATCTGACCAATCACCGCCGATTAGCGTCACGCAAAGGAGGGGTTTGGACAAATGAGTCTCAAACGAATCATTAGGGAGTCGGTGAGCAAATCAGGTAAAAATAAATGCATATTATAAGACAACAAAAGTGTTTTTTGTCATTGCATGCATGTAAAACTGTTGTTGGGGACTCCCAGAACAGTATTAGGAACATTTTAAATGCCATAATAGGTACCCTTTAAATCTTATCAAACTAGCAACTCCAATAGTAATAAAATATACTTGACTTAATAAAGAGATTAATCTTGAACTCTATGGAAACTAAACCTCGTTTAAACTACGGTATTTTAAAATCAATCAAAAAGAAATATAGCCTATACCTGCATGATATTACCATTACGCTGTGGCCACATAGACCAGCGGTTTGGGAAATGGATGGATGGATGATTAAGTTGCGGGCGCCATCTTCTGGTCAGACGTGGGAATTCACAGTGCATTGTGGGTATTCACGCACATAAAATTAAATTCTTGGTTTATGTATTAATATATGGTGCATGACTTAAAATACCAGTTCAAATATTTTTTTTAAATTCCTGCAATACCCAACAATATCACTTGAGAACCAAAATGGAAAAGACCAAGTACTGTAACATTAACACATCAACAGTTTCAGTCTTACAAAAGCTGTAAGACTGGCTATACAATTTTAACACTGTCCCTGTCTGTAAACGAATGATCCATGATCCACAAATTCTTAGAAAGTATCCACATGATACAGGCTTTCCTCTATGTGAGATAATATGAGCATGCGCATAAATCAATTTGAATTGCAAATCAAGTGGTTTAACAGACAGGACATAAAAGTTAAACATACTTTTGCACTGGGAATGAGGCCAACAGAAAATGTTGGGATTCAACTGAAGAATGTGTTATGGTATGAAGGCATCTATTGCTGAACCATTAACAGCCTGTTTGCATTGATACGATTATGCTTTTGAAGCAGCAATTGAGGAAAATACACTTGCTGTTATATTTAAGCAGCATCAGTTCCGATCCAAAGGAAATTACATCAATACTGACACAATGCTATGCCATAAAATGTCAACACAGCAAATTCAAGGTTATTGATTCCATTACATAATAATGTCATAAAATGGTTAATGCTGGACAAACAGGATCAAAGTACACCATTTTTTATGATGCAGGGCTTATCAAGACCTTTTAGGGGAAAAAAACACTTGACTTTATGCATTTGTTGAAAGTGGAAAAAATCATTTAATAGATGTTCTTGATTTCAAATATCTGAAATGTAAAGAATATTTATTCCAATCCTTCCACACATAAAAAAAAAAGAGTTGACTAGACCACTCTGCAGTCAGACCAGCTCTACAGGAAAATTTACTCAAGAACAAGTTTGGGAAGCTTCCCCCACCCCCACCCCACTACAAGTTTGGCAAACCTCACATCTAAGGCAAGCATCTTTCTCAATCCCTTAATCTGAAAATATTACACTTTTATTATGATCATCTTCAATAAACCTCTCCCCTTTTAGTGACACCTAATAGTGCAAAACATGAGTGCCTCATGCACAATAAATACAAAAAAGTCTCTGCATAACAGGTAACTGCATAAGAATGAGTGGGAAAGAAAGGGTGTGAAGATGTTAAACAATAGGCACTATTTGCTCACGTGATTATTGCCGTTTAGCAGAGATGACACGCTTACTGTAAGCAAACTAACCAGATCAGCTCGTCTCCAGTCATAGTCCATCAGTTTACCAAAGAGCTGGCGTATATAAAATCAGAAATCAACACAAAAGAATGATGATGTACATTTTAGGATGTTCAAGTGTTATAATGGTATTGGAGCTGCAATGGTCCCAGAAAGAGATTTAGCTGGCTTGAAAGAGTACTGATGTAACTTCATCCCTGATGGACTTTATGATGATTCATCTTCATAGCACTCTCAAAGTCTTGCAATGCAAAAAAAATATTTTTTTACTTGGTATTTTTGTCCCGTTTTCCATTACAAATATCAAGACATCCTTAAATCAAGATACATTTCCTTGAGAAAGAAAAGTCTTCTTTTCTGAAAATTAAATGGGGTGTCAATCCGGTAAGAAAAAACAATCTTGTTTTCCCTTTCAATTAAATTTATATTTCTTAACCCATTTAATTTTTTTTGTCTTGTTTTAAGCAAAAACGTACTTAAATTTGATCAGTTTTCCAGAAACAAGTCTTAATATCTAAAGTAATTTTCCTTCTCAAGTAAACATATCTTGATTTAAGAATATTTTGATATTTGAAATATGGAAAACAAAACAAAAAATACTGAGTACGATTTTTTTTTTTACAGTTTAATGAACAATTTTGGTGTCATTTTACTCTCAGTTCTTTTAAATTGCTCTCTGTTGATGTTAACAAGTCACTTTACTTTCCATTGTCCACTTATTTTCCCTCTGTCATCTTCCATTGCCGTTTCCAGCCAATCTTTCTCCTGATCCGACTCGGACTCGCTGATCTCGGTGTCGGCGGCCAGCAGCCGTGAGTAGTTTATCCGCCGCTGCCGAGGAATCTTCCACTTGAGTACAGCAAGAGCGCTACTCCACAAAGCCAAAACGACCCCAGCGCCTTGGAAAAGCAACATGAGCCCGAACTTTTGCACAACGAACCCAGCCGCCAGACTGCCCAAAGCAGCTCCCAGCTCCAGAGAAAGTGCCTCAAACAGCCTAAAAATGGTCTTTTCGGTGCCAGGAGTGGCGATGTCTTCACTTTGCGATGTTACGGACCACCAGAGGGCGCCGGTGCTGAATCCTGCCATCAGTTGAGCGGGTATTACGGCCCACGGGCTCCACAAGAAGGAATAATAAAGGCATTGCAGGGCTAAAATGACGACGGCGAGAACTAGTAACCAACCGTGGTACTTAAGAAACCGGGAGAGATTCCCAGAAAGTGGCGCAAAGGCAGCCTGACTTAGGTGCACCAGGGCTAAAGAGATTCCCATGTGGATTTCCGTTGCACCGCAGTCCTGCATCTGCCAAAGGAGGAAATCCGACACAGCTGAGCTCACCATGCCCATCAAAACCACAGTGATGGCACAAAGTATCGCCTGCGAGTTCCCATGCACCAATTGCAGTGCCTTAAAGCCGCCACTAGTGAGGCGCTCACGCTTTCGGAGGTAGATTGGTAGTAGGGCGGCAGTAGGTATGGTTAGGATCATGAGTACGGTGTAGGAATAAAACTCCACTGAAGTTCCTGTAAGACAAAACAGGCTGATTACTAGAACACCAACTGCACAGTTGCCAAAAGCGGCCCCAAGTTGCTTCCAGACCTTCACGCCACTATAGCGGTCGGTGGCATCTACGAAATCCAAGTATTCATACAGTCCATCATCTGCCGTCCATTCCAACGGGGCGGCCATGCACTCCCACAAAACCATCACTATGAGAACCAGAAAGAACATCTGGTGTTGGGCATCCATAGCTTTCAGGCTCCCCAGGAACTCAGTATGAAGACCTTCTTCCTTTTTCAAAGATCTCAATCCTCTTGCTGACCAGTTCGAACTTACAAATGTGTTCACTTCGACGGTTGTTCGGTACTTAAAGAAGTTTGGTTTACTGAATAAACAGTAGAGTTTGATTGCGATGAGACCGTCATCTGCTCTAGCGTGGCTAGAAGCGCGGTAGGATCAGCATCGGGTTGACTAGCGTTACACCGTCCGCTTTCCGCTTGGATTCCTGCGGACGGGAAGAGCAGAAGAGTCAGAACCACCAGTGCCGAGCTGAGCAATGAGCCCACTATGACCGTTCGCCGTTTGTCGTACTGCCTGGCGAGGACACTGGAGAACGGCCGCCACACCAGGGCGAGCAGGTGCTTGGACGCCATGATGATTCCGATCATGGCGGCGTTGAGACCCAGGTGCCGGAAGTAGAGCGTCAGGAAGGGAAGGAGGCAACCGGAGCCACAGGAATGGAGGAAGTGAAAGATGCCAGCCATCCGCAAGGCTCCCTTCACGTTCCACTGCTTGCTCTTCTGCACTGCTCCCTTCTTCATGTTTGTTGACTTGAGTTAGCGTTCTGTGTGGTTTAAAGAAAAGAAAAAAAAAACTGAAATTAAAAGATATTGGCAACTTTACAGGCTAACTGAATGATTGACACATTCACACCGTAATTCTCCCAGGTATTTAAAAAATGAAAACAGTATGTTATTATGGTAATAGTTTGGTAGCCTACTTGTGGAATGTTTAGAATTTTTGCTACATATATGATGTAACTGCATATTTTTAATTTTATGATATTATTTATTATGTTCCAAAAACGTGTTCTATAAAAGTTATATAGTAATAATGGTACTTTTTCTTAGTTGAAATTATTATAGGCTACTTAATTTTATATTTTCTCTTTAATGGGTCACATGAATTGTCACAAAAGACAACAATGTAGCATTTAAATGGTACTTCGAGGCGCTTCATAGAATTCTATGATATGATATCGTCAAGTAACAATGGGTTAATAAAATTCCATATGGAACAAGACTGATTTCTTTAGTCCAGTAAACTGCATTTTAGTCATATGTACACATCCCGTCATCATGATTTCTTTAAACAGGACATTTATAGAAACGAAACAGATCATATCAAATGTGAGGAAAACAAATAAAAAGTAGGCTGTATTCAAAAAAATACGGAAGAGAATGTGCAGTCAGTATCGCTAAAATGAAACATAAGAATTATAACAGTAAGCCGATGTTTTCTAATAAGTCTGTAAAACTTCACTTTAAATCGCGTGTGTTGGTTTAAAGAAAAAAACACTTCATTTTTCACTACTAAAGTACACGACACACTCTCAGTAACAGGTTAATGGTAATCGTGCACCTGTTGTAACCGTCTATGGTTGTAACACGTCATGATGTTGCTGCTGTGCGTTTAAATACTATTTACCTGAGATCTGTCGTATCCGTAAAAGCATGGTTTGCTTGACAAAATATCGTCGATTAAAGTTTTCTTTGACTTTTCATGTCCATACCGTATGCAGTTGAGGTGTAAAAAGTTTTCCTTCTCTTTGACAAACAACCAATGGCCGACCTCCGATCTGCAGCAAGCTCTGAGCAAATTTTACCGGTATTTTTTGAGATTGCAGCGCCAGCTGTTGGTGAGAGGATGAACTCACAGTTTAAAATGAATGAATGGCACGGTCAAATGAGCGCTTTTTAATCTAATTTAAAGATAACAATGCAGTTGAGCATGAAGTTATGAATAAGTTCTTTATTCATAAATGCCGAATGTCAAAATCCCCCGTCTTTGTATTAGGATTTCTGTAACGAACTTTCTCTGTTAATGAAGTCACTTCAGGCTGTGAAAAATGTAAACGGCACAAAATTGTAAAATATTATAAAGTTTATGCTGCCCATTTTATATAACCTAATGTTTTCTTTAGTTTTTAAAAAAAGATATATTTTTTTTATTGGGCGTACAATCAAAACATTGAGTCGAGAAGAAAATATTAAACAAAATTCTATTACCTCAGGTTCATTTGTCTTGGTAAATCATTTTTTTTGTGTGAAATTCAACATCCCACATATGATACTGCACATTTTGGCAAACGTAACAGGTTTCCAAACTTGCATACTGCACAAAGTGTTTAGGCCTATACTGCAGAAAAACTGGGGTAGCATCATGCTATTCTGATCCAAAACTCCCACAACAAAATAATATTGGTCAAGTGCTTCCAAAGTGTTAAATTACATGTCCAAGTAATATACAAACACATTATTGTCATGCATGAAAGAATAAAAGTAGTGTAAACATGACATATGGAAATGTGCTGCAGGACGTTTTACAACAATCATGCATTTTAGATCAAGATGAATCCTCAGACACTATTTTAACACAACTCAGTACACATACACAGTCTATATAAACAGCATGTGTTCACAGTTCAGCAGGAAGTCATGGCCTCTTGAGGTTACAAAGAGGAAATGCACATGTACACTAAAAGCCTCAGAGAGGTATAAGGTTTCACTTTGTCCGGTGACTCAAGGGCTCATATCATGAACTGGAGTCATTATGTCATTGCTCATTGCCACAGAAGGTGTTGATTGGTAGCGTGAGGTTTTTATTCAGATATTTGCTCAGTGATTCGCCTCCCTCTCCAAGACTGTACTTTGACTTGGTACTCGGCTGATGGCAATATCCCGGGTCTAAGCATGGAGAAACTTTAATGCTGTGGGTATAAGATCACACATAATGGCTCTGTCTGGAATATATATATGGGTTACCTAATAGGTAATGCTTGACATTAAGGTAAAAAATGTTAATAGTTTATGTATAGAAAGACTGTTCACCTCTGGACATTCTTGAATGTTTTATCTGGGTCTTTATCCAAACACACTGTGAATGTTCTTTCCTCCAGAACCCTGATATTGGCACTGACCGCTCTGAGAGAAGGCTAGAGAGAAAATACAGTTTTTACTTATTTCATTCAAGATGACTAAACACAACTAGAATGGAACAGAGAAATCACTATTTTATAAATAGTGTCCAAACGTTCACTCACCATGCTAGGCCTTGTGGGATTCGTATCTTTGAAACTCATGCTGACGCTATGTAGACCTGTAGAACCAAAACGCCACATTACAAACAAGGAAACTAACATCATTAGTTTGCTTCCTAAAATATGTATCATTACCTTATTGTTGATGAAAGTACATTTGATAGGTACTGTCAGCCATGCCATGACCCAATGTTGTTATCGTTAACTAAAACTATATATATACACACACAAAATCTAAAAAATGAAATTTAAATTTAGAAATTAACTAAAATAACTAGAACTAAAACTGAAATAAAAATAAAAAACAACAGAGTGAAACAGAAAATAAAACTAAAAAAAATATGACTAAATAATATACTACAAAAGTATATTAATGATACTAAAATAAGATATAATTGAACTGACATCATGTTAATTCTAAGAGTTTGCCCATAAATAAACCGAAAAGAAGAATGTGGTATTTTAAATATGTGACGTACTTCTGACTCTGGAGGAAGGCGTGACACTCATCAACATGCCACTAGTCGACAAAGACATTCCCTTCTCAACTTCTCGGTCACTTATTGACGCCTAAGAGAAATATTAACAACAAATATTTTATTAGATAGATTTCTATTCAAAAGTTTAGGGTCAGTAAGATGATTTAATGTTTTTGAAAGAAGTCTATTATGCTCACCAGCGCTACATTTATTGAATCATAAATACTGTAAAATTGGTAATATCATAAAATATAAGTACAATTTCAAATAACTCTTTGCTATTGTAATATATTGTAAAATGTCATTTATTCCTGTGATGGTAAAGCTGAATTTTCAGTATCTTTACTCCAGTCTCCAGTATCATTCTAATATGCTGATTTGATGCTTAAGAAATATTTTTTTATTATTATCAATGTTGAAAACTGTTCTGAATTTTTTTCAGGACTCTTAGAGGAACAGAAAATTAAAAAGAACATAATTTATTTGAAATATAATAAAAAATAATTTGCTCTCACTTTTTATCATGCATCCTAACTAAAAGTGCTTTAAAAAAAAATCATATTGACCCTAAACTTTTGATTGGTAGTGTTTATATTACTAAAACATTGGATTAAATCTTTACATTCTTTTATATGTTTCCAAAACAATGTTAGCTAGTTAGCTTCCTTATTAAGAGTCGATAGTTTGAGAGGAAACTCACCTTTCTATAATTTATTGACACAACTGCACCATGAAATTCTTGTAAGTTGTATTTTTTGTAACGCACTGAACCTTCAAGGCAAAATTGAATGACAAATATTTAGTACAAGCAGATGAAACAGCACCTACAGTAGATATATTGTTGTAGAAAAAAAAAACCTGTGGTAAAAATCAAAATTTGAATGGTTTCATAAGTCTACGTGGTGTTTTTAATATGCTTTAAGACAAATAGTGCAAATTCATAAGTCAACACCATTGCTGAGTATTTTTTCCTTAAAACTGCAGTGAACCAGAGACAGTCTCAAAAATGCGGTTTGAAATCTCTGGTGTTTCTGACGTCACAAACCGCCTTGTAACCAATCACGTCAACGTGATCGTCCAACGAGTGGATCTTTTAGCTGGTATGAGTGAATGGAGGCGGGGATCATTTGCATATAATGAGGCAAGGGTGTAGAGTTACATTCAAGCTATTTTAAGGCATGAATATGTATTTTGCTGATCAAAGATGAGTTTTAAGGGATAAAATGATTGACTGCAGGGGGACTTTAAAAAATTTCAATGGCATGAGCACCTTTAATTGTGTCTTTAAATGTAGCTCTGTAGCGTTTGACCTCGGGGAAGTCCATCGCGAGCTGAGCCACAAAGACTTCCTCCACCGTCTGGGTTCTGAGGCCAGAGAAGCAGATCTAGATGTGACAGCATACAGATATTCAGCTTTTGTCATTGATGACAACCCACAATTTATACAATATTGACAAACTTTTGGTAAGAACAAGGGCAATGTCCTTTTCACACAAGTATTCATTCATTGGTTTGCATGATTGAATGTAACCTTGACAGAGTAGATGGGAAGGTGCACCGGATGCTGGCTGACACGCGTGTAGTACGAGATGATATCTAGCAGGAAGGTGTTGGGGTCTGAAGATTCGCTCTGACTGATGCTCTGCTACAATGAAACCAATTAGAGGAAGGTTAAAAAAACCCCACCCGGATTCAAGACTGCTCTTGAATATGTTATATTTATACATGCATCAAAACAATTTCAGGCAAGCAAGTGAAAAAGTGTGTTCTGGGTTTCGAATCAATACATTAATAAAGTAATCAACTCTTAGGGCCAGCACATTTACATATGTATTTTCCATCCAATTGTTGTCAATGTAAATGCAATTCACAGATAATGAATGTCAACATATTGAAACTCAAAAAGCTAGAGTTGAAACAACATTTTACTCCATTCTTCAAGCACCAAGACAGTACAGTAAGCCTCCTTTCTCTATATTGCTGCACAGGTGCTTTAGAGCTGTACATTTTTTTCCTTGCACTTAAAAACACAGTTATGCTCTCACTTTAGGTTATATAATTATGCAAATGTACCGTTATGAAAGTAACAGTACAGAAAAGACAGAGGATGATTTATGACTGTGGGTTAGAGGGTTGGAAGTTGGAATCCAGAACCGGTTTGATTACAGAAAAAATGTCTCTTATGAGCCAATTCATTTTAGTGAACAAAAAATACAGCACAACTAGTGAAGTTTAAAGGATTAGTTCACTTCAAAATTAAAATTTACTCACCATCAAGTTGTTTCAAACCTTTCTTCTGCTGAACACAAAAGAATTTGAAGAATGTCAGTAACCAAACAGTTGATGGACCCCATTGACTTCCAAAAATACTATGGAAGTCAATGGGGTCCATCCACTGTTTGGTTACCAACATTCTTCAAAATATCTTCTTTTGTGTTCACCAGAAGAAAGACATTAATACAGGTTTGAAACAACTTGAGGGTGAGTAAATGACGACAGAATTTCATTTTGAAGTGGACCACTTCTTTAACTTCCGAGTGAATGACTCTTATGAGATGGTTGTTTTTAGTGAATCAAACTCATACGGTGCTCCCATGTAGTCCAACTCCTGAACGAATTACTTTTATGAGCCGATTCTTTTTAAGTGACTCACATGTACAACCAACCGCGAGACATTCAGTGTTGTTTCCGACCCGTTATTCATATAACAAAAACATATGTATTATGCAATTTGCCAGTATAAATGAAAGAGAATTTCTTTTTATCTTAGTATTGTAGTTGAATATATAGTTCAATAATTAGATACACTTTTGTTGTATCTAAAAACCTGTCTAGGGTTTTAACATTCAATATGTAAACATACCTTTTGCAATGATTGCTTTAAATATATTTATTATTGAAATGATATGATCATTTACCAGTGGAATTACATGTATTTTTCCATATATTTATCCCATAAAAGCGTTTAAAGATTGTTAAAGGGTACCTATCATGGAATTTTGAAAATTGCCCTTCATGTAGTGTGTAACATAGATCTAAGTGAACGAAAACATCCTGCAAAGTTTTAAATATGAAAGTTCACCGTATACAAAGTTATTGTCTCTCAAAAGTAAGAGTCGACTCTGAGTCGCTGATATGAATCGATAGAGAACGATGCATTTTCTCTAACTTTCGTACGTCACTTGTACAAGTTATTTGAATAAGACACGCCCACTCATTGCGCGCGCCAGAAAACAGTCAAAACAACATGTCGACGAGCTGTTCTGAAATGCGAATCAAAAGCGAACTTTTTTTCACTGCCCAGGGACGAGCATGTGAAGAATCAGTGGCTCGAGTTTAGATTTACAACTATACCACACAAGTATAGCCACCTTGAGCTGTGTTCGCGTCATTTTAATGAGGATTCCTTTACAAACATAAATGCTTTCAAGTGTGGATTCACGAGTCGCCTGATACTGAAGGAACGTTTAGTACCAAGTTTATTTGGATCAGCTTCCTCCTCCGAATCACAACCTGTAAGTACTATTAATAATTGTTGCTTTTATGGGTTTTGTAGCATGCTCAATAAATGTGTGTGTGTCAGTTACGCTCAACGCAGCTTAGGTCTCCAAGCTGTGTGTGTGTGTGTGTGTGTGTGTGTGTGTGTGTGTGTGTGTGTCATTTACGCTCAGCGCTTAGGTCTCCAAGCTGTGTGTGTTTTTTGAAATATGTAAAATGTTTGTCGTTGTTATTGGAGTTGTCATAAAGAATAGAGCGTATTGTAGTACTGCAGTGCTTTATCAATATTGGGTTAACGCAAAAAATAACTGACTGGGTCGTCTGACCAATCACAGCAGATTAGCGTCACGCAAAGGCGGGGTTTGAAAAATGAGTCGTCAAACGAATCATTTGGGAATCGATGAGCAAATCAGGTAAAAATAAATGCATATTATAAGACAACAAAAGTGTTTTTTTTGTCATTGCATGCATGTAAAACTGTTGTTGGGGACTCCCAGAACAACATTAGGAACATTTTAAATGCCATAATAGGTACCCTTTAATGGAACCACTAAGAAACCGCAAGAGGAATTGGAACCGGAATACAATATTAATTACCATTTGGGCCAGTTTAAGAATCATGGCCCCCAAACCGGTGATGTTACAGTCATACCACATATCCACGCTTCCCAAGTACCCTGCCAGTGTCAGCATGTCTTCAGGTAGACCCCCCTGGTAAAGACATGCATAACAATGAAACACTGTTGAGATTTCATTGCTAGTGTATTTTTAAAGGAACACCGAAGCATCTAAAAACACTAAATCTATTACCTGAATGGAAGGCGGCGACTGGTCAGTGACTGGAATGTAATACATCTCCAGATTCACTCTCTTTGTCAGCAGCAGATGTCGTGCCTCCCTTTTCCTGAGCACAAACACAGCAAGACGAAATCGTTAAACTTTTACTTTTTCAAATGCAAATGAAACGTGTCAACGAATCCATGCGGACATCTTACCGTATAGTGTAGAGAGTCTTGGCTAGCCGCCCTAGCGTTCTGTCGTCACCCATAACAACAATACGAGCCGTGAGGTTCCTTTCCTCTTTATTGAGGACGTATCCTCCATTTCCCTTAATGGCCTCCATCATGAGCGTCATTCTGTTCCCAGCTTTAGGCCATCGCACACACGGCCTCCTGTAGAAGGACTGGGAGCTGCTCTGTTCCTCTGGGCCACCCTGAGACTCTATCATTATAGAGGAGAACTCACTGATGGGCATGTCTCCCTCGATGCCACTGTCTGTGGACACGGTGGACACGACTGAGGTACGTTTCAGGTCATCCTCGTCCATATAAGCAGAGGTTCTGTCTGCAGGAACCATCAGTGCAAAGTTAACCAGCTCATTCCCTGTTTAAAAGAAAAAATAAAACGATCAAACTACGTCCAATGTCAGATTTGTACAGGCATTAGTTGAAATAACAGCAGTTGAGCTCACATATCTCATCCTCTTTGGTCCAGACATGGAAGCTGACCTCAGGACAGGGCAGCTGAGTTTCCACTTTCGAGGCTGGACATGATGGATCTGAACAGACCAAAAGTGTGAATATTAAATGACTAGCCTCCCCATTATCTTAAAATATGTCAGAGCCATTGCTTTGTCTTAAGATGCACACCAGTAATGCTTTTTTTCTAAGGTACATTTTTAAAAGCTACTTGAATGTCCTAATTGAACTTGAAGGCCTAATCCTGGCTTAATTTAAGCCCTGTCTGTGAAACCGGGCCTATATGTATGAGTCTGTCGATTTGTGTCTATAAATAGTGTCTTATTGGATTGTGGTGAGGACATTTCTACCTTTTGCAGCAGTCAGGATGTCTTGGTAGATCTTTAGTAATCTTGTTTTGTACTGGTTATCATCAGAAGCTCCATCTTCTGTTCTCTGCTCTAGGATGGTGACAACATTCTGGAAGTGCAGCTCCAGGTCTTCACCTAAATGCTGAAAGAAACAAAAGACTTAGGGCCAGATTTACTAAACAGGGCAAATTAGTGTGAGAGTGCAATCCCATAAAAGCATCAACCAAGAGCAGCGCAAATTAGCGTTTGGTTTAAGACGTGCTTTTTTTTGGGAGGCAAATAATGCTGCAAATACCAGTAAATTGACGAGCGCAAACCTTAGTAAATCAACTTGCGTGATTAATTTTAAAGGGGACATATTATGAAAATCTGACTTTTTCCGTGCTTAAGTGCTATAATCGGGTCCCTGGTGCATCTAACAACCCATCAAACGTGAAAAGTGACAGCCCAGTAACTTTGCTTTGGTAAGACTTTCAATGCAAGCATGCCAAAAATAAGCCAATCAGATTTCGCTCCCCTTCTGATGTAGGAAGGGGATCTTATTATAATATTCTGAACGGAAGCGGGGGAGCAGCAGCTCATTTGCATTTAAAGGGCCAAACACAAAAACGTCCCGTTTTTGCTCACACCCAAAAAGGGGCAAATTTGACAAGCTATAATAAATGATCTGTTGGGTATTTTGAGCAGAAACTTCACAGACACATTCTGGGGACACCATACAATTACATCTTGTGGAAAGGTGAATAACATGTCACCTTTAAATACTCTCCTCCCATACGTTTAGCGTCTGAAAGTGAAACTCAAAAAACTATAAATGCATATGCAATAATTTCATCCGCAAAAATAACCCTGACTTTCATCGCTTATTTTTCACTGCATGTCTTTAGTAAATCCTGATTAAATCCGTTTTTAACACCAAAACAGGGTTTGCATTGGCATAAGCTGTTAGTAAATCTGGGCCATAGTGTTCTTTAGAGCAGGAGATTTCAATCTTTTAGAACCAAGGGTCCTCAAATATGAGCATCCTCGTGTGAGAGACCCCCATCCTGAAAGGCATCTATCTTTTATAAACACTTAAAAATGTATATTATAAATCTAAAATTATTTTATATTAAGCTACATTATTGTAAGTTTTGTATTAATATACTGTTAAATGTCAAACTTTGATCAAATTTATATTATTCAAAAATATTTTTTTGTGTTTATTTTAATCTTATTTAATTGTAATTTAATAGATTAATAACCCATGCTTTAGAGTATAGTTTTTTTCATTAAATACTTTATGTACATCTTAGAGGATAAAAAGGTTTAAACCTATTATCTACACACACACACACACACACACACACACACACACACACACACACACACACACACACACACACACACACACACACACACACACACACACACACACACACACACACACACACACACACACACACACACACACACACACACACACACACACACACACACAAAAAACGTACTAAATATATATATATTATTATATATATATATATATATATTATATATATATATATATATATATATTATAATATATATATATAATCACAAGTGACAGTAAAGACTTTTACAATCTATTAAAAATAAATGCTGTTATTTTGAACTTTCTAATCATCAAAGAATCCATCATGGTTTCTGAAAACATTTTTCAACATTGATAATTATTAGGAATGTTTCTTGAGCATCAAATCATATTAGAATGATTTCTGAAGGATCACGTGACACTGAAGACTGGAGGAATGATGCTGAAAATACTTGTTACTGTATTATTGATCATATAAATGCAGCCTTGCTAAGCATAAGAGACATTTTTCAAAGAATCTTACAGACTCTAAAGTTTTGAACAGTACAGTATATATAAAATTATTAATTTGAAATCCCATGGGATGTGTTGTGAATATAATGATGCTCTACAGATATTTTTAATCGCACACAAACCTCTAGAGCATGTGCGAGCCGGTCAACATGGCACTGCTTTCCTAATCCAGCTATCACTGTGTGCAGTAAAACCCTGCGTTTGCAGATCAACGGGTCTCCACCATCAGCATTCACAGACTCCACGTCCACCTTGAGCGCATTCAGCAGAGACAGAGGAAACACAGCGGGATCTATGAACACAAACACCCTGATCAAAGAAACACAGAGAGTTGCACACAGTGAATACAAAGACCATAAAGTGCATACAAATAAAAACAATGAATCACTAAAAACTAAAAACACTTTAATTTTATAAGCCTGAAATAAAAAGAGGAATGCATACTACAAATGAGGTGACATTTCTTAGAATCTTATTTTAAAAGTGTGACAGAATCATAAATGAGTCACGACGGTTTGACTACTAACCAATGTGGGCAGATCACATGGGTAGGATTTAAATATGTAGCTATTCATAAGGGTTAAATTCAAAGTCTTTACTGTCACTTTTGACCCATTAAATGCATGCTTTCTGAATAAAGGTATTAATTCATTGAAAGAAAAAAATCGTACCGAGTTCAAACTTTTGAACGGTAGAATATAAAAAAGTACATGAATATTAATATACTGGCATCATCTTACTTCTCATGAAGTGGATAAAGATCATTACGTAGGCTGTGTTCAGCAATGACTCTCCTCTGAAACAGTATTCCTGGAACAGATTGAAAACAGCATCTTGAAAACTGCTGCAGGATGGGATTTCCACAGAAAGACATATGAAGTAGCTAGCGAAAAGGAAATACAGTTGTGGTCAGAATTAATGGCACCCCTGGTAAATATGATCAAAAATGGCTGTAAAAAATAAATCTGCATTGTTTATCCTTTTGATCTTTCATTCAAAAAATTGCAAAAATCGAACCTTTCATTGAAGAAAAATAATTGAAAGTGGGGGGAAATCACATTATGAAATAAATGTTTTTCTCCAAAACACGTTGGCCACAATTATTGACACCCCTAGAATTTTTTTACGTGTAAAATATCTCTGAAGTATATTTCTTTTCTTAACACACCAGGGTGACTAGAAACATGATATTGTCCAGCTATGACTTCTTGTTTCACAGGAATTTAAATATGAGGAAACACAAATGCCAAATTCCCTTAATCATCCATTACAATGAATAAAACCAAAGAATATAGTTCTGATGTGCAGCAAAAGATTGTTGAGCATCACACAATAGAAAGTGGCTGTTAGAAAATAGCTAAAGAGTTGATAATCCCCATTGTGACCATCAGGGCAATAATTAAGAAGTTCCAATCAACTAAAGATGTTACGATTCTGCCAGGAAGAGGACGTGTGTCTATATCGCCTTAATGCACGATGAGGATGAAAGTTCGAGTGGCCAGAGACTCTTCAATGATCACAGATGGAGAATTGCAGAGATTAGTTGAGACTTGGGGTCAGAACCCTACCCAAAAAACCAAAAAAAAATCAAACAACCCCTACATCCCCACGTTGTTTGGGAGGGTTTCAAGAAAAATCCTCCTAACTCCTCCAAAAACAATCTCCAGCAAATTCATTTGTCAAACACGACTGGAACTTCAACTTCTGTGGTCAGATGAATCTAAAAAAATAGCCTTTTGGCAGCAAACACTCTAGATGGGTTTGGTGCACACAAGGATAAAAAGTTCCCCATGTGTACAATTTAATATACTTTAACTTTAATGTTAAAGGCATATTTTTCTACTGTAAGTCCTGGACATGGTGTTCAGATACATGGCATTGTTTTTTATCAAATATCAACAGAAAAAAAATCAAAACCTGACGCCTTCTGCTAGAAATCTTATAATGGGCCGTGGTTGGATCTTCCATCAGGACAACGATCCAAACCAAACATCAACAACACAAAAATGTGTTAGGGAGCACAAAATGAAGCTTCTGCCATGACCGTCCCACTTCCCCAACCTGATGAGTGGGCTGAACTGAAGAGAAGAAGCATTCTGGGAATCTGAAGGATCTGGAGAGATTCTGTATGGAGGAATGGTCTCTGATCTCTTGTCACGTGTTCTCCAAACTCATCAGGCATTATAGGAGAAGATCATCTTGGCAAAAGGAGATTGCAAAAAGTATTGAATAAAAGGGTGGCAATAATTGTGGCCAACGTGTTTTGGAGAAAAAAAATGTGATTTTCCTCCCAGTTTCAATTATTTTACTTCAATGAAAGGTTCAATTTTGCAATTTTTTTAAATGAATGATCAAAAGCAGATTTATTTTTTACAGCCATTTTTGATCATATTTACCAGGCGTGCCATTAATTCTGACCACAACTCCATAATTTCTTTGGTACATATTTTGAATGCCGTAAATATGATTTAGATTAACTACTGTACATCCAAACTTGCCATCTCCTCGCATGAGTTACAGGTGCACCAATTGTGGTTAGTAAGAAATACCCATGGAAACCAAACGGGGTTGAATGAGTGTATTCTAGCAACAATGTTACCAGAAATGAAAATACTCCAAAACCCCAGTTTAACAATTAGTTCGATACATAGACAGCATCCTATGCTTTAATGTAAATACCTGGTGCAATTTGTTCCATTTTCATCTGTCTTGCATAGTCGAGTGCAATTGCACAGTAAGGTACAGGTAACGTAACTAAACTTTTCAAGCAAATGTACATCCTTTGATAGAGGTCTTCTGGAATAAATACAGACTGAAATAAAGCAGAGAATCTGATGAGCAACATGCATCACACATGGCTAAAAAATAAACCAATCATGTTGATTTCCAGTTAAGCAACAAGGAACTGTGTTCCTACAATAACGATTCTGCCAGGAACCTGCTTGCAGATGTTCCACGTCACTGACTGGAAACAATAACATAACAAACAAAAGCATTCACAGAAATCTGACCTGTAGGACTGTGTAGGAAGTGTGTGAAGTAAAGGAATGATGCGAATCTTGGAATCGATTCTTTCCGCCTGGAAGAAATCATATAAAAAGGAGAGGAATAATCAGATCATCAGCTTTGATGGTAAAATCTCTGGATGTTCCACACAAACATATTTATCTTTAAAGAAACAAACCTTTTCGAGCTCTTTTATCAGAACCCTCACTAGAGGGACACTGATAGATGGGTTTCTGTCCACCCTGTTATGCAGAGTCCATCTCAACATGCCTAAACAGAACAGCAGAACATATCAACTTAAATCGTATACTTTTTTGGCCTTTTCAGATGTGATTAGCATAAACTACAATATTGAGCTGCAAGAAAAGTCTTCAAAAATGCTTAGGTTTGGAACAGTTGAGCATTTTAATGGGAACTGTTCCATTAACCCTCTGAAGCATGATGATGTTCACTGAGAAAGTCATCAATTACCTTTGACCCTTTCCCATAATTCTATGCGTCTATCCTGTTTATATTTGATTGTGAATTGTATATAAACATTGTGTATTTTTGGTTATAAAAATACTACGTTAAAAGAAGGTTCCATAAATGTTATGATTCGGTTCCCAAAGAAATAACCAAAAGGAAACCCAAACCCAAAATACACTATTTTGATGGAATAAAAATATTATATATTATTGTTTTGAAGTAAAATGCAGAGGGTTAATCTTCACATCTTGGACAAGGAAAGAGCATATGGATCATTCAGGGTGAAACGCATGATATCTCAAGGCACATTTTGGAGATTTAAAGGGATAGTTCACCCAAAAATGAAAATTAAGTCATTAATTACTCACCCTCATGTCTGTTCCAACCCCGTAAGACCTTCGTTCATCTTCGGAACACAAATGAAGATTTTTTTGATTAAATCTGAGAGGAAACTTGACGGCCCAGAAAGTCATTGAAGAAAATGTTAAAATATTTCATGTGCCTACAGTGGCTCCACTATAAGTTTATCAAGCGACGGGAATACTTTTCCATAGCCATAGAAGCCATATGTAGAGTGATCCACCTCTCAGATTTAATCACAAATATCTTCATTTGTATTCCAAAGATGAACGAAGGTCTTACGGGGTTGGTACAGCATGGGGGTGAGTAATTAATGACTTAATTTTCATTTTTGGGTGAACTATCCCTTTAACATGCATAGATTTGTATTACCTTTTAGTTAGATTGTTATAACAGTGTCGGTACCTTTATTGCAGGCTGATCCAGCTTGAGGTTCACAGTCCAGTTCTCTGAGGATGGAATAGACATTGTGGTAGAGACTAGACTCCACGACTGAGGAGACGCCACCGACTGCAAAACAGTTCACACAACCTCATAAAACATCAACAATACAGATGTTTGAAATAAACTTAATAAGAAATGAAACATGTAAATATATACAGTACAGTGTATACTTTTTGAAAGAAGTCTCTTATGCTCACCAAGGCTGCATTTATTCAATTAAAAATATAGTAAAAACAGTAATATTGTGAGATATTATTTCAATTTAAACTAAGCGTTTTTTTATTTGACTATATTTTAAAATGTAATTTATTTCTGTGATGCAAAGCTGAATTTGCAGCATAATTTCTTCAGTCTTCAGTGTCACATGATCCTTCAGAAATCATTTTAACAGAAAAGCAAGTGTTAGGAAAGAGTGTTTTAGTACATGTTTCTTCCATGGTGGGGTTCACAGCAGCTCAGATAATATCCACATGTCATTGAGGGTTCTTCATGTCTGCAAGCACAAAATAAAGACGGCACGCTTTTGTGTGAGCGCATACACACATCAATATATTGCATTCATGCCCATTTCCTGCACTGAGGTTACAGTTTGTAAATTTAGAGAGCACAACACGGATGCAGAAAAGACCCCACAGTTCTCGGCACAGGAAGCAGATTTCAAAGGGGTGAAAATGTTGCGAGAGAAATGTTGTTACTTCTCATAAATCACGAGCCAGACATAATTACATATCGTTAGCCTCATAGCATAATTGACTAAGACATATTTCAAATAAAAATGATGCTATGAGGCTAACGATATTTGGATTTTACAAATGAATGAGCTTATAACATGCACTAAACCAGCGGTTCTCGACTGGTGAGACGCAGCTCAGAAACAGGCCGCGGGTTTGTTCTTAGGGTCACGGACAGCAGGGAAAAGACAATGTGAAATAAAATAATAAACTGCAATTAATTTATAATCTCACAAAGGATGGCAAAATAAATAGGCAACTTTTAAAAGGAAGAAGAAAACACTTCCAGCATCTTTAGTAATTCACGTCAAAGGATGTATTGCACTTTTTCATAAATGAATTCACCATTTGATAATATCAGTATGCTGATACAATAACCTAGTGTTTTTTTCCATATGTTAGGCAATCGTAAAATTAATAAATTTGTGATTTGAACGTTTACTTTTCTATAATAAGCAATTTTGGCCTTGTCTTGGGTTGCCACTTCATCCCAGCTAACAAAAATATGTTTTAGAGTAATTTTTGGAGAAAAAAAAAATTTCTTCTGTCTTCTTCTATTTTTTAAAGCTTCAAAGATTATGGGAACGTTACTTTTGAAAGTTCTCTGAACATCTAACTTAAACGATTCAGAAAAAAAAAACAACGCTCTATGAATGATCCTAATGTTTAGTGCTAATGTTTTGAGAACACCATTAAAGACACGAAACATTCTATTAATGTTACTGGAAGAATGTTTGTTCATAACATTGCCATAACGGTAGCTAACTAAGAACAACTGCACTAAACATTTTTTTTTTATAATAAGACTAAAACAAATGCTGCTGCTTTCATCCTATACCTAAAAACAGCTTTTAAATAAACGATTCTTTGCTTATTATTGTATTATCCACACACAAAATTATAAATTTACATTACACAAGCCTACCTTCCATGCATAAAACTGCTGTTCCTATAAGGAACAGTGAAAATGTGATAATCCCAGTCCTCGCGAGAGCAGAAGATATTTGAATAATCTTGACAACAATCTTGCTCTTAAGGAAGTCTCTTTTCCTCAGTCTGATCATCTGTGTGAACGCATGCCTGTGATAAAAGGAAGAAACAGGCTCTTTACTGCCAAGATATTCAAATGCTGTCTTTCTCTCTCGAACACAGACAGACTGAAGACTAGACTCATTGGTTTCCTGCCATACCAATGTGTGGCTAAATGAAGCTATAAGCGGATATATTTTTAGCACTGTCATTTGTTTTCACCTTTCGTCCAGACCGGCCCACATCACTCAAAACCTCATGCATGCTCATTACACATACTGTTTTTTTTAATCTCCTTTATTGTGCACATAAAACACTTTTTTACAGAGACCAAAACCTGAGCTCCACCCGTTAGATCTTACCAAGAAAAGGGAACTGTCAGTAACATTAGATATACTGATTCAGAGTGTGATCTGACTGATAGCATTCATGACCAATATAGATGGTTTACAGGCCCAATGCAGATGACCCATGACAACGAGTTTCGGGAAAAACAAACAAACTAATAAATAACTTTCAGCACATTCAGATCACATCAAAAAAGGATGTGGTCATTCTGGTTTTACATTACTGACCAATTAAATCTATAAAGAAACAGAATGATGACATCAGTGGTTTAAAGAATTACCCACATTAGGTTTTCAAACATCTCAACCTGTAGGTTTCAGTCAGAAAGTCATAATATTTAAATGGTCATCTATCCTTATTAACGACAATGTTAAAAACACCTTGAACAACCTAAATGACCCTATACACTATGTCTGTGTTTAAGGTTCGTAAACTTGGTCCAGTTTTGATTAGGAGCTGTTTATATTTAACATTTTGGGTTATACTTTGTTAAAATCGTTGTTACACTGTAATACACATTTATACTGACTAATATTGAGTAACATGTATTAACTGTAGGGTTAGGATCCACGTTTGGATTAGGGTTATTACTAAAGTAACTACAAGTAACACACAATGAAACAAAAATAAAGTTCATTGTGCAATCACTTCTTTTTAAAAATCATGTTTAATGTATTTGTTATACTTCTTTCCTAATTTTCTCTGAACGAGTGATTCAAAAATGATTGTGAGCAACACTTGTTCTTTTACATAAATATATGAAATACTAAGAGTAGCCTAAGTGTTATAGGCATATGAATATGGCTTATTAGCATATATTTTGAATCACTAATTAGCAAGATTTTTTAGATCTATTACGTTGACATCATGTAAAGCATCTTGACTGGGGCAAAAAAACAACAACAAAAATAAATCAATAAATTTGCATCGCTATTATTTTAACTATTCTTATACTTTGGATCTTGAAAAGTGTCTACACAACATAAGAATGAAAGCTATAATAACCGTGACACATAAATTCATAGGAAGCAGATTTTTGAGCCATGAGATTCACAAAAAAGTTATGAAAATTCACAGAAACTACCTACCTCTCGTGCTTGTCTTCGCTTCAGTTCATTCACACTTTACGGTTGACAGATGAGCACACCTCACTGTAATACACAAGATCTAGGGGGCGGAGCTGGATCTCCTCGCACTGCATTTTCATTGGTCGACAGATTCCCAACACTCGTGTGTCGTGTTGTTGCTCAATATTGTTTCCGCATTGAGTCGTAACTACTAGAGATAGGCTAGTTATTCTTTTGAAGGAAAATAAACTTGCTAAACTTAATTTTGATTTAATAACGTTTTAAATAGTTTAAAACACATGTAGTTTGTACATTGTGCACATAGTGGTGGGCAATAGCCAATTATTTTAATCTATTTTTTTCATTTGGAGAAACATTTAATGTTACACCAAAACATAAACAAAAAAAAAATAATAATAAAAAATCGTACGTTTCACCTTCCCTTAAAGGCATGTTTTTCCTTGTTACATGCAAGAGTAAATATCTCTTAAAAGGAAGTGTATTATTTGATTGGCCGATCCTTTACCCCTATCAGTAGTCACTTATACTTATAAGTAGGCATGTATACTTTTATTTGAGTAATATTAAATCAAGTTCAAAATCAAGTAGAAAACATGTGTGCTCTTTCCACTACTGATTATGCAACTGTAGGCCTATGTGACTTAATTATAGCGGCACTAATTTTATACTTATAAATGACTTCATAAGGGCACCTTAATTTACATAATATAAGAGCATCTCACTTACATAAATGGATGCAAAATGTATTACCACAATGAAATAGAAAAAAAAATATTAACACACAAGGTAAAACAGACATTTTGAATACAGTAGGGAAATTTTGAAGGCAAAACATAAGGAAAACCACATTGGGAGCACACGCAGAATTACACTAACATTAGAGGGAAGCCACAGGACATTCAATATTACTCATTCATCCTCAGCACAGATTTGGCAGAATCACTGGAGAAGTCTGGGTGGGTGTCTTCACATTATTTTTGTAAGTTTCCCCCTTCTTCCTCAACCTACATATCCTATGGGTTAGCAAATAAATGAAATATTTGAATGTTCTTTATTTTTGTAATGTTTTAATTCATCATTGAAAGCAAAACACTCCATGGCAACAACTAACAATGCATACCTGGAGTGCAGTGTTTGTATATGTCTCCACATTGCCTAAGTTTCCAGTCTGTACATTTTATAGGACTCCCTTTTATGGTACTGTAGGATGTGGAGAAAACAGTCCAATTTGTGACACCTGTATGACATCTTATGAGCAGCACTTAGATTGTGTGACTTCCTTGCAACTCTGACTGCACAGTGTTACACAACTAACGTTACCTGACTGACAACAGTCCACATGTTAGCTTAGGCTACCCTATCTATAAAGGCCACATATTAAAAGACCTACCGTCAATAGATAGCGGACATGTCTTGGCGTTATCAAAAGGTATCACTGTCAAAACTTTCACATATATTTAACTGTGATCATTATTTACAGGCGCACACTAAATTACATTGTAATTTACATTGATAAGAGCAAATGTTGTCGATCACGGGCTGCAACAACCCACCAATATACGGCAAAGTACATATAGTGGGAGGAGTTGGATCTGGATCCAACCCCGCCCCCTGGATCTCGTGTTCTGCAGTGAGGACCATCTCGATGAGCGCAGCGTTTGTGTAGCCCCGCCCACATCCTTCACGTCACTTCCCATTGGCGCACTCCCATTACAATCAACAAAGCAAATTAATGACGTCTTTGAAATCAATTGATCGACTGATACAATTTTGAGAAATGACGTAGCCTACACAAGGAACTCTTTTCAAATAAATTAATAAATTAAATGACGGACTCTACTCAAATAAATAAAAAAGTAAATTAATAGGCTAAACTACATAAATAACTTTTCTCAAATGAATAATATAAATAAAATAAAAAATTAATTTAAATGAAAAAATACCACATACGCTAATGTATAAATAAATATCTAAAAAACATAATAAAAATATAATTTTTGGAAAACCAATCCAATATGCATATTTGCTTTCAAAGACTCCGCAAACCCCCCTACATGAGTCAGATGTACATAAAAGGGAAAACATTTTGTACAGTTATATTTGCACACACAGCTCTCTTTGTATGCGAGGAAACAGTCTACTTCCTATTCATATACCACAACCCTGCTTTGCACTCAGAGAACACCTCACATGTAACTTTTAATTCTCCTTTCAACCCAAACCGAGATGTTAAGCTGCTTGATGAATGATCATCTATCATGCTTTTTTTTTTTTATTTTATTTTGTTTACAATGACAACCACAATACCAGCCCCTGCTCTTTAAAATCCACTAATAGCACATGCATGGGAACTAAAACCCTGGTTTGCACTAAGTAACAAATAACTTCCACCTGCAGAGTTATGACTACCACCAAAGAGGTAAAATAAGAAGTTAATTTGCGACATTAACCTTTGCTCATGTAAAAGAGGACATGAGAAACCGGACACTGCCTTGCATGCACATGCATTTCCTTATTTCAGTGGTTTTAAACTGACCTGTATTCTGTATTCATGCTCTTCACATGCGTGAGTCATACAGGCCAGTTGTCATAAACATCCATTGTGCCTACGTGAATCGAATGAAACCCAATACTGATGGAAACAAAAAGTGGGAAGCAACCCACGACATATCAGTGCTAAAATAAAGTCAGTACAATGATGTGTAGATGGCCGCAGTTTCAGTGAACCTCAGTCATTTGAATATTAAGACAAATCTTTGGTAATGATGGAAAACCTGTTATTTCTCTGAGATATGTGATGATGACATTATTCCAGTTTGTCCGTGACTTCAGCACCAAGGACAGTGGCAAGAAAAAATGACATGCAGGATAATAAAAAAGAAATAAAAAAACATGAATCTGCTGCCAGGAAACAAAAAGAACACGTGATCCAATTTGGTGCTTCTGCTTATGAATTTGTTGCTTTTTTTAAAGTCGGCATAAAAACGGAAGTTGTGATAGCCTTTACTTCTCTATTGTGACGTAGGCCTATATCTGAGTGAAACGGCGTTTCGGACAAGAACAAATGGAGGGCGGGGCTTGATTTTGTCCACGAGGAATTGATTGGATGGTTGTGGTTTGCACTATTGCTGTGATGTATGAGTGACAGGTTGTCCCGCCCTCGCGTCAGTATACACATCATCAGAGAAGAGATGTTGTTAAAAGAGCGAGGATTAAACATTACGAGGACACATAAATATAAAAATAATAATAAGTGTCAACTTTGATTTCATGGTGACTTTAAAGTTGCCTGTGGTCTTGTGGCTTTCAGTGGACCTACTTGAACACAATATGTATGATGCCAAGAATATGAATCAGGGGCGGCGTTTGCGTATGGCAGAGTATGGCCATTGCCATACCCTAGCAGTCAGAGTTCAGATAAAACATCAGCTGATGATGATGATGCTCGTTAAAGATTTTAGAAGGGCTTTTTAAACCCCCTAAATTTTCACCCCAGCCCCCCCCCCAAAAATGTGCGTTTCGTGATCGCTCAGTCAGTCGTCATTTAAAAAAAGCTCATCTCAACCGGCTTCTCCGCAGCGTCAGCGTCAGAACAAAAGCAGATGAAAACGTGCATGCATTTATTGATAGACCGTGTAGGCCTATAGTATACATCTGTGTAGTTCTTTGTTTGTCATAAATGCAGTTTACATTAAATAATGCTGGAGTAATTAAACACGGTTTCCCACTGTAAAATCTGGGCTTATTTATTTATTAAACATTCATTTCATATAAACGAGTCTTAATTTCTTCACTTGCAAGAAATAAAGCTTTTATTTTGGAGATCACCATGCTGATTGCGTGAGCAAAGTGTGCACTTTTCTTTAAATCACGCAGCACAAACAGAATGGCTATATAGGCTACTTAATTACAGTCTTGTGCTGTTTTATAAAGGCACAAAGCCATATCACGGGTTCGGTGTTGGGAAAAGGGAGAAGAGAGAGTTCGGCAAAAGGCGGATTCGAACTCGGGTCGAACGCGTCAAAAGCTACTTTCAAGCACCTCACGACGCCCTCGCCCTACGCCACTGTAGATATTCAGTGAAAGGTATCTTTTTGCTAAAAAGACAGGCACGTACGTAGTGCAAATGAACGCTCTCAACTCACGTTCATTTTACTGTATCTGGTTTTGTTTGTTTGATAACGATGTGGACGGAGCGTGGTACAGATAGTTGAAAAAACTTGAAAAAAGTTGTTGTGATGCCAATCGCCTCCGCGATTCTGTCTGGCCTAATAAGCTGTGAGCTATCCCTATTTTCTTTCCCTCCTCCTGACACAACGCGTTACAAGTTAACAGTGCTTTGTGCATTTGGTTAATGTGAGGTATATCGTTCGGTAATGTCGGTAATTTAACGTTATGCCAGAGGGAATGCCATACTCTAGGTTTTTGTGAAACGCCGCCACTGATATGAATGCTAATGTTTCCTGTTTAAATCTTTACGTCACTTATCTTCAGCTTCTTTAGAAGTATAATATACTCTGTAAACTCTGTAGCCAGTACAAAATATAGACATTTTAATAATTTTAGGTGGATGTCAACATTGGGAGCATCTACTACAGTTGGCCTATGTGTCTGTTTACACAGTTTATGCAGAGGCTTAATGTATAAATTTTAACTGCATTGAAGGTGGCAAAGTTCTTTTAGCTTGAAACTATGGAGCAACAATGGCACATATATTTGTTTATAATAAAAATAAAAGACTAAAATGGATATTTCCTGATAATATCCATGCACGCAACAAATTGGGAGCTGCCTAATATTAAATGTTATCCAGAGTAGATTAATATTACAATTATAAAATTAGTAAAAGTAAGTAAAGTAAGTAGAAAGTATAATTAGCAAAGTAAGTAGACTACTTTATTCTCGTATAAAGGTAAGTGAAGAGAGACCTCTAGTGATTCGCTGCTGATCGGACTGTTCTCCACTCTACCACACGGTGTCGTTGTTTCTTTATTGTGAGGAACCGTGAATCAACAACTGGGCACGGTGGGTGGTCAAGAGTTGGGTAATCAGAACTGCGTCTGGAATTTAATGTACATGTATGATGTGCATATGCTATTTATTTCCGTTTTCAAAGATTAAACGAAGCATTCTGTAAAAAGGGTTAGGGTTTATATAACTCAATATGCAATGTAGGCTACAACTTTGCAATTGTGTACCCAGCTGGAAAGTTCTATTTTGCATGCAATGTCAAAGTTTGTCAAGAAGATCGGTCAATCTGTATGCCCATCCATCCATCCATCCATCCATCCATCCATCCATTTTTTGTGCATTAGATGTGTCGCAGTGTATAATGTCTGCTGTTATGTGGTTCTTATTTATGGGAAATGTTGTTCTATACGATATTTAAATTAAAAATAACTTTAATGATTTTTTCATTTAGTTGTAAGGAAAAGAACACAGATCAAGACGTTTTATTGTCACTTTAATTCTTTTTTCATAATTTCAGGTGTTGATATTTGCCAGAATTTCGCGCTTGTCCCCAACCCTGACTTTTTAATCCCCATCTACAAATTGACAAAAATAGAGTTACTAAGGGGAAATTCTACTTTGCACTTTTACACAAGAACTTAAAAAATATACTTTTTCCCCCAATAATTTAGTCTGCGTGTTTTTAAATTGCATTCCTAAAAATGCTCTCCACAAAACTGCTGTCATCGCGCATAAATAAAACGGTTTAAAGTTGAAATTTTCCCGAATGAAAGCAGTCGAACGTTACCCTATAATTACGCTTAACTTAAAATGCAACTAGATAAACGTACATCAGAATTCCATTGTGCTTGCACACAGGGCAATAAAGCGCTTTACTCATGCAGGCGCACAGAGAGAATGGTGAATGACTGAACCCCCTTCCTATTGAATACAGGCAGAGCAGCAGAAAGAGAGAAGGGCTGAGCTGCGACACTCAGTCATAGAGAGGCAGAGGTGTGAGTGAGTTAGGTAGAGGAAGAAAGGGAGACTTGGAAAGTAATAGCAGGTTTTCTGTTTCATTTTGGTTGAAAGTGAGAAAGAGATTACAACATATCCGGGAGAGAGAAAAGAAAGGGAGAGAACCCTATAATTTCTTTTTTTAGAGGGGTTTGACATACTTCTCCACCCGAATAAAGCAGTCTCTCTGAGGTATAGTGCACTTTGTGGATTTGTCTTTGAGAAAAGTCGCCTATAATTACGCACAAGTCTTCACACACTTTCAACATAGCATGTAGGAAACTCCATGCTAGATTGCATATTGCATTGCAAAACTAGTCCTTTTTTACACGCAGAAACGATTCTTTTCTGTTCAGTGCAGTTTCAGGGACAGGGGTTGCAATGATAAGGATTTTGGTAACTTGCGTCTCCATGGTGTGCATCACCGCGATGGTGGCTGGTGGTCGTGGGGGATACGGAATGAGCATGTTCGCGGCTCAATCCTCTCCTCCGGACCCGTGTTACGACGAGAACGGCAACCCCAGACGCTGCATCCCCGACTTTGTGAACTCCGCGTTCGGGAAGGACGTGCGCGTCTCCAGCACCTGCGGCACCCCGGCGTCGCGGTACTGCGTGGTGACCGAGAAGGGCGAGGAAAGATCGAGGGACTGCAACATCTGCGACGCCACGGACCCCAAGAAGACCCATCCACCTGCGTATCTCACAGACCTCAACAACCCTCACAACCTCACCTGTTGGCAATCGGAGAACTACGTGCAATACCCCCAAAATGTGACTCTGACGCTGTCCCTGGGGAAGAAGTTCGAGGTGACATATGTGAGCCTCCAGTTCTGCTCTCCTCGTCCTGAATCCATGGCCATCCTCAAGTCCATGGATTACGGGAAAACCTGGGTGCCCTTTCAGTTCTACTCAACTCAGTGCAAGAAAATGTACAACAAGCCGAGCAAAGCTGCGATCACCAAGCAGAACGAGCAGGAAGCGATCTGCACGGACTCTCACACGGACATGCAGCCGTTAACAGGTGGGCTCATCGCATTCAGCACGCTGGATGGCAGACCTTCCGCGCATGACTTCGACAACTCTCCCGTGCTGCAGGACTGGGTCACGGCCACCGATATCAAAGTGACCTTCAACCGGCTGCACACGTTCGGGGATGAGAATGAGGATGACTCGGAGCTCGCCAGGGACTCGTATTTTTACGCGGTGTCTGACCTGCAGGTCGGCGGTCGCTGCAAGTGTAACGGGCACGCGTCAAAGTGCGTAAAGGACCGGGAAGGGAACCTAGTGTGTGAGTGCAAGCACAACACGGCGGGACCGGAGTGTGACAGGTGTAAGCCGTTCCACTACGACCGGCCGTGGCAGCGCGCGACGGCCAGAGAGGCGAACGAGTGTGTCGGTGAGTCGATGGTTCTTTGAAAGGAAAAACTCTTCATAATAGGGTTCGTTAATACATGTTTCAATGATGGCATATTCAAATATGAAAATATATTAATCAAATCTTGTTTTAACTTTAGTTTACTTTGTTAAGTGTTTCCCCGGTCCAAAAGTCCGAGAGACCACGCATATAATTAATTCAAACTTGGAAATGAACGGGTTTCTTGGATTTTGAAAGCAATTGTCAATTAAATTATAATGATGGTGTAGCTAGTTTGTGATGGAAAACATTGTGTAAATTAGAAAAAAGCTTAATAAATACCATTTCATTAGTGGCCTCAGATCTTTGGACCTCACCCAGAGGTAGACATTTCCAAAATGTTTAAAAGATTGCACGAATAGTTTACAAAAAATATGAGTCACACTTTAGTTTAGGGTCCAATTCTCATTATTAAATAGCTATTAACTATGACTTTTGCCTCAATAAACTCCTAATTACTGTTTATTAATAGTTAGTAAGTTAGGTGTTAAGTTTATTGGATTAGAATATGGTAATTAATAAGGCAAATAATATGTGGTTTACTAATAAATAGCCAATGTCCTATTATGCATGCTAATAAGCAACTTGTTAATAGAATTGGACCATAAACTAAAGTGCAACCAAAATAAGCATAATGTAATCTAATTAAAGTGCTGGGTTGTTTTAACCCAACTTTGGGTCAAATATGGACAAACCCAAATGTTGGGTTAAAAATGAAATTAAAAAATGTAACCCAATGCCTGGGTTTGTCCATATTTGACCCAAAGTTGGGTTAAAACAACCCATCATTTTTTAGAGTGAAGGCTTGTTTAAATGAATTGTCATAGGTTTTGGTTTCATTCATTCTTTTTTCTTGATGAATTAATCAACTTTAGTTCAAAAAGTAATAATGCAAATGGAACATACAGTATCAGATTCATCTTTATTAATTTCATGCAATCAATTAATATTTCATTTTCTATCAGCAAACAGAATCTTACAAACTTATGATTTAAAATCATATCCGACCTCAATCACTGCACACTGCTTTATTGAAACAGTTTGTTATCAATGCACTAAATAAACTGCATTCAATCTAATTTTAAATATCTACATCAGCTTAGATTGCAACTTTTGTTGTGATTACTGTAAAAAATTACATTTCCTTGACTTATCACATTTATTCTTTTGTCAAATCAACTTAGATAATTCATGTGGCTCAGATAACACTATTTTGAGTTTCTGTTAAACCAATCTCTGTTGTATTAACTCAAAATTAAATCAACCAGGTTACTTACTTTTTTAAGTTAAACCAACAATAATTTTTACAGTGCCTTTTCTTCACATTTTATGTCAGGAATACTTCAGAAAAAGTAACTTCATTGAACTAGAAACAACACAAATGTGTCCATGTCTCCACATAAGACCTATTATATAATCTTTGCTCTTATAACAGTATAATTTGATTAGATTTGTGACATTTGATTGGATTTCCTTGCATTTAGTTGAATGAAAATCAACTGTTTTTTAAACCTGTTGCAGCTGTTTTGCATCAAATTTAGCTTGAAATCTTTAACATGTCCTACAGTGAGTCTACCATATACACTGTAAAACTGTTTTGTTGGTTTAACTTAAAAAAGTAAGTAACCTGCAGGATTTCCTTAAAATCTTAAGTTCATTGAAATAAAAAAAATGTAGTTAATACAATGTAGGAGATTAGTTTAATCACCAGAAACTCAAAAAATGACGTTATCTGAACCACATAAATGATATAAGTTGACTTGACAAAGTTGTTGTGGTAACAAATCGTGATATAATTTTTTACAGTAGGTCTATTCAGTTCAATGGGTGAGTGGGTGTAACTGAGTTTGGAAGTGCCTTTCAACATCCATTCTGTGGAAGGAAACATTCTGGAGGGAGAGAAAAGGCTTGTCGTGTTATTGCAAGGCAGGTGTCATTATCAGATTGAAGGAAAGATTACATCAGTTTTGTTGTTTGTTTTGGTAAGTTGAAAGTAAACTGCTTGTTTCCAGACGAAAAGTTATTTTCCCCAGTCAAGGAAGAAAATAACATCTGAGCATTAAGATGCTATTGCGAAAGAACTTGGGCAGACTGAATGATTCTTCTCACTTTCTCAATTTTAAAATGTGCTTCTGCAGGTGTTTTATTAACATCTATGATTATAAATTTCATGATAAGTTGCTGTTCTTTTGGCCTGTCACGTTTACTGCCGTAAAAAGATTTTCTCTATTCCGTCCATGCCGCGTGAAGCACCGCTCCATAACAAAAGCATCAAGCTGTCAGCAAAGGCTCTATTTGATGAGGTTGTTGTCACTTGGCAAAGTCAAAAAGTAAATTAAAAATGTGTGAATAGATATGAAACACTCCTGACAGATGGCCGTCACGCATATGCGAACTTTGTTGTGCAGAAAATTAATGTGTGTCAGGTTATAAATAAAAGTTTGTTCCCATGAATGGAGAATGAGGGCACCATCATGATATGAGAGATGACTGACAGAAGCTGTTTTCTCACCGTGTGCTTTTGCACGCGACAATGTAGAGCTGAACAGGAAGGCTTGATGATGAAGCTGTATGAGTCCTGTGACAGAACCCCCCCAAAAGTTTTGTCTCAAACAGTTTCAAAGAGATTGTTACATTTGGTACGAATTTATTTGCTTTAATCAAATGATTCATAATTAAGATTAAGTCTCTCTGGCAGATTCTTTCCATTCTCCTCGGTGGAATGAGGTGGGCAAGGCAGGTATTTGAGGGAAATTAGGTGTAGCATTCACAGGATGATAGGAATTTTATCTAGATAGATACTTCCAGCGTTGATGCATGTACTGTACAATTCTTGCCAAACTTGCAAAAACATGCAGAGCAAAAAGCCATTATCACCACATATCAGACAGAGAAAATATGTCATGTTGAACAGATAAATTTGTGCATTATGATGATAATATAATTTGATATATACAACTTTAAAGATCTCACCTTAGTTCATTAGCAAACACTAAGTCTTGCTGTTTGAAAATGCATTAAATATCACCACAATATTTTAAGAATACATAGAATGTCTTCATTTAGTTTCATGGCCACACATGATGGCAATAGTTCGTCTTAATGAGAGAACAGGAAGTCTATCAATGCTGTGGTTAAAATTAATGTCACTGATATTGTCAATAAATTCTAAATTATTTGATAGGAAATACTTGTCAGCTGTCAAGGATGCAAAATCATCGTCACACAAAAAGTGTTTAAAAATAGTTTTTGGATTTCACAATCAGATCCATCATTCAAACGTGCGATTTAATTTTAAATGCAACTTTTAAACATGCTTGGCATGCATTTTTGAAAAATGCAATTATTAAAAAAGCTCTGACATGCTGTGACAGAAATCATTCATTTGCATTTGTTTCAGATGGGAAATTGTGTCACACGAAATAGGTTTAAAAAAGGTTTTTGGTAAAATAATTTTGGCACCTCCTCAAAAATCAAGTGCATAAAAGCATTTTGATGCATTTTACCTTTCATAAACTCACATTTTAAGAGATCACAGTATACTATAGGGGAGTTTTCAGAGTACGTTCGGAGCTTGGTATGTGAACTTTGGATCTTTGTAAGTAGTGATATCAAGAAAATATTTTGAAATAATCTGCACATGATTTAAGATCCCTCAGAAAGATCATCACTACTCATGTACAAGAACATGTTTTTGATGGACAATTTTTGTGTGGTTTAAAAGACGAAATATGCCATTGCATTAATATATCCCACAATGCAACTCATACTGTATCTATTTTAGAGCTACCGTGTTTAAACTTTAGGGCAAAAGCTAAAAAAACAGACACTTGTAGACTTGGACACTAGATGAGAATTTTACATATCTGAAAACTTTCAAGAAGTCAATTTATATGTCTTCAGCAGGCAATAGGTTTTCAATGTGCCGAGTAGTTTGAATGTAAATGTAGTTTAGGCAAAATGTTGTCATTGACTAAATGTTCACATAAGCAAGTTGACCCGCGGGTGGAAGCTGATTGAGCTAGACGTGCATCGCAGCCCTTGACGCAGAGCAGACGGCTGGAATTGTCTTGCCGTTGGATCTCTCTGCATTGTTCCACTCTGGTCCTCTGAGTCGTAGTGTTTTTGGCCTGCTGTGATGTGCGCAGACTAACAGGAACCGTGAGCAGATTTCTGGGCTACCATGAAGAGCTGCTCGAGGTCTGTGGACCATCTGTGGGTTTCTCAGTGGTGTTGCCGGACCTCAAGTCTGATGAAAGAATTGTGCAAAAGGGTGATGTCATAAAACCTCTCGGGTCCCCCTGCAGAAAACAGTGACTTTCAGTTCCTCATGTGTGTTTAAATGAGGCTTCAGGAACAATTTTCATTCTAGCAGCTTAGACTTTTTTTAACACATTTTTTTTGTTTTTAATTTCCCAGCTTTGTTTATTAGTTACTAGTTTTCCATTGCTGCAGCATCACACTTAGTAAAAGGACAGACAATGGCTCAGGCAATAGAGAATGGTGCTAGCAACGACAAGGTCATGGGTTCGATTCCCAGGGAAAGCACTAATAATGCGTCTGAAATCAAATATTTCCCTACTATATAGTATGTAAAAAGCTGTACGCCAACAGAGTAGTATGTCTGAATACATAGCATTTGAAAACAGTAGGTGAACCTACTACTTTGGAGAGATTCTGAAGTGCATACGATTATTATCCCATGGGGCCACGGGAGAGGATTTGTGAATGACAGTGAACTGACGCTGGTAGGTCACGTGATAATGACAACATGGCGGATGTAGTACGTCTGGATTTTATTCATACTACCCAAGGGGGTAATCCATCAGCACGAAACTGAAGCCTCCCTGGGCGCCGCCATTGTGGCAGACCATCACCTGCTGTTAGCATTGACTCCCATTCATTTTGGCGTTGTTTCTCTTTCCTTCAGTGATTCTGCTTGTTGACAGCAGGTGTTCATCATTAATGCCCAATCATCACTTAATTAATCACTTACTTATCTCATTAACTTTAACTCTGATTCAGAGTTATTTTAACTCCCTGAAGAGAGGGACCAAATGTTCTCTGAGCAGAGTTAATTTAACTCTGGGGATTTTTCTGTGTATAGTAAAATATAGTTTACAAACGTAGTACCTACTCAGACATTATTTATGTTAGTGTTGTCAAAAGTACAGACTTTGGTACCAAGTCGGTACTGAATTGTAAAAAATGTGACGCTTTGAGCGCTGTTGAGCGGAATCATAAACACCTCTGATTGGCCATTGTGTTCATCTGCTCATCAGATATGTCTGTGATTGGCTATAATGATCAGCGCTTCAAAAACATGTTGTAAAACTACATCAATGACGCTCTTCACCAAACGCTTATAGATACACACGGGAGCATTTACGGTCTGCTGATGGACGCCTGCTCCTGCTTTCAAAACACTTTCAAACGCTCCCGTGTGTTGATCATTGTAGCCAATCACAGACATATTTGATGAGCAGATGAACACAATGGCCAATCAGAGGTGTTTATGATTCCGCTCAACAGAGCTCAAAGCGTCACATTTTTTACATTTCAGTATCGACTTGGTACCGAAGTCTGTACTTTTGACAACTTGTTTAAATGTACACCTTAAATGCAGAGTAGGTCGCTTTGGATAACAGGGTCTGCCAAATGCAAAAGAGTAAAGCCCTGCACCTATACTGTGAAATCTGATTGGTCCAAAATCCTTCTACTCATAATCATATCCTCTGATTGGTTCTGATTTTTTCTTGCCACATAGCAATTTGTGGATGGAAAAATTGGTTATGACCTCGTGTTACCAATGTGCCTCAAAAAAAAATCAAAAGTTATTTGTTAAAAGCAGGAAATGAAATTGTTTCAAACCTCATAAAACTACCTCTAAGTGATCCTTTTTCCTAAATGAAAAGAAAATGAAGCAACAAAAATGAAAACATGCAGAGATAGGAAAAAAGGAGAAAGAGCTGCTAATCAGAAGCAGGTGGGCTGCTGGTCAGTCCTTTAGAGCTGCTTCTGACCCTGCATACATGTAAACTCACACATCTCCTGATATACCCCTGTGGGACCCTGGTGACTCGATGACTCACTCAGGTTAAACCATTCAATTCTCAAGATGATTGTTGGACATTTGCATCAGAACAGAAAACAGAAATAATCTTCTTGTAAAGACTACTCGATTTCAGAAGAAAATATGAGCCGCCATAATGCTAGGCTGGTGTTGATTGTTGCTAAGGTGTTGCTATGTTGCAAAGTGTTCTAAATGCATCTTAGCTTGTTGTTATGTTTGCTAAGGTTTTCAGGCTTACTACTCCAAAGTAGTAACTCCCTCCTTCAGTGCAAGACTATGGGATTTTTTGGCTGCTTTATCCACTAAGTTAGTTGTGCCACATCATCCTCAACACAAGTTATGCACTGTAGTTTAACACTTAGAGGTATGGTTTTGCTCACAAGTAAAAAACAAACAAAAAACAATGGCTCTATAATATTTATGCTCTTACTTGCTATAGCGTTTTTCTGCTATTTTTGTCTTCTACAGAATAAGCCTTTAATGTAACATTTAGTTTATTTATAGCCATTTTAAAAACATCCTCTAAACCACATGCATTGTTTGACAAACCAAAACTGTAGGATCGCAGGCTTGTACTCTTGCGGTGAAGAAAAAAAAACCCAAAACAGAACAGAACAAGACAAAGAAAACACAAAAGGGATGCATTTTGGGATTTCAAAATCCAAACCCAAGTGTATCTGCAGTCCTCTGGGCAAAGAGCTCCATGTTTTAGGGATTTTGATTTGTTGAGCTCATAATTCAAAACACACTTGACTTATGAGCCAAAAGGCTTTGTTTGGCTTTATGGGAGTTCAGAGAAAACACGATATATCCTGGGTTTAAAGGCTGGTTAGGAGAGGTGGTCCATTTTCTGGTGGAAGGGTCTGCTTGCTTTGGCTTTCTGCTTGTTTCCCCACTAATATTTATGTTTTGAATCCCCTGTCAGTCAGTGTATATTTGCGATCTGCCTTTTGGGTATTATTTGAATCTCTTTTTGGATGTCTGTGCCGGTGTTTCTTCCCAGGGGTTGAAACTCTTGCCAAAGCTTTCCGGCAGTTTTCAGGTCCTGTGATGATGTCACTTTTGAAATACACTTGTTTTGGGAAAATTAAACATCATCTGTGAAATGCTGAAATTTAATAAAATGGTTCTGTGGCAGCATTGTACCCTAGTACAGTATGGATTTCAAATGGTAATGGTAATGCCATGTCACTTTGATATTTACTATATGATACTGAATGAATGACATGGGTATACTGTATAGGCCAGGCAAATAAAACTGCCCATATTTGAGCATTTTATGTGTTTTGAAAGAAACACTTTTTTTTTTATTTACAAAAAAACTAAATTTGATTCAATATTATCTTAAACAAGTCTTTATTTGGTTTAATCCATTTTAAGTACTAAAATCCACTAAAAGTATGATTTAATGGATTATCAAGACACATACCGAGTTTTGTAATGGTATACCAATGCATTCGTAAAGTGTTGCATTCAATATCGTGATATTATATTGTAATCAATGGCAATGTCCTTGTTTTGATCTATTATAGCAACACCAGGTGGCGCAGTTCCACCGCTTTTTTTTACTGTTCTCAGAGTGAGCCCATACATGTGTGTGTCAAATTTGGTGAAAATATCTAATTTGTTTTGGAGTTAAAGAAATGTGTATATATATATTTGAGAGCATAAAAAATGACCCATGGGTGACTTTGGATTTTTTTTGCCACTTACTATCAAATTTTGACATTTGGGCATTGCCGTATTACCAACATCCTATGTTTCCAAACTTCCTGCGGTGGTTTCGTCTCAATCGGTCTAACGGTTTCGAAAATATTGGCAAATGTTTTTTAAGTGCTAATTTACAACATTGCGCTAACCATAAGGCAAAACCTAGAATGGTATCGTTAGACTCGGCAAGGATTCAAAAATGTAAGGAGATGACTCCCGTGAAAAAAAGTCAACCAAATCCAAAGTTATAAGCATGTAGATAATGTTTTTCACAACTAGGTGGCGCTGGTCCGAAACTTCTCAGACTCTTTCAGAGCATTGTGCCGATGACCCGTACCAAGTTTTATAAAGATACGTTCATGCGTTCATAAAATACAGCATTTTAGTACAAAACTCAAAATGGCCAACGCCCAAAATGGCCGATATGGAAATCAGTTGACACGGCATGACGTCCTAAATCTAACGAGACTACTTTTATGATTTTTGGACAAACCATTTTTCGTATCTCCTGACTAGTAGGTGGCGTGGCGCTGTGCCAAAACACAGCATGTAGCCTCAAGTCATGCTTGTGATGACATGTACCAAGTTTGGTCTGAATACAATAAAACGTTGTGGAGATACAGCCTTCCGTCTGTTTTTGCAAGCGCTACATAAAATTAGTTTGCACGGTATTCAAGAACGGTTTGACGAATCAACTTCAATTCCATAACGTTTTGTCTGCATGGTCTGGTTACATTTTTGTGGAAATCGAAGCAACCGTCTAGGACGAGTTCGAAAAAGTAGATTTAAAAAAACAAACAAACAAAAAAAAAAAACGAAATGGCGGAAGGATTTACATGATGGAAAATGATGTCATGTGATGCAATCGAATCGTTTTAAGCCAAGGAATCAGTGGGAAAAGATTTTGTTTCTAGCCCTTATGGTTCAAAAGTTATTAGCATAAACATGAGTAAAACTTTGGACAGTTGGTGGCGCTAGAGGGATTGAGTTAGAGACTCCAAATTTGCCATGGTGACTGTTCAGACTGTCCTCTATCAGTGTGCCAAATTTCATAATTTTCTCGCAAGCGGTTCTATGGGCTACCATAGACTTCCAAACGGAAGAAGAAGCGGAAGGTCAGATAACGGTCAGATAAGAATGATTTAAACCATGCTAGTGCAATTCCACTAATGCCAACATCATTTTCTAGTCTATTTAAAAGAATCTTGTGGTCAATGGTATCAAATGCAGCACTAAGGTTCAAGTAACACTAATAGAGAGATACAACCACGATCGGATGATAAGAGCAAATCATTTGTGACTCTAATGAGAGCAGTCTCAGTACTATGGTACGGTCTAAATGTTATTACGTATCCTAATGACAAAGATGAATTAATGATATTAAGAAGAGGATCTATGACCTCTGGAAGCATCTCTTTCAATAATTTAGTCGTTATAGGGTCTAACATACATGTTGTCGATTTAGATGATTTAACGAGTTTAGAAAATTCTTCCTCTCCTATAGCAATTAATGAATCAAGTTTTTCGTCAGGGAGACTACAATGCACTGCCTGATGTGATACTGTAGTAGACGGTCGCATAGTTATAATTTTCCCCCTGATATTACCAATCTTGAAAGTAAAGAAGTTAATAAAGTTATTACTGCTGTGATGCTTGGAATAATATTAAGAATGCCAATGATTTCAAGAGGTGCCTCCACACTTTCAGCGCTTGGCCCTAATAACATAGGAATGAAATAATTGAAGGATTAAATAACATTTAAGGGAAAAAATAAGTATTATATAGTGTGTCAAAAACGCGAATGTTTCTTTTTTCACAAATGCGTATGTGTCGTCACATTCATTTATGTATCATAATCACATAATCACTAGATACACTGTAAAAAAAAAAGTTGGATTAACTTAAAAAAGTAAGTTACCTGGTTGCCTTAAAATTTTTAGTTAATTGAAATTAAAACTTTGAGTTAATACAACAAAGGAGATTTGTTTAATAAATAGAAACTCAAAATATTATGTTATCTGAACTACATTAATCATCTAAGTTGATTTGACAAAATATAAAAAGTTGTGATAACAAATCACGAAAATATTTTTTTACAGTGTAGTCTATTACTGGTTGGCCGCAGAAAATTTCTATCATAATAAACTCTCGTTGCGATGCGACAGTGACAGTGACAGTAAGGTAAGGTAGTGTCCTCCTAACAACAAACAGCTTTACTCATTCTACACTAAAATGATAGGATAAGACAAATAAAAATCACTATATTTTTATTTATTTATAGTTCAGACAAAATCATTGGCTCTTGCTGTCCCCACCCCAGCCACCCCAAACTCCGCCAATGACCGATGACGCAGTATGTTGACCGAGCTCACATTGTTTCAGTGGGCAACCACTACAGCAGCTCAGAAGTAAACTTGCATAGTTGTGTATTTTTGAGAAAGTCAAAATCTGCTTGTGTATGGTGAGATGTATGTTTCTATTGGTTTTGCTGTGCAGGTTTGAATCTTTATGGCCTGCATTTGTGATAGTGCCCTGGCAGGACTAAATGCAGGCAGGACCACCCTGAGCTAGAGAAAGAAAAGGTGGAATAATGAATGCTAGAGTAAATGGACACATTTCTCTTTCGCTCTCTAGTGTCGGGGCTCTCTCTCTCTCTCTCTCTCTCTCTCTCTCTCTCTCTCTCTCTCTCTCTCACCACACACACACACACACACACACACACACACACAACACACACACACACACACACACACCACACACACACACACACACAATTTTGGATTACACACACTGGCTCACACCAACAGAATTCATGCTTCACAGCTTAACACAATGGACACACCGCCAAAAAACGTTTTGTGCCGCCACATGACCAAGCCAGGGTTAGAAACACACAGATGATCAGATTCCTTTACTAATACACACTTTTTTTTCTAGCCAATTCAAATTCAAATCACCCCAAATTCCTTACAGATCTATCTGCTAGGAAAGCTAATATTTAGCTTGACTGTAGTTGACTTACTTTAAATGATGAGTAGCTTGTGCTGTAGCCTGGCTAACAGTTTCAAACCAGGCTTCCCAGCACTGCTGTTACAGTCACTACAAGCAACATCAAAGGCTGCATTTGCAGTAAACGCAGAAATGAATGCATTCCAATCATGACTACATCTGTGCAATGGCTGCCAATGAGGAGGGAATGATGGATGAAGGTCTTCTGTCATTGGCTGTTGAGAGATGATTCAGGCATACTTTTATGCATATTACACCATCTTAGAAGATCAGATTTTCTCTGTCTCATGTCTCTAAAACAGGTTTGTGATCATTGCTGTGTATATTTGCGGGTTACTTGTTTTTCAAGTAAAATGAAACATTTGCAATGCATTTAAATTCCGTATGTTATTTATTTCAAGAAAATAAATTTCACTCGGAAATACATCACCTTATGGATGTTATACAGATACTATTGGTTCGATGGTCATTCGATTATTTGTTAACTTTATCCATCAGCCTTGGGTTATTCCTGAGAAAAATGTGGAAAGATATAAAAAATGTGGAAAGATTTGGGTTTTTATATTTGGTTACACTTCGATGGCCCACTTTAGACATTATACAGACTATAAATAACTTTGCAACTACATGTCAACTAACTCTTATTAGAGTATTAGTAGACTGTTAGTAGACTGTTAGGGTTAGGGTTAGGGTGTTAGGGTTCAGGGGCCGTATTCACAAAGAATTTTATCTTACCACTAGGAGTACTCCTAAATTGCACTAAAATATTTTAGCTAGGAGTTTTCTCTTAAAAGTTATTCACAACGCCTTTCAGACCTACTCTTAGTAAGGAAAAATGACAACTCCTAAACTGAGAGTGAGTCTTCGTTGCTATGGATGACGTCAATTCCCATGCACGAGCTTTCTCACAATGATCACGGTGATTGGTTGTTAGATGGCAGGGCCATCATGCGGAACATAACACAGACGCAACTAATCATGGAATTACGACATCTAAATATGTCTGTGTCCTACACAAAATAATAATAGTAATGTCATCGAAATGCATATCATGTTTTTGCAGGCCCCAGTGAAGGCTAAAAAGGCAGAGAGAGAGAAAAAAAGTCGTGAATTAAATTAAATTAAATCAAGGTAGCCTATAATACCCCAATGAAAAACGCCACTTATGAAAAACGACACTTGCATTAACACTTTGCATTAACACACGAATTGACATCCTATTAGCCTAGATAGACTACTTAAAGCAAGGAAATGTTGCTCCTATTGAAGTAATGTAATAGTTGAATGATGGTGGATTATGAACTCGCCAAAACGGAAAAGAAAGCCCATAATGCAGGATCAGTTATGGTGTGTTCACACCGAACGCGAATAAAGCGTCAAATACGCGTCTATCGCGTCTAGTTAGACGCTTGAACATTCGCTCGAGTTCAAATTTTTCATCTTGCGCGGAAGACAGATCGCGGCAAACGCGCCACCCAATTCGCGTCATTCGCAATGCCCGGCGCGAATGATGCGTCTTTTCCATTGACTGTAAAAAAAGGTCTATTCGCGTCTTTGCATTGACTTTGTATGTAATCTACTCGCACAAATAATTAAATTCGCGTTCGGTGTGAACACACTACTGCTGCTGGCTGTTGGTGCTGAAAAAAAAGATAAATGGGAAATTCGGCACTGGGATATCAAGCAAAACACAAGGGAGAGGATTTGTTTGCAGATCAATGCAGCATTCGCGCTTGTGTCGTGGACCCCGGACGACTGCGAGAGGCGGTGGTGTGCGCTACAATCCTTTGTGAATAGGTCTTAGTGAGTTAGGAGTCCTCTCGACTTCTTTTAAGCTGTCCCAGACTTAGGTGCTACTTTTAGGGCTAAAATGCTTCGTGAATTACTCTTAGTGAAAAAAATTAGGAGTCCTAAAGTTAGGAGTGACACGCCCATTATTTTTAGGAGTTGCTCCTAAATTCGCCAGTTAGGAGCTACTTTTAGCCTTAAAATTCTTTGTGAATACGGCCCCAGGTCAGTAGAATAAGTTGACGTAGTTGCAAAGTTCAGTAGAATGTCTGTTGGCGAGCATCAAAATAAAGTGTTAGCAGATATTAAGCAGACAGTTTATTAATACTCTAATGAGAGTTAGTTGACATAAAACACCAATAACACCTTAAAAATCCATAGATATCGTAGTTAGTTCTTACGGCCGTTAACACTTTCTCTGACAAGCGGATGCAATGAGACCCGTTCCCCGTCACGTGACGCTTGGCATAAAGCCTATTGAAAAAAGTGTTACCTTATATTTTACTGGTATCCCATACTGATAAAAACCTCACTACATCCCACTGGACCTTTCATCACTTCACGTCAGCGTTTCACTTTCAGTGGGAAACATAATTTTTCTGTTCAGTAAATGAATACAGAAAAACATACTTTTTGGAAACTGGTGAATCCTTCCTGTGTAAGCAAAGCGTTTAGCTGGAGACATTTCAAATCACGCCAAAGGCTCGAGCCCTATTACTGGTATATTTGTCCAGATAGCAAGCTCTATTTCCGCAGGATATCTCTGTTGAGATATGCTATTTGCCCTCTAAACTCTCTAATGGGAAACGGAGTGAATTCTGTGTCCTGTGTTCGACAAAACAAAACACAAACGTCAAGATCACTCAGCAGTTGCTCCAGCTAAAACCCTCGCCATTTCCTTATAAATACCCAAAACGTGAATGCATGTACAGCCCACAAACACACAAACAACTTAAAAGTCGACTACTCATTGTAAATACTGCACCTTGTTAATAGGCATGCTGAAGCAAATGATGTGCTACTTACACAGTGCAAATTGTCGAATCTACAACTCATTTGGTGTTCCAAACACTTCAAATATCTCGTGGAGCTGATGCACCACATTGCGTTGACAGATGCAGAAAGCCGGTCCGAGAGCGATGATGACATATTGCATGTTGGTGTTTCCAAGGGTTACCAGACAAACAGTTGCCAGGTCAGATCATTGTGTGTGCTCTCTTGCTCAGGATGTAATTGGCTATAGTGTGTTTCCTGGGACAACACACTTCTGGCTCACAGCAGGAAGCTCTTTCCTCTTCCTTTCCCACCCTGTTGCTGGAAGCCACCTAGCTACAAGTGTGTCTCATTATAAAGTGTACTGTATGTGGCACAGTGCGGCTTGGCTTTCTTTACACAGTTGCCATTTCATATTAGGGTGCTATCAAAACATGTGGCTTGTTGAATAGAGGTGCTTGCTCATAGAAGTGATCAGACTTATTATTTTTGATTAGGGATGCACGATATATCGGCCACCATATTGGTATCGACCGTTATATGTTCATTTTTAATGCTATCGTTATTGGCCAATTTATTAAAGCAGATAAATAATGGATTATTTCCTTCAGATGTGCACTGTTCGCCATGATGGTTTTGAATTGCTTGGAATAGGATTGGAATCACTTGAAAAAAGGAAAATACAGTAACGTGTAACATGCACATCGCAAATCTGTCATATAGGCTACATAAAAAATATAATGAAAACATGGTAACACTTTAAAATAAGGTTCATTAGTTCAGGTTCATTAACATGAACTAACAATGAGCAATACATTAATGTTAGTTAATAAAAATACAGTTCATTGTTTGTTCTTGTTAGTTCACAGTGCATTAACTAATGATAACAAATACAGCATTTGATTTAATAACGTATTATTAAATGTTGAAATTAATAAGATTAATAAATGCTGTAGAAGTATTGTTCATTTTTAGTTCATGTATACCTAATGTTAACTAATGAACCTTATTGTAGTGTTGAGACATGGATTTTAATGGTGAGATTTTGTTTTTATAATCAGACTCTTACAAATTATATAAAAATTTGGGTTTAGATTTATTGTCTTTCAAATATAAAGATTTATCGGTTATCGGCCATGATTTTCATATTGGTGCATAAATGTTTATTCAGATTAAAATATAGAAGTGTCGGTACTGTGTGTAGAGGCTATATAACTCACACAATTCAACATATGTCAGGAGGAGTTTGTAGTGTTATGTACGACAGGCCTGCAACTAAACAGTCAAAGCACAGCTAGGATGAATGTCCTCCTGGAGTTTGTAATTTACAGCTCTGCTGCTCGGCTTCTTGTCCGCGGTGGGGTAACTGCAGCTACTGTAGAGTGTGTGGCAGATTGGTTGAGGTTCAGCCCGCTGTGGCGTCTACTGAAAATACACCTCCAGCCTCCAGAGATTCATCTCATTTTCTTGGTGTTTCTATAATTGAGTCTGACTGACAGCAGGCTATTGCTCTCTGTTCCTCAGACAAACTTTTAATTAATGGCTCTAAACACACCTTCATATTCATTGTCTGCAGTCTGTAGTTGGGTTTGGCTTATGGAGCTACATTTCCTAGCATTGTCCTTTTTTCTCTAGCTCTTTATTGTAATAGACTTAAATGTTAAAAATAGATCACTGGTATGCTGAAATACAAATGGCTAAGATCTTGGGGTCATATCACGTCTTTTTTTCATTAAGAATTCCACTTATAATGTTTGGAAGAAGCCTTTTTTGCAGCTTATAGCCTCAATAAAAGACTTTTTCCACTGATGTTTTGAGTTCTGAAATTACATTATGTTTCAAAGTCCATTAAACTCTCTTTTTTAAAAATCTTAACAGATCAAGGAAAATTTGATTCCATATTATATGACCTCTTAAAGACATTCTTGTGCACTGAGACATTAAAGGGCTTTTCCCTGCATATTTTGTGCAGATTTTGGAGGAAAATCGGTGCAATGGATTTAAACATAGTACAATTTAAAGCATAAGTGAAAGCATTTTCAATGGATGATAACCAATGAATGGAACAAATAAAAATTATTGTGAAAAAACCACTCAAATTAACAAAATGCAATTTTATGCAAGTATCCGTCAAAATGCCAATGTTTCAATAAATTGTATGTTGTAAAAAGTATGCATTTTATCCCCCAAATGTGTGACTTTTTGGTAAAACTGTGAGCTACTGTTTTTTAACGCATTTACTGTAGATTACTGTAATTATTAGTATACCTGCAAAATCATTTATGCATTTGGCAGTCACGTTTATCCAACCAGAATTAAAATGCATCCAAGCTCTGTTTTATCATTAATGAATATTCTGAGGATTTTACTGACTTGCAATTCAACACACGTCTCCTTAAGAAAACACTCTAAATTACCCAAATTAATATTTTTTGTCAATGTCAAACCAATGTTATTAGGTGAATAATTAAAGCAACACCAAGTAACTTTTCCTCGTCGGTCGCCCTACTGGTTGGAAACTAAATTGTCCATTACCGCTGTCGTAAATAATTTAGCCTACCGTCGCAAGCGCGCTCGCTGTTTACCCAGCACCGGCTTTAGAATGAACGATGTCCACAGACAAGGTAAAGTATGTTACATGATTTCATGAAAGGATGATGTATTGCGACATCAGAAACGAAGAAAAACTAAATAATGACTATTGTAGCGCTTGACGTAAAGCAGTCGAATTTTGTAGTTCTTTTTGTGGTCGGGTTCCTACCCCGAACCCTGAAGTTACATGCCAGTAAAAGCGATTCCGGCCCCCGTCAGGCTCTGGCAGAAGTGCCTTTCACCCTGTTACGACTTGATGAACCATTGATAACATTTTGGAAACATTATTTTAAGGTAAAAAATGTTACATAGTGTTGCTTTAAGTCAGTGGTTCTCAACCTTTTTTGGGCCAGCGCCCCCCAAAATCCAGGTCCCTGGCCGCCCCCCACCCCACCCCAACTAATGGCATGTTATGAGTGAGTCAAGCGAGTGAGAGTTAACAGATGAAATAAGTAAAAAATTGCAATTTATTAATACAATTAATACCCTCCCCCAATCCCCCCCCCCCACCCCCCACAAAAAATTGCATTCAATAGCAGTGTTCCTCACAGGTTGGTTGTTAAATCTGGTTTTCGGGCCTTCTAGGGGGGTTCAGGGGCATGCCCCCCTGTAAGAAAATTTCGTGCATTTTAATGTTTAATTCATCAATCAGCTGGTTTTCGTCAATGGTATATATATAATTACAATTCATTTGTTTTAATTAATACATTACCAAAAATGTGATTACAGAATATATTTAAATTATCCATCAAATTGTCATTTTCTCCTTACTGTTTTGCGAGTTAACAAAAAATGCCTGACCAGTAGGCTAAATTACTTGGTGAACAAATAGGCCTAAAACATTTTGGCATTAGGCATATTGGGATTGATAATGCCTACAAATGTTTAAAAAAATGATTTACCTTACAAAAAGAATTTAGTGTGAATGGGAACATGACTTATTGAAAATATATAAGTGTTTTTTAAGTAAATACTTTTTAATGGCTTGTCAATTTTCCATTCCTCCGCTGTGTGATTCTAATCAGCGCTGGATTCTAGTCACCAAAATGGGCCTACAACTCGTCAAAACTCGTATCGGCGTGTAGGCTATTTGAGTAAAATTCAAAATAGGCGTAAAAAGTTTTGTGTTACACATCTAATTTATGATAATGTAAGTATTCTTTAATTATATCCATTATAATAATTATGGATATGCAATATTGATTGTTGTTTTTTCTATAAATCCAGCAATGAATATGTATAGGAACGTCACTGAAAAGAAAATAACATAACAGACCTCCATGGTTAAACCCGCTTATTACATGGCTACCTACCAAATAAATAAAACAATTAAAAATATTGCTTTAAAAAGGAGTTTATTGATTTTAAAATGATTGTATTCCAAAAGTCCGTTCCGTCTCTACTTTTAGAATCCATGGCAACGCTCGGTTTTCCATGCCAACTGTGTTATATAGATTTAGCGCGGTCTGTTTTATTTCTTACATATTCTACATTAGGATTCAACCAAGCAATGTAATAAAAACAAATAATTACAGAGCTAACAGATCTAGTTACGTAAACAGAGCGAACATGAGAGCATCCGACTGCAGACGTCAATAATGCAGCGTAATGGAACATTCTACCGATCAAACTCCGCTTCCCGAAAGTTATAAACTGCCTCCGGAGCCCAGTTAAGGTACAATCTATTCAACAAAAATAGTGATGCAGTTAAGTGTTTTTTCGCTCAGCCGAGCCTCTCTGTTGCTGTGTGGAGCAGCCTGTGTCAGTCACCTCTTCCTGAACGTCACTCACGCACTGCGGTCTCGTGAGGAAACGCAACTTTTTGATATAAAGTTTTTCTTATTCCCGATTCATACAAATACTTTTTCAAGTATTTGTTCGAATTAAGTATTCGTAAAAAAACACATTATTTGTGTATTACAAAAGCTCAAAGGCTAGTTAGTACCCGGTAGCAACCACAGAAGATTGTCCGATCAGAACAATTAAAGTATGTCCGTTTAGGAAGAGCCAGCTGTACATACCACTCATAGACCACTCATTTCAAGCTGAACAGTATTTAATCATGTGTGTGTGGTTCTAGAAATACAAACAGCAATAAAGTATAATTATACACTGATAAACATCAATATGTAGTTAAAGACAGTCAGAGTCTGTATTCAGTATAATAAGCACAAGGAATATGTCTATGCAATGATCATATAACAGGATTAGATCACAAACACATGTGCTACTGCACCTGTTACAAACACATCTTCAAAGCAAATGAAGGCAAACTGTCATCGTACAATATACAATACAATGAAAATGACTAACTTACTTTTTTGATGCACGCACACACGAGGTTACATTACAAAGTGGATAAACTGCCGCTATCATAACATTAGGTCCGTCTTCCGCTTTATAGCGATAACAATGATCGTACTTCCTACTAAAACGACGTCATCACCGGGGTCCTAACAATAGGCAGGTGATGTCCTGCCTGACTACATCACAACAGATAATCAACCACTACATATACACAAAACTCGTATGTATATACAAAAGCATATAAACGTCATCATAACTGGCCCTCATTTAATACAGCCGCCCCCAAATGTGTTTGCAGATTTGCCTCTCGGGCCAGTACACTCAGTCATTCGGGGAGTGAAGGGAGCTTAATCAGTTTTACAACAGGTCTGATGTAAGTTCTATCTTTGACCTGAACTTCGGCCGCTCTCACTTTATCATCGACTCCAGTAATGACAGCTTTCACAGTCCCGATAGGCCAGAGTGCTCTAGGAAGTTGTGGGTCAACAATCATTACTACTGTCCCCACAACCAAGTTGTCGTTCTCCTGTTGCCACTTCTGGCGAGACTGGAGTCCGGGCATATAGTTACGAAGATAAGAATTCCAGAACTGGTCGGCCAGTACCTGGCTATGTCTCCAGCGTCTGCGACTGAGAAGTTCAGATGCAGGGTAAATCACCTGAGGCAAAGTGGAGTCTAACCGGCCCATTAACAATGAGTTAGGAGTTATTGGGTCCAGATCAGCAACATCTGAAGATACATATCCCAATGGCTTTGAATTCAAGATGCCCTCAATTTCAATCAAGACAGTCCTCAGCACTTCCTCTGTAACAGTTTGAGCTCCAATAGTGGTGTACAGGGCAGCTTTAACCGATCTGATTTCTCTTTCCCATGATCCTCCAAAATGTGGGGAGTGCGGTGGATTATACTGAAAGTCGATCTGTTGACTAGCGAGTTCCCCTTGTAATTCGGGGTAAATCTTGCTGAAGGTTTCTTTAAGCTCATGATCTCCCCCTTTAAAATTTGTACCTTGATCGGAACGTAACTCATAAGGTTTTCCTCTACGGGAAATGAATCGACGTAGAGACATGAGAAAGGAGTCGGTGTCGGCTTGACAGAGAAGATCTATGTACACTGCTTTTGTGGTCAAACATTTATAAATGATACCCCATCGTTTTTCGTTTCTCCGTCCAATTTTGATGGTGAATGGACCAAAACAATCCATACCCGTAGAATAAAAGGCTGGTTTGAAAAGTCTTAAGCTGGAAGGAGGTAAATCAGCCATTTTAGGGATACTGGGTTTGCCACGCCATCTCTGACACTCAGTACAATGATGCTGAATTGAACGAACAGCCTGACGACCTCTCAAGATCCAGTAGCGCCTTCTGATTTCAGCAAAGACCCTTTCAGTACCAGGGTGGTGGAGCTGTGCATCATACTGTTGAATCAGTAGCTTTGTTACTATATGAACTGGGTCTAGAACAATAGGGTGAAGAATATCTGGGCTCAGCAGGTGACATCTTCGAAGTCGTCCACCCACTCTAATCAGCTGCATGTCAGAATCGAATTCAGGAGCTAAAGTCTTTAAACGACTGTTTGAGAAAATAGGTTTCCCTCTTTGTAGCTGAGCATATTCATCAGGAAAACTCTCCATTTGAGACTGCTGAATGAGTCTAAGCTCTGCCTTTTTATACATTTCAGCCGTAACAGTGTATGTAGGACTGGCCGCCCCATGAAGGGATCTGACTGATGCATCTATAAGCTCTTGAAAGTTGTTGTATTGAGATGCATTAACTGAATGCTCGTCATCCTGATTCATTAGCAGGTGGAAAGATGTTGGTTTGCGCAGTTCTTGTGAGGTGTCGACTGGCTCTAGGTTGGACAATTCTGGCCATAATGATGGAGGTTTCTGCAAGAATTCTGGGCCATTCTTCCAACGGGTAGGTTTGACTAACTGAGCCATTGACAGACCACGAGTAATATCGTCAGCAGGGTTGTCTTCAGATCGCACATAGGACCATGATTTAGAGTCAGTTAGATCTTGAATCTCTGCGACTCTAGTTCCTACAAACACTTTAAAGTGGCATGACTCTGATTGAAGCCAGTTGAGAACGGTGGTAGAATCAGTCCAATATTGGAAACTGCTGATATCTAGTGTGAGCTCTCTTTTCAGAACTGCTGCCAATTGAGCTCCGGTAAGAGCATGCACATAGCTCAAGGCGAGGAATTGTTTGCTGCTTCTTTGGAGCTACCCGTGATCTAGCTGCCAGGAATGACACCTCTATTTGTCCCTTTTTACCTTCAGTGCGGAGATAGGCTACCGCACCATAAGCTCGCTCTGAAGCGTCGCAGAATGTGTGCACACTTCGGGAGCTGGTCAAAGGATCTACCTTTGTAGTGTAGCATCTAGGCATTGTCACACTAGAAAGTTGTGGAAGCTCATCTTCCCATGCAAGCCATGCATTTCTAAGGTCTGTAGGTAGTTCAGGGTCATCCCATTCCCGTTTTTTGTCCCAGAGCCTCTGGACTATTATCTTGGCTCTAGTGGTGAATGGGGTGATGAATCCTAAGGGATCATATTGACTGGAAAGGAGGCTATAAATATATCGCATAGTGGGATCAGCTTTCACGACATAGCCATGTTTGTAACCAAGTGTATCGGATCTACACTGCCACCGGAGTCCCAATGTGCGCTCCTGAGGGTCTGCTCGGTCCGAACTAAACCAAAGCTCATAGTTCTCTGACCTGATTTGCTGTGGAAGATGTTGCAGGAGTTGGGGAGCATTACTAGCCCATTGGCGCAGATCAAATCCACCTTCGGCCAGGAGATGTCGCATGTCATCCACTAATTTCCTGGCAGCCTCAATAGAAGGAACACTTTGCAACCAATTGTCAACGTAGAAACAATGCTCGATTGATGCCCGTACCTCACTGGCTGGATGGCTGTGATCAGTGACATGTTTCCTGAGGGCAAAGGTAGCACAGCATGGGCTGCACGTAGTGCCAAAGGGTAACACTGTCCATTGATAGACATCAGGTGGGTTACTTGTGTTCAGATCGCGCCACAGGAATCGCAAGAATGCTTGATCTTCTGACAGGAGGCGAACCTGATGGAACATTCCCTTTATATCACTGCTAAAGGCTACTGCATACTCTCGGAAACGGAGAAGCACTCCCAGCAAGGTCGCACCCAGAGTTGGCCCAGGAAAGAGATAGTCATTCAGGCTCAGCCCCTGAAATTTAAAGGAACAATTGAATACGATCCTATTCTTTTCGTTGTGGTGGACCATGTGATGTGGAATATACCACCCTTGTGTCCGTACAGCTGTGGATTGGGGAATTTTCTTCACATAGCCTGCTTCTAGCAGCTTCTTTATCTCAGATTTGTACATTTGGGATTTCTCAGAGCTCTTCGCCAACTGATTTTCAGTCCTTCGCAAATGAGACACTACTGATTCCTTTGGAGCAGTTAAGGGTGGAGGACTGGTTCTCCACAGGAGGGGGGTAGCATATCTTTGCACACCCTCAACTTCAACCCGCATCGTGTTATCCTCCAGCATACGTACAGCTTCTGTATCTTGCTTCGACCTTGTCACAAGCCGTTCATTGCGGTAGGGTAAGATGTCCATCTGCCACAACTTCTCAACTTGGCTGAATAGATCCTCAGGCACAAGACTTACAGAGGTGAATAAACATTGTTGTATGTGAGGGTTGTGTTCAAGGAACTTCGATGGACCTTGGAGGGTCCATCCTAGATGGGTTTTCACAGCCGCTGGACCTCCAGGCGGTCCCAAACGAACTGGTTCAATAGGGGTGATCAATTGCGGATAATCTGACCCAATAAGCAATAATGGCTTTGCATGGTCTATTGACTGCAGGGGTAGGCCTCTGAGATGGCGGTATCTCTTCCGGAGCGTTTCAATTGGGTAAGAATGAGAGGCTAACCCAAGCTCCTCTGCTGTAAAAGCTCCTTTGATTACGAAGCTGCGATCTGGCTGTGTAACAGAACTCACAGCAAATGATACTGTAGATCCCCGAATTCGGCGGATATCTTGACGCACTGTGCGAAGAGACAGATCTTCAGGCTTACCATAAAGATGAAGTTGCTGAGCTGCCTCGTGAAGCAGTATCGTTCGCTCCGAACCATCGTCCAGCAATGCATACGTATCCAGTGAAAAGTCTCCATTACGAATAATGACTCTACACAATTTCAATAACACTCGACTACCAGTTGGTCGATCAACATACAAAGTTTCGATTGTGTTGCTGGTAGACTGTGGGGTCTCCTTAGTTTCTTTGGTTACATTAGCACTCATTTCATTGTTGACCTCATGCAGAACTTCTAGATGTCTTCTTTGACACTTCTTGCATTTGGCTTTTAGAGTACACTGACCTGCTTGGTGATCCCGTCCACATTTCCAGCATCTCTGATTAGATCTGATCCAAGTCGCTATCTGTCCTGGTTTCAGCAGTTTGAAGTTCGAACACTGATTGAGATAATGCTGAGTTGTATTACAAAAGGGGCAGTATTTCTTTGGTTTCTCTAGTGATCTCGACTCTGAAACTGCACTCATATGAACAGATTCGTCTTTGAAAACTGGCCTTTGCTCACTTCCATGGAAGATTGCAGTAGATTTCTGAAACACTTTGGGTACTCTTTGCTGGTCTTTACGAAAACTCTGCCTCTCTTTACCAGAGTCAACACTGAATTGGGTACCATCCTCTTGTACTCGTACCTCATACTCCAACCACTCTGCAAATTCAAACAAAGTAGGAATAGGTGTCCTAAGTGGATTAACATACCTCCTGAAGTATGAACGGAGATCATGAGGTAACTTAGCGAGGAGTCGAGTGACATGGGAACCACAAATCAGTTCTGTATGTCCTGGTCTTCCTAACTGATCCAGCATCCCAACCAGGGCCCGCACCTTTAGTGCAAAAAGTCTGAATCCTCTGGTGTCGCCACTTCTTATGCTCGGTCCATCCATCAGGACAGCAATACGTTGAAGTGCCAGTTGATGAGGTTGTCCATATAGTTCTGTTAAAGCTTCCATAGTGTGACTATAAGGGTACCTGCTGTTACTGTAGGAATCAGCAATAAGCAATGCTTCTTCAAGCTTCAAGTGGTCCATCAATATCTGGAATTTAAAACGCTCCGTAGCGTCTGTAGGTAGGAGATTGTCAAGAGCTATCTTCAACCTGTTGAACTCACGAGGATCCTCTTTAACAAAATTAGGGATAGTTGGGGTTGGACCACGATAAGTGTTCTCTTGCCTAGGGGGCAGTGATGGTCCATGGTGTACGGATGATCCCTGTCGTCTAGAGGCAGAGCTGTAATGGTGTGGGGATGGCTGCCTTGGTTGCTGGTAGCGTTCATCGACACAATCCGCTCTCTGGGCTGCTGCACCTTCTAGCAATGGTGAAGACGGTCTAGATGGCTTGAAGCTCACCTTCATCCTCTGCAGCTCATGGATAATCTCATCGATTCTGTCTCGTTGACAGTCTGCGTGGAACTTATCCTCACTGCGTCTCGCTAACACATCTCCATCATAACGTTGATCTCTTTGATCTCTTGTTGACGTTACTCTGTAGCGAGACGGTGAGGTAGAGGCTTGATCCTCCATATTACACGTTAAGGGTCTGGGCGACAGAAATGGTTGAGATGAAAACACTGCTCTTGGAGAGGGAGGTGCAGAGTGTTCTCTGAGGTCATGTCTAAGTTGATGATTCTCCCTTTCCAGATCCCTCAGTCTTGTCCGCATTAGTTCAGGAGGGACTCCCGGATCATCCTCACAGGCAGAAAGATGATCAATGTCTGCAACACGGTGATTGTGAGGTGATAAACCGACTGTGGCTCCTATCAGCTGTTCTCCCTCGTCGGAGTGGTCTGAGGGTATGCACACTGGTCGCTGCTCTGGCACATAATTCACCTCATAATCTTCAAGGTATTTTGGCCTCTGTGTTTGGCGACGTGGACGAACTACCGCATCACTAGTCTCCTCACTATGTATGGACATTATATTAATTCAGAAGTTGCTCCTCCGGCTCGAAGGACCATATTACAAAAGCTCAAAGGCTAGTTAGTACCCGGTAGCAACCACAGAAGATTGTCCGATCAGAACAATTAAAGTATGTCCGTTTAGGAAGAGCCAGCTGTACATACCACTCATAGACCACTCATTTCAAGCTGAACAGTATTTAATCATGTGTGTGTGGTTCTAGAAATACAAACAGCAATAAAGTATAATTATACACTGATAAACATCAATATGTAGTTAAAGACAGTCAGAGTCTGTATTCAGTATAATAAGCACAAGGAATATGTCTATGCAATGATCATATAACAGGATTAGATCACAAACACATGTGCTACTGCACCTGTTACAAACACATCTTCAAAGCAAATGAAGGCAAACTGTCATCGTACAATATACAATACAATGAAAATGACTAACTTACTTTTTTGATGCACGCACACACGAGGTTACATTACAAAGTGGATAAACTGCCGCTATCATAACATTAGGTCCGTCTTCCGCTTTATAGCGATAACAATGATCGTACTTCCTACTAAAACGACGTCATCACCGGGGTCCTAACAATAGGCAGGTGATGTCCTGCCTGACTACATCACAACAGATAATCAACCACTACATATACACAAAACTCGTATGTATATACAAAAGCATATAAACGTCATCATAACTGGCCCTCATTTAATACATTGTGCCTTTCCGAATACCGTATTCGGGTTCGGCTCCACCCATACTGCCTGCACATCATATTTTTGACATTATTGGTAGGCTAATGCTTTCAATCGTAAATCGGAATGCAATAGAAATGAACACAAAAAACTGCTTAGTGCCTACCTACAACACTGACGGTGGACTTGCGGTCAGGAGTAGAGTGGACGAATGTTTTTTTGTTTTTTGTTTTGTTTTTTGAGGCTGCTGACAATTTTTTTTCTACCCGCACCATAAACGCACACACAATATGACCTCACGCTCTGTCCTAACACTTTTTAAATAGCCCACTTAAAGTGTTTATTACAAATAAATTATCAAATGCTTAAAATGAATCAAAGTAAATGAACAAACATTTGTATTATATTTAAACTCATGAACGCCCCCCATTAACACCGGAACGCCCCCCTTTCAAAAATCTTGCTTCCAACGCCCCCCCTGTATCTCTGAACGCCCCCTGGGGGGCGGTACCGCCCCCGTTGAGAACCACTACTTTAAGTGAAGTTATGCCTCACATCATTATGAAATATGAATGACTGTTAGACCTGATTTTGAGATGAAGTTGATAAAATGGTTGAATAATTGAAATTAAAATAGTTAGCGAAATGAGCATTCACTATTAAATATTTATTCTAAGTTGATAAATATCTTTTATTTAAGTCTTAATATGCCTACATCCCTACTGAATTCATACTGAAACCTGCCACTGATACCACTAAGTAAAGCACACTGTCGTCATTCATTGCCTTTCAATCATCCACATCAACTGCACACCTTGTAAAGCTCATCACGGAGGCCTTTCCTCAGCGTGGAGCTGCATTCCAGTAATGCAGCGTCAATGAGGCTTCGTAGTGCCGTTCAAGGGCTGTAAATTTCAGCTGGTGAGAGACAATGAGACCAGAGTGACGACACCTGCAGTGGAAAAGCACAATCCCTCCATCCCGTGCCACATCACAGCGTGATCCGAGGGAGATTCCTATTTACGGATCATTTGGGATTTGGACCCCAGTCTCCAGCTGTGGTGGAACCGATTGGCCACACATCTGCAGCCCGGGCCTGTCGTGAGGATGATTTACATAGGCTCGAAAAACAGAAGGAATGCCAAAAAGATGGGAAGCGCTCACATTGCGGTCCCCCTCTTTCAAACTGATTTATGTTCCATGGGGAAGCCTATCCAGTCTTGCCAAATTCTTCAGCCTCTGGTGTCCGGTGCTGCTGCAAATGTCTTTATCTTTTGCACTTAGCTCCAATCTAGAATTTTTTCCATTCCACCAGTTCCACTTGTCTTCAGCTTTCAACTCTGAGACAACATGAGATATTTTATTGAAGTTTACTGAATGACTGAAGGAACATTTACTCAGGGTAATGCAGTAAAAACAAAGAAGAACAGACTTAAAAAACGGGAGAAATCCGAGCAAAACTTACGTTAACTGTAAAAAAAAAAAACTAAGATAATGTTTATGCTGGATCATAAGGTGTTCCTGTTGCTCAACTTGATATAATATGGTACCAACAACGCCATGGGTTGATTTCCCTGGAAGTACATACAGTATCAAGATAAAGTATGTGTCTTGAAATAAAAGCCAATCTGACAAATGCATAAACTGGGAGAATTACAGTCACAGTCTCAAATACATTGTACTCGCCAATCAGAAATTTCGATGTCCAATTCAAGTAGTTGTATTTCACGACTGTTGGCAATGTAACAAATGCAATTTTTTAATTTCAGAATTTCTTTGAATTATTAGTCACATTCTATTTGCAATTCCCCATCCCTTTTGCTACCTCAAAACAATCTCAGTTCAATTCTAAATGGCGCACAACCCTGCTCAAGCACTCCCTGGGAAAGAAACCCCATAACCTTGGCTTTGTTAGCGTCATGCAATACTAGTTAAGCTACAGGAACATCAGTAAAAGTCCAATTAGACATGCTAAATCTTGGGTATGGATCCTGCAAGATTTCTATATTCCTTGATGTTAGATGTCTTAATTGGACAGGATGTTTTCATTTGAATTGGAAAAGCATCTGAAGTTTCCTAAGGCCACTCTTGCTGCAAAGTTACAGCGCAACAGCTCCTTTGGCAGGTTGACTGTTCCCTGAGTTTTGCAGCTGCTCTCACACTCTTAACACTGTACATGTAAAGAAAAATTAAAGTGCTGCAAATTAATCACCAATTACTCAATGGGTGTGTTGCGTTTATGAAAACAAACAGGCAAAACTCGGAGATAAATCAAATGACTAACGAGCCTCGCAATGATTCGCTGATGCAATAAGTCAGCTTGGTGCGATGAGTTTCACCCTGGCACATTTCTCCTGTGATTATATTCCAAAAAGAAACAAACTCTCCTCAACAGAACATGCCGACACATCCACCTATTTTGTTTATTTTCACAAACTGCTCAGAAGCCCTGAAATATTAGCACGACTAATGTGTCAGCCAGTGATTTAATTGGAAATTTTTATGGACCAATGTTTTCCAGTGCCGCCCGCCCAAGCAGTCAAGTCACTCATACTGTAAGGTCTCGTATACTCAATGCCATTTTGATTCAATAAGCCTCAGAGAGGTTTAATAACACAGCACAGGGGTTCTACGAGGAGTCAATAGAGTGTGACATGAAGATACACAGGCCATAAGAAACAAGTTACGATTCTGAGAACAGTTGGACCGCTTCCCTCTGAGAGTTGAGCGTAGTAATGGTACCAGCCGGATTCCTTACGGGATAACCTGGGCCAATTCCAGCACTCTAAACAGGAGAAATGGCCAGAGATATTCTGCCTATTATGTATTATTATCCATTTCATTTTGTTATCATTGGCACAATGCACTAGCGAGATTTATTCATGAAAGAAATGGAGACCTGGACATCTGCCATGTGAACAGATAGACCCCGAGTAGTGCTCAAGCACCTTCCCTTTTGGTCTCAGACAAGATAAGTGCCCTTTTCTAAGGGTACGTTTACATGACAACGATATGTAAACAGCAAAAACACGAATCTCTGAAAACGATGATGTCATGCACAGGCGTTGTACGTGTTCAGTCTATTGCGTTTCATCGACATCTAATGGCCTGGCAGCAGAATATAGGGTTTTTGGTCGTTTTCGCAGATCCGTGTGACAATGTTCACATCATCGTTTTGATGCAACCTTGCAAATCAAGCGGATCAGCATTCTCTGGTGACAGCCAGGTAACGATAGTGTCAAATTAAGCCTCCATCACATTATCTACCCTGACTAAAGTTATAAACGCAACACTTTTGTTTTTGCCCCCATTTTTCATGAGCTGAACTCAAAGATCGAAGACCTTTTCTATGTACACAAAAGGCCTATTTCTATCAAATATTGTTCATAAATCTGTCTAAATCTGTGTTAGTGAGCACTTCTCCTTTGCCGAGATAATCCCTCCACCTCACAGGTGTGGCATATCAAGATGCTGATTAGACAGCATGATTATTGCACAGGTGTGCCTTAGGCTGGCCACAATAAAAGGCCACTCTAAAATGTGACCTGATCCAGCAAAATGAGTCACAGTGACCCAAATTTCAAAATTGAGATTTTGGTATTAATGGAAAGAGGAGACCATACACTTTAAAATGATATCCTAGTCAAAGTCATACCTTAAATGGTTGTAAAGATATACACATTTGAATTATGGTCGTCTGCCCTCTTTTTACAATTGAAAACCTGAGAAAATTGCGTTTAAAGTTTTTTGCCCATTTTTTGTTGATATCTTTCAAAATCCATTGCATTTAAAGAGATGAACTATTTATTTTACAGCTTAATTTGACCAAAGACATATATAATGCTATTAAACCAGACTGAAGCTCAAATTATTTTAAAGTTTTTATTTGAATAAATAATTTAAAAGGCACTTTTACAAAAATCAGAAAGATTGAACAGAGGTGCTACATTTTTGCTTGTGTGAGTGTGTGTGTGTGTGTGTGTGTTTGTGTGTGTGTGTGTGTGTGTGTGTGTGTGTGTGTGTGTCTGTGTGTGTGTGTGTAGGCCTAAGTAGGCTAATGCATTAATAATGCGATGTTAAAAGTGTGTTTTAACATGAATACGTCTAAGAGTGCATATCTGTAAAAAGAGAATCGCACTGGTGACAACTTATATGGGCCGATAGTGACGTTTCAGGGGATACTCGGGAAATGCTCAGAAGTGATGAGAGGAGTTGAGAAAAGCAATAATTTCCAGCGAATTTAGTACAACTTTGTAAACTTTAATAGTCATTTAAATACATTTACTCATTTATATGGACTATGAAACTTCGGGAGATTATTTTTGAATGTCTTTTGAATGAAATTAGCCAAAAAAGTTTTTTTTTATTATTTCATTATTTTTCCACATAATCGGCCCATATCTTAAAATAGAACGTTGCGACTTCCGACTCATTTCGCCAGAGCGGTGTCAGGGTTTGTGCAGGTGCTGAAGACGAGGACACGGAATTTCCATATAATAGGTTTAATAAACAAAATGAAACTTCCAAAAATGAAACAAGAACAAAACTCCAGGAAATCAGGATTTACACACAACCACACATAGACGACGATCGACCAACACTGAGGGAAAACACAGGGCTTAAATGAACTGAACCAAACAAGATAATTAACTGAAAACAGGTGCAGAAAATTGGACACAAACGAGGAGCGGGAAAACTAACAGGACTAAACCAAAAATCACAAAAGACAGGGGAAGACAAGATCACAAAAGATTAACAGAACACATCAAAACGTGACAGTACCTCCCCCCTCCCCGAAGGCGCGTCCTCGCGCCGTATAACATCCAAAGGGGTGGGAGGGTGGGCGCCCTGGAGGCTGACGAGGGCATGGTGCAGGTCCAGGAAGCCTCCAGGGCGGAGCAGGCTGTGGGCGTGGCCACGACGGTGCAGGCTGTGGGCGTGGCCACGACGGTGCAGGCTGTGGGCGTGGCCACGACGGTGCAGGCTGTGGGCGTGGCCAAGGCGGAGCAGGCTGTGGGCGTGGCCACGACGGTGCAGGCTGTGGGCGTGGCCAAGGCGGAGCTGTTGGACCCTCGGGCGTCCAGGGCGGCGCTGTGGAACCCTCGAGCGTCCAGGGCGGAGCTGTGGGACCCTCGGGCGTCCAAGGCGGAGCTGTGGGACCCTCGGGCGTCCAGGGCGGTGCTGTGTGACCCTCGGGCGTCCAAGGCGGAGCTGTGGGACCCTCGGGCGTCCAGGGCGGTGCTGGCTCTTCAGGTGGCCATGGCGGTGAGGACCCTTCAGGTGGCCATGGCGGTGAGGACCTTTCAGGTGGCCACGGCGGTGAAGACCCTTCAGGTGGCCATGGCGGTATAGACCCTTCAGGTGGCCATGGCGGTGTTATCTTTTCGGGTCTCCGTGGATCTTTGGCCGGCCACGGCGAAGGCGTATGGCGCCCCCCCAAAATTTTCTTGGGGAGGACAGGCTCATGATCGGGAACTGACTTGACATCAACGGGCGCTGGGTCAACGGGTTCTGGCTCTGGCGCTGGGTCAACGGGCTCTGGCTCTGGCGCTGGGTCAACGGGCTCTGGCTCTGGCGCTGGGTCAACGGGCTCTGGCTCTGGGTCAACGGGCTCTGGCTCTGGGTCAACAGGCTCTGGCTCTGGCGCTGGGTCAACGGGCTCTGGCTCTGGCGCTGGGTCAACGGGCTCTGGCTCTGGCTCTGGGTCAACGGGTTCTGGCTCTGGGTCTGGGTCAACGGGTTCTGGCTCTGGGTCTGGGTCAACGGGCTCTGGCTCTGGCTCTGGCGCTGGGTCAACGGGCTCTGGCTCTGGCTCTGGGTCAACGGGCTCCGTGCTGGATTGGACCAGCATATCAGGAAACTCGGGGCTGGACGGGACCAGCATATCAGGAAACTCAGGGCTGGACGGGACCAGCATATCAGGAAACTCGGGCTGGACGGGACCAGCATATCAGGAAACTCGGGGCTGGACGGGACCAGCGGTGAAGGCTTGATTGGGCTGGACGGGACCAGCTGTGAAGGCTCTGGGGGAAGAAGCTCTGGAAGGTCGTCAAACGGATCAGGCTCTGGCGTGCATGCAATGGGCTCAGGCGTTGGCGTGCAGGTGATGGGCTCTTGCTGGCCGTGGAGATCGGGCTGGATGTCTCCCACGGTGAATGAGGAACCACACACCCACAGCGTACGGGCAATGAATTTTACTAACGGGAGGTGGAGATCTCCCAACAACAGTCTCTGAGCGAGGGTATCGTCCATCCCACTCCAAAACTCATGTGTCAGGGACTCCTCGTCCCAATTAGAGTCCCGGAAAAGATGGAGATATATCTCCGCATATTCTTCCAGAGTCCGGCCATCTTGTGGAACACAGAGTTCGTAGTTCATTCCCTTTTTTTTGTTAGGGTCGATCGTTCTGTCAGGGTTTGTGCAGGTGCTGAAGACGAGGACACGGAATTTCCATATAATAGGTTTAATAAACAAAATGAAACTTCCAAAAATGAAACAAGAACAAAACTCCAGGAAATCAGGATTTACACACAACCACACATAGACGACGATCGACCAACACTGAGGGAAAACACAGGGCTTAAATGAACTGAACCAAACAAGATAATTAACTGAAAACAGGTGCAGAAAATTGGACACAAACGAGGAGCGGGAAAACTAACAGGACTAAACCAAAAATCACAAAAGACAGGGGAAGACAAGATCACAAAAGATTAACAGAACACATCAAAACGTGACAAGCGGGTCACAAATGTGAATTTATGTATTATAAAACCAAAATACATAACAGTCAATGGATCAATCACATGGGCAAACAATCCAAATGAGCAACAGCAAACACAGACAAAAAGTGTAATCCAGAAACCATGCAGTGAATTAAAAAACAGGAAACCAGGATAATGCTTAGAAACGCAGTGCAACAACAAACAAGACTTTGCAATGAGTGAGTGAAAACACAGGGCTTAAAAAGGCAAACACAAACAAGTTAATCACACACAAGTGGAATCAATGAGACCATAATGAGTCCAGGCAATGGGTTTTGGGAAGTACAGTTCATGATGGGAAAGCAGTACAGGATACAGGCCCTCCGGGAGTTATCCTGGGTACTCCAGCTGGTGGGTGTAATGGTTTCGTTCATGAATGAATCAGCTGGTTTGAACGAATCAGTGAATGAATGATTTTTTGACTCACGTATTTAGACTGGCCGCCAGTTTAATATAAAGGTATCATATACAGAAAAGTATCATTTCATTTTTTTCCATTTCATATTTCTATATTAAAAGATTTAAACACTAATTTCATAACATTATCCTTGCAACCAAGGCAGTGTAAATGTATCTAAATAATAATAGTAATAATAAATAGTAATTTCTGTCAGTAATGCACAACATTGATTTTGCTCATTTACCAATTCCAGCATAATGCCAACAAAATATATATTTAGTATGTAACTAACTTCATATTATGCATTTTGTATAGTAATTATGAGAGGGGTGTCCTTTTTTCTCACTTAAACACCTCCCCACTAAAATGTCTGTGTGCATCCCTGCTGGACATTACTTATTGAATAATTATACGATTTATCTTTATAAATATTTTATACATGTATAAATATTTTTTTAGATATTTATATAATCTTTATTTTGCATTGAGTTGTCCTATCCACACATTAAGAGACTCATGACCTTCAGAAGCAACTTTAAGAATTATTGTGACTAAGTCTAAAACCACATACAATGTTGTTTTACAACTTTGCTGGCTTGTGTCCCTGTGCTGATCCCTAATCATTAAACATCACACGAAGTAGTAGGCTGAGTAACAATCTATGTTGTAATCCAATAATACTTAAGCATGTTAAATGATGATGCCATTCAAAGGTCACATACATTTTTGCTATAACCGTGCAAAATCATACCGATTTGTGATGAATGCTGTAGCAATTTCACAGTGGCAGAATAAGCTCTTTGTTGTCTTTTGTTAAGCGCACGCTGTGGCTTTATTTGGTCCGATCGTATTTGTTGAGACATTGTATATCACTTTCACTAGGCAACTGTGGCAAGCAGTTACACAAACAAAAAGCAGGGAGGTCCGATTGCCCCGCTAATTGGTGCTGGCAAACGATTACAGAGGCCCATAACGGAAACTCCCCCTTAATTCTCACCCGTCATTACATCACAGCACACTCAGGCGAACAGAGGCTCTTCCAGATGGCCACGCGGGAGAGGAAAGATTTTTAAAAATGAGAAGCAGCAAACCTATTGAAGAAGAGCGTTTTGCTTGTGAGAGCATTTGCATCTTTTTTTTTAAAACAGTTCTTTAATCATTACAAACAGTGCAATTATAACAGTGACCTCTGAAACCTTTTCCAATTTCTAAAAAAAAAAAGGTTACTCAAGACTAGAGGGCGATATGTTTTATAGGCCTAAATAAAAAACATATCCAATTATATATTTCATAATATAATCAGAGATGATATTTTGCTAACTCAAAAATACAACAAATACACCCTAATTTTCACCGAAATAATACAATATACAGGGACTTGAATCATGAGCATTTTTATTTATTTACATTACTAGCCGAATAAACTGATTCACTAAACTTAATTGGACTTTTCACTACTGCGTATGGGAGAAAGAGAGTATTGTTTAGGATTAATCGATTCACTATAGAATGAATCACACAGCGCAAAGTATGAGAAAGAGATTTGTTTAGGATTAATCGATTCACTAATGAATCACACAGCGCAAAGTATGAGAAAGAGATTCGTTTAGGATTAATCGATTCACTAGAATGAATCACACAGCGCAAAGTATGAGCAAGAGATTGATTCGTTGAAGATTAAACGATTCACTAGAATGATTCAAGCTTTCAGCGTTACAGTAGGCTACGAGAGAAAGGGAGAAAGGACCGTTGAGGTGAGTGATTGATTATTCTCTCAGCTCAGGCATTTGAAAAACAATGTAGCGTTTGGTTGTGTTACTCTGCCACTCATTGTAAAAACTGGAAACTTGGCAAACCTAGGGTTAATTTTACCCCAAAGATCCAAAGCTACTCAAATAGCTGGTAGCATCTAAAATCATGCGTTTTTAGACCTACATCAAACAGAAATAATATTATTAACTCTTATTTCTGACTGAATGAAAAAAGCAAGAGTCTATTTACAATGGAAAGTAGCTAAAACCTGCTCAAAAAGTCACTAAATGTCACTAGATTTATGTCGTGCCAACGGTCTTTCTCCCCTAATCCGTGTGCACATACTGTATTTTAATATTAATATAGCCAAAAGTCCAAGTCCAACTAATCTAGTGACAAAGTTGCTAAATTGTCAACCCACTGTATATCCACTTCTTTCCACATATTTATTCTCAACTCAACATGGCAATTTATGATATCAATGATCATGACTCATGAGTAACTCTCTTTTTCCTAGGAGCAGCTTATATTTATCTAAGGCCATCAAAAGCATTCCAGATAGATAAATATGATTCATTATTGTACAGTCATTCCCCTGTAACCTTTGCTACTTTCAAAAATATAAAACAAATAAAAATGCTGTGAAAATGAGCTGTAGCACTGTCTGGTTACTTCCGGTTTCTGGACTGGCTGCAGTAACACGTCTCTGTCCATGCGGGGGCGCTCGCGAGCGAGTGCAGAATGATTGGGAGTCTATGGGGTTTCACCCCCAGAAATCCACTTTTCTCAGGATATAATTTTTTGTCAAGTAATTTGAAAGTTGCATTCAAAAGGGAGGGCAAAGATAATACACTCTGCTGAAAATTGCATCTGTTCTAAAAATCCGTTCAAACATGTGATGACGTCACACAGTAGCAGAATGCTAGCGTGTTCCGGCCAACAACGGCTTAACCTGTAAGAAATCGAAAGGACATAAGTACTCGTTCATTCGACTTTTGGCCTATAATCTATAATGAACTTGCGGAATCAACAATAAAATCTACGTTTATTCAATGACAAGCAGGAGAAAGAGATACATTTAGCCGTTTAGCTCCATAGACTCCCATTCATTCTGCGCTCGCTCGCGATCACCTCCAGTGGAATTCGAATGGAACTGCAACCAAAGATGATACAACGGGCTAATAGGAAGTGCCCAGGCTTTCCGTAGACGGGCTTTGACATACCTCAATCTGAGGGGCGGGATAAACGGTTGTCTTTCAAAATCCCTCGGCACGCAATAGGATAGCGCTAACCAACCAGAGCAACGAACAGCTGTGGCTGAGGCCCCGTTTACACGAAGGGAAAACGCAGATATTTCTCACGCAGAGTGAGTCCCGTGCGTTTTCCCACTAGCGGAGCTAGTTGATATATTAAACTTTTGCCGTATCCGGTCGTCAAAACTCCGAACACATCTTCCTTTTTTAAGAATGACTTAAGTGACGTTCTCTTAACTCCAAGTCCTCCAGAGTCGCGGCCAAAGCCGATTCGAGAGATCGCTGCATCTTCATTGTTTTCAATTAGCAGGGAAATCACCTATGGAAATCACGCGAACGTCATGAACTGTGCCGTCATTGTGTTAAGCCCGCCCGCCGACTCTATACACGATGTGATTGGCCTGACCAGTTTTTGTTTTTTTCAGCTCAAAAGCCTATGGAGAGTTGCTAGACCACACTGGCAGCGAAATGATTTTCGCTGCCGCTATGGTGCGTCTAGATTTCTAGGCTAGTAAAATGTGCAATAAGGGCTATTATATATATACTGTATAGCCCTTATTGCACATTTGATGTGCAAACACTGATGGGTCATCTTTTTTTTAAACAATAATGTATCTGCCCTCTTTGGTCCACATGCACCATTTTGAATCACTCAGTAGTAACATTAATGGCAGGATTTAGTTCATTTAACCATGTTTATACCATCTGAGTTTTAGCCTGATCATTTGCCCCATTTCTACACCTCTTGCTTTAGATTTTCAGTTCTCTGAGGATTACTCACCCAAAAAACCCTGCAAGGCTTTCGTAGTGAGAGGAGCTGGTCTCTGTTGTGAATAATGGAGCCATGCTTGGCTGAATGTCTTTTCACATGCAAGCTTGGCGTGCCTGGATGAATGACAAATGTAACAGACTTTTTCCATTTCCAACTAGTTTAGGCAATCAATAATAAATCATCTCGATTAACTGACATTGTGACATATTTGCAATAATATTGTGATCCTATCAGAAGATAACGGAGTAAAAACAAGCTATAGATGTAATGTGCAAACAATGTTTTGACAAACATACCCAAGCACAGATATGCTGAGTGTGAGGAAAAAATTTCGCTGCAAATAAAATCATAATGAATTAGAGTTTGATAATGGAAAAACAAAAAGTGCCCTGGAGCTGGTGCAAGGAGAGCAATTAATTTAAATTCTCATTTACTGTTTCAATATCAATTTGTGTTGTTTTTCCAGCTGAAAAAGTCACAAAAAATAATATCAACATGGAGGCCACATTTCAGAACTGACTTGACAAAGTAGGAGCACACTGTTATTCTTTAAATTTCCGTCGCTATCAGACGTAGCATGGAAGATCGTGTGTAAAAGAGAGAGAGATAGTCAAGGCCTGGTATGTTATCACTATGATGAGTGGTTGAAGTGTTCTAGGTGTCGGTGGGATAAAACATGACAGCTGCTTAGCACTTCTTTTATGTGTATGTGTGAGTGACTGTCCATGTCCCTATTTAGTCACACTCAGCAGGTGATGGTGCCTGCAGTCTCTGTGTAGCAGTACGAATGTGGCTTCTCTTTTGTGGTTATTTCAATGTATATACTGTATATCAGGAATGGAGTTGCCGATCTCTTTTCTATATCGATCCATAGACTGTAAAATAAAATGGACTACGCAGCTTCACTCTCTTCCATCATAAAAAAGTAAAGCCGTGTTATCAAGGACTTCCGCAGAATCAGTCAGTACAGTTTACTGCAAACAACTCATTATGTTGGAGTGAAATAAACAGTCACGGGAATGTAGAAGTGAAAGTTAAAGCTCAAATCTCCTCATGAAAATCCAGAAAAAGTGTGTTGGTGCCTCAGTGACTACTTCCCTCAGAGAAGCTGTCAATCTCAGCTGTCAATCATGACGTCACACCCCCGTTTTTATAGCATCAAATAACTAACTAAAACACTTGAAGTTACATCAGCGTGATAAAAACTACCAAAATGACAGAAAATAATTTGAGTGTTTAGTTTGTGTTACGTCCCATTCAATTACAAGAAGAGAAGGGATTATGACCTATGGGGGCAATCAAGAAGCTTTGGCTTCACTTTTCAGGACTTGTGGGATCAGATAAATAGATAGATAGATGAGTCAGCGAGACGCGCACCAACAATCTGCCTCTTTTGAACTCTGATATGTCTCCCGTTATGTTGTGTGAATTGCAATATTTTATGTACAGCTGTGCTATTGCTCTGCTAATTCAACACTATATTGGCCAGTGTTTCAGTTTCATTATCCAACCCCTGTAGAAATAGATGCAGCTTGAACACCATTTGCCAGTAAGGGTTAGAGGTCAAGGGAAGGTGCGCGTGTGTGCCAGATCTGCAGCGAGTAGTTTTATAAAGCCATTGTCTCTTAATGAAACATTGTAAATGGTCGGAAGCCCAGAGATGACATTAAAATAAAAAAGCTCTCTCAGGATACTAGTCATATGTCTAGATGAATCTGGCATGTAGGCCTACTCTCTCGCTCACTGTGTTACTGTTAAGGGTCTTCTATGATCACCAGGGGACAGAAAATCATTTCACAATCAGATTCAGACTACACATTACCAAAAGTGGTACACCCTTCAACACCAATAAAGCAATTGTATGATTGTTCACTAACATATATGATGTGTGAGAAACGTATTTCATGGGTATTTTACAGATAAGCATTTGTAAAAATGTTGGAATGTGATCTCGCAGTCAATTTCCCCTTCGCAATTTCCTGTCAGTTAAAGCTCTCAAAAGGAACGTGTAAAAGAATATTTTTAATCAGAAACAGACAAGGTAATGTATTTGTGAAAATTGAACAACTGCCACTAAATATATCTCGTTTTTTTTTTATCTTCCCAATGTCCATCTCTTCCAAAGTCTGTCACTGCAATCTTCATGCCCGCCGCTGCCGCTTCAACATGGAGCTGTATAAGCTATCGGGCCGCAGGAGTGGAGGAGTGTGTCTCAACTGCAGACACAACACAGCCGGACGGCACTGCCACTACTGTAAAGAGGGCTACTACAGAGACATGACCAAGGCCATCTCACACAGACGAGCCTGCAAAGGTAAGCAAATAATGTACTTTCAATCTAGATTAAAAAAAGAAAAGAAAACATGTTAATATTCCTCAACATTTTGTCCAAACTAGCCTAAAAAAGCCTAAAACAGAACAAACCATTCCAATGCTGTTGATTGAGCGTTTTGAGAGTTCACAGCATGAATAAATGATGTGGTAACTTAACGTTATGGGATTGTTGCTTTGCTGTCTGACTACTATTAGTTTTTTGTTGTATGGTGATGTTAAAAGATCATCTGAATTTAAAGGGCTGGCAAAATGGGCTTTCAATAAAACTTGGCTGCATGCCTATACACTAGAAAGGCCGTTTATTTATTATTTATTTTTTTAAATCAATGCTATCTGACTAGAGAAAACTGAGAAAAGAGGCTGTTGTCTTCCCTTTTGCTACATAGATAGGAAGACTTAAAACACCCATAATTAGGGTGGGGCGATGTGGCAACAATATCATATAACAATTTTTTCAGTAAAAATCACGATTTTATCACGATTCTTTTTCATGTTGGTTTTACTATTTTGCAAGTGACTGAGAAGTACAGACAAACTAATGTCCCTGTTTAAAAAACAAAACCTTACAAAGTAACAAAATGTAGAATAAAAAATAATGGCAGACAAAGTGGCAAAGAAAAATCTTTGTCGAAAATTGACTGACATGAAAAATTGTATTGTGATGTTTTCTTTGGCCATATCGCCCAGCCCTAAGCCGAAAAATATACACTTTATGCAAGGCAGGCCATATCGTGTGAATGAGTGAGCGGACATCATGTGGATATTGTGTGAATATCATAGCGGCCGGAAGCTTTTTGTGCTTTGTACACGACTGACTGCTGCTCTGAGGCAGGGGAATGCTTATATAGTGTGAATGAGTGAGCGGCGGGAAATGTTTTCTCTTCTGTACATGGCCTGTGGAACTAGAGAACCCTTCGCTGTAGTCTCCTTGCTCAGCTCCCAGCTCCACCACAGAAGAGAGAGCATGAGAAGCCGGGTTTGTTTCCTGAAGGGTTGGGTGAGCAGCAGTGCTTGTGAGTGGGAATCGCCCAGGTAGAAAACACACCGTTCCTGAATTAATCTGAAAGAAAAATGTCATACAGGAATACTACAGGGGAGCGGCAATCCAGGCACCGTCTTCTGGCGAGCATACCTCAACGGAGAGATGGCTTCTTGAAGACAGTGTAGCTGTCTGAAGGAGAAAGATTCTGAGAGAATGACGTTCAGCGGCGCCTTATTGAGCGGAAGAGCCAGCCTATTTCATGCAATGTCTGCAAGATTTCATAGGGCTTCAGTATTCTCTGAAAAAATTGTTTACCCATAGCATCAGCAACTGACACAATGTCGAGAGAACCAAACTCTAAAGGGAACTGTTGTTCTCGCTCATTGCCATAGTGTCCTATTTTTACCATAATGCTGTTTAAAGAGTAGACAAACAATGCAATTTTCAGTGATAAGCATAGCCGTACAATAACTGTTCTTTTAATAACCCTCTGTCAATCCAACTGTCTGTGGATACAAGAATGCGGAAGAATATTCTGTAGTTTTTATGAAAGCCCTGAATTGTTGCTGACAAATAACGTGAATTTCTCAGTCCTGGTGACACGGAGAACGAGCATACAGTATAGTACTACCGACATTGTAACAATACAAAGCGGATTATACTATAATGAGGTTTGTAGATGGTCATTGTTATTAAGGTCTGTGTATTTATGTAATATATTTTTACATTTAATCAGATGCTTTTGGACATCACACTCAATTTATCATAGAGAATCAAAATTATTCACAGTTGAGCAATTGCTAAGTTCCAAGAGCAAAAACTAAAATGCAGAAAAGTAGAGAAAAGACAACACTATTAGCTTTGCTTAAAGGATTAGTTCACTTTTTAAAAAACTTTTGCTGATAATTTACTCACCCCCATGTCATCCAAGATGTCCATGTCTTTCTTTCTTCAGTCGAAAAGAAATTAAGGATTTTGATGAAAACATTCCAGGATTTTTCTCCATATAATGGACTTCAATAGTAGCCAAAACGGTTCAAGGTCCAAATGACAGTTTCAGTGCAGCTTCAAATGACTTTAAACGACACCAGACGATGAATAAGGGTCTTATCTAGCGAAACGATGCGCCATTTCGAAAATAAATAAAACCGTTTAAGTATTATTAGCACAAATGCTCGCCTAGCTCTGTTCTCCTGTTCGAACTCGTTCATCAAAATTAACAAATCTTTTTTCGAGTCATTTTGTTCGTTGAATGAACAAAATGACTCGAAAAAGACTCGTTCAAAATGAACAAATCTTTTTTCGAGTCATTTCGTTCGTTGATTGAATAAAATGACTCGAAAAAAGATTTGTTCATTTTGATGAACGAGTTCGAACAGGAGATTCACGAACGTGCATCTCAGGACAGAGCAAGGCGAGCATTTGTGCTAATAATACTTAAACGGTTTTATTTATTTTCGAAATGGCGCATCGTTTCGCTAGATAAGACCCTATTCATCGTCTGGCGTCGTTTAAAGCCCTTTGAAGCTGCACTGAAACTGTCATTTGGACCTTGAACCGTTTTGGCTCCCAATGAAGTCCATTATATGGAGAAAAATCCTGGAATGTTTTCATCAAAATCCTTAATTTCTTTTCGACTGAAGAAAGAAAGACATGGACATCTTGGATGACATGGGGGTGAGTAAATTATCAGCAAAAGATTTTTAAAAAGTGAACTAATCCTTTAAATTAGCGTTTCACATTAATAGTCCACATGTAAAGAATCCATATGTTTATTATAGTATTTTAAAATTATCTTGGCAAACTTATGCTAATGCTATTGTTGCACACTCTGTTGGAATCATTTGTGAGTGTAATCTCCCATGCACTTCACATGAGGACCATAATTCGCAAGGCACACCTGCTGTAAAACGTTCCAAATCAGTGACTTATGCAACTTTCCTAATCATTAGGTTTTGCAACGGGGCCTGATTGTGGACATGAAATGAGAAACAAAAAAGACGGGCATACAGTTGTGCAAATACATGCCTAAAGATATATTTAGATATTCTTATTATTTTATATTATTTAAAATTATATTTTTCATATAAATCATGAAATCTGTTCACAGCCTTGCGAAATCAAGCATTCCAAGGCGGCTGTAGTTTTAAATGCATGGATTGTATCCACGGTTGGTCCACAGATGAATTTCACAATGTCAGTCCCCCGTGTTCCCATAGTCCATTCACTCACAAAACATTCTTTGCTATTGCATATTTCCCACCTTCGAGCCAAGATAACTTGTATTCTCATCTGACTCTAGCGGACCCAGAGTTTGACGGACTGAAAGCTTCAACAAACCACAGCATAATTGATATGAGAGGCTGCTAACCCAATCACTGGGGTAGCTTAATTTTTTTTGCGGTCTGTCGGGTTCTAATGTGCAGATGTGATGGATGGCAAACACTACCCATGTTACATTGACTTTGCTGTGTGTGTTATCACAAGATGAATGCATTTGATTCAGGGGAGGTTACAAATGGTTTTAAACAGCTTTCCCCTGCCAGCCAAAACATTTACTCGGGCTATATATGGGATGCTCGGAGGCCAGATGCGAAGGATACGGGCTTGTAAGGTATTGTAATGACCTTAGCATACAGAATATGGCCGGTAGAGTCAAAGCTTGTCCGGGAAATGCTGAGGAGTTCCAGTT